>CM053616.1:69298835-69328839 GCA_028646535.1 Procyon lotor
AATCTCACTGTGGTTTTGATTTGTATTTCTCTGATGCTGAGTGATGCGGAGCACTTTTTCATGTGTCTGTTGGCCATTTGGATGTCCTCTTTGCAGAAATGTCTGTTCATATCTTCTGCCCATTTCTTGACTGGATTATTTGTTCTGTGGGTGTTGAGTTTGAGAAGTTCTTGATAGATTTTGGATACTAGCCCTTTGTCTGATATGTCATTTGCGAATATCTTCTCCCATTCTGTCAGTGGTCTTTTGGTTTTGTTGACTGTTTCCTTTGCTGTGCAAAAGCTTTTGATCTTGATGAAGTCCCAATAGTTCATTTTTGCCCTTGCTTCCCTTGCCTTTGGAGAGGTTTCTAGGAAGAAGTTGCTTCTAGGAAGAAGGTCGAAGAGATTGTTGCCTGTGTTCTCCTCCAGGATTTTGATGGAGTCCTGTCTTACATTGAGGTCTTTGATCCATTTTCTGCTCATTTCTTGATTGGATTATTTGTTCCTTGAGTGTTGAGTTTGAAAAGTTCTTTACACATTTTGGATAGTAGCCTTTTATCTGAGATGTCATTTGAAAATATCATCTCCCATTCTGTCGGTTGTCTTTTGTTTTTGTTGACTGTTTCCTTTGCTGTGAAAAGCTTTTTATCTTGAAGTCCCAATGGTTCATTTTTGCCTTTGTTTCCCTTGTCTTTGGAGATGTATCTAGCAAGAAGTTGCTGTGGCTGAGATCGAAGTGGTTGCTTTCTATGTCTTCCTCAAGGATTTTGATGGATTCTGGTCTCACATTTATGTCTTTCATCTATTTAGAGTCTATTTTTGTGTATGGTATAAGGAAATGGTCCAGTTTCACTCTTCTGCATGTGGCTGTCCAATTTTCCCAACAACACCATTTGTTGAAGAGACTGTCTTTTTTCCATTGCATATTCTTTCCTGCTTTGTCAAAGATTAGTTGACCATAGAGTTGAGGATCCATTTCTGAGTTCTCTATTGTGTTCCATTGATCTATGTGTCTGTTTTTGTGCAAGTACCATACTATCTTGATGATTACAGCTTTGTAATAGAGATTGATGTCCAGAATTGTGATGCCGCCGACTTTGGTTTTCTTTTTCAACATTTCTCTGGCTATTCAGGGTCTTTTCTGGCACTGTACAAATTTTAGGATTATTTGTTCCATTTCTGGGAAAAATGTTGATGGTATTTTGATAGGGATTGTATTGAATATAGAGATTGCTTTTGGTAGCACAGACATTTTAAAAATATTTCTTCTTCTAATCTTTGAGCACAGAACTTTTCTCCATTTCTTTGTGTCTTCTCAATTTCTTTCATGAGTATTCTACAGTTTTCTGAGTACAGATCTGTTGCCTCCTTGGTTAGATTTATTCTTCGGTATCCTAGAGATTTGGATGCACTGTAAATGAGATCGACTCCTTAATTTCTCTTTCTTCTGTCTCACTGTTGGTATATAGAGATGCAACTGATTTCTGTGCATTGATTTTATAACCTGCCACTTTACCGAATTCCTGTATCAGTTCTAGCAATTTTGGGGTGTAGTCTTTTGGGTTTTCCCCATAAAGTATCATATCCATCTGCAGAGTGAGAGTTTGACTTCTTTGCTGATTGGGATGCCTCTTATTTCTTTTTGTTGTCTGATTGCTGAGGCTAGGACTTCTAGTACTATGTTGAACTGCAGTGGTGATAGTGGACATTCCTGCCATTTTCCTGACCTTAGGGGGAAAGCTCTCAGTTTTTTCCTATTAAGAATGTTATTTGCTATGGGTTTTTCATAGATAGCTTTTATGATATTGAGGTATTGTGCCCTCTATCCCTACACTGTGAAGAGTTTTAATCAAGAAAGAATACTGTACTTTGTCAAATGCTTTTTCTGCATCTCTTGAGAGAATGATATTGTTCTTGTCCTTTCTTTGACTAATGTAGTGAATCACATTGATTGATTTGGGGGTGTAGAACCAAAATTGCAGCCCAGGAATAAATCCCACTTGGGCATAATGAACAATCCTTTTAATGTACTGTTGGATATTATTGTCTAGTATTTTAGTGAGAATTTTTGCATCCATGTTCAGCAGGGATATTGGTCTGTAAGTCTCCTTTTTGATGGAGTCTTTATCTGATTTTGGGATCAAGGTAATGTTGGCCTCATGAAAAGAGCTTTGAAGTTTTCCTTCCATTTCTAATTTTTAGAATAGTTTCAGAAGAATAGGTATTAATTCTTCTTTAAATGTTTGGTAGAATTCCTCTGGGAAGCCATCTGGCCCTGGGCTCTTGTTTGTTGAGAGACTTTTCATTACTGCTTCAATTTCCTTGCCGGTTATGGGTTTTTTCAGGTTTTCTATTTCTTCCTGGTTCCTTTATGGTAGTTTATATGTCTCTAGGAATGCATGCATTTCTTCCAGACTGTCTAATTGGTTGGCATATAGTTGCTCATATGTTCCTATAATTGTTTGTATTTTTTTGGTGTTGGTTGTGATCTCTCCTCTTTCATTCATGATTTTATTTATTTGGGTCCTTTCTCTTTTCTTTGTGGTATATCTGGCCAGGGGTTTATCCATCTTATAAATTCTTTCAAAGAACCAACCCCTATTTTCGTTGATCTGAGGTATTATTCTTTTGGTTACTATTTCATTGATTTCTGCTCTAATCTTTATTATTTCTCCTCTCTGCTAGGTTTAGCTTTATTTGCTCTTTTTTCTCCAGCTCCTTTAGGTTTAGAGTTAGACTCTCTATTTGAGACCTTTCTTGTTTCTTTTTTTTTTTTTTTTAATATTTATTCATTTGACAGAGAGAAAGAGATCACAAGTAGGCAGAGAGGCAGGCAGAGGGAGAGGGGGAAGCAGACTCCCTGCTGAGCAGAAAGCCTGATGCAGGGCCTCGATATCAGGACCCCGAGATCATGTCCTGAGCCGAAGGCAGAGGCTTAACCGACTGATCCACCCAGGTGTCCCTCCCCCCTTCTTGTTCTTGAGAAAGGCTTGTATTGTTATATACTTCCCTCTTAGGACCACCTTTGCTGCATCCCAAAGATTTTGAACAGTTGTTTTCATTTTCATTTGTTTCCATGAAGTTTTAAAATTCTTCCTTAATTTCCGGGTTGACCCATTCATTCTTTAATAGGATGCTCTTTAGCCTCCCTGTATTTGAGTTCTTTCCAACTTTCCTCTTATGACTGAGTTCCAGTTTCAAAGCATTGTGGTCCAAAAATACACAGGGAATGATCCCAATCTTTTGGTACCAGTTGAGACATGAGTTGTGACCCAGGATATGATGTATTCTGGAGAATGACCTATATGCACTTGAGAAGAATGTGTGTTCTGTTGCTTTGGGATGGAATGTTCTGAATATATCTGTGCAGTCCATTTAGTCCAGTGTGTCGTTCAAGGCCCTTATTTCCTTGTTGATCTCCTTTAGATTATCTGTTCATTGCACTGAGTGGGTTGTTAAAGTCCCCTACTATAATCGTTTTATTGTTGATGTATTTCTTTAATTTTGTTATTAATTGGCTTATATAATTGGCTGCTCCCATGTTAGGGGCATAGATATTTACAATTGTTAGATCTTCTTGTTGGATAGATCCTTCAAGTATGATACAGTGTCCTTCCTCATCTCGTATAGTCTTTGGTTTAAAATCTAATTTGTTTCATATAAGGATTGCCACCCCCACTTTCTTTTGATGTTCAATAGCATGATAAATAGTTTTCTACTTCCTCACTTTCAGCCTGGAGGTGTCTTTGGGTCTAAAATGAGTCTCTTGCAGATAACATATCAGTGGGTCTGGGTTTTTTTTATCCATTCTGATACCCTGTGTCTTTTGATTGGGGCATTTAGCCCATTTACATTCAGGATTACTATTAAATGGTATGAATTTAGTGTCATGATATTGCCTGTAAGTTGACTGTTACTGTATATTGTCTCTGTTCATTTCTGGTCTATGTTACTTTTGGGCTCTCTCTTTGCTTAGAGGACCCCTTTCAATATTTTTTTGTAGGCTGGTTGGTGATCACAAATCCTTTTAGTTTCTGTTTGTCCTGAAAGCTTTTTATCACTCCTTCTATTTTCAATAACAGCCTCGCTGGATAAAGTATTCTTGGCTATATTTTTCTCATTTAGCACCCTGAATATATCATGCCAGTCCTTTCTGGCCTGCTGGATCTCCATGGATAGGTCTGCTGCCAATCTAATGTTTCTACCCTTGTAGGTACAGACCTCTTGTCCAGAGCTACTTTCAGGATTTTCTATTTGTCTCTGAGATTTGTATATTTTGCCCTTAAATGTCAGGGTGTTCACCTACTTTTTATTGATTTTGAGGGGTGTTCTCTGAGCTTCCTGGGTTTTGATGCCTGTTTCCTGCCCCAAATTAGAGAAGTTCTTTGCTATAATTATATACTTTCTGACCCCCTCTCTCTCTTTCTTCTTCTGGGATCCCAATTATTCTTATATTGTTTCACTTTATGGTATCACTTATCTCTCGAATTCTCCCCTCATGAACAAGTTGCTGTTTATCTCTCTTTTTCTCAGCTTTTTTGTTCTCCTTCCTATGGTCTTCTATGTCACAAATTCTCTCTTCTGCCTCATTTATCCTGTAGTTAGAGCCTCCATTTTTTTATTGCACCTCATTAATAGCTTTTTTCATTTTGACTTGCTTAGATTTTATTTCTCCATAAAGGGATTCTCCAGTGTCTTCTATTCTTTTTTCAAGCCCAGCTAGTATCTTTATAATCCTTATTCTGAACTCTATATGTTTGAGTTTGAGAAAACTCAAAGTGAGTTTTCTCATTTTGTCCAGAGAAGGGTAGATGAATAAGAGAACAAAATGATAAAAGGATAACAATGACCCCAGAAATATACACTTAGAAAATCAGAAGAGACCTTAAACCAGGGAGAAAAGAAAAAAAAAAAAAAAGAACAAGATCAGGCTGGTGAATAGAACAGAGCCATACATTGAATTCTGGGTGTAATTTGGTCTGTTAGAAGAAACTACATCCCAAAATTTTAAAGAAAGAGAAATATGTATATTTATATATATAAGCATATATATAAATATATAAAATATTTATATATATAAACATATCTAAATATATAAAATATAATTGTAATTTATAAAATTATAAATATATATTATATATGTAAATATATATGAGAAATGAGAAAATGAGAAAAATGAAAAATGAGAAAACTCATCTCAAAAAAGAGAAAAAGAGGCAGTACTGACTGCCATGGACATAATCAATATGGACATTAGTAACATGTCAGAACTAGAGTTCAGAATCAGGATTATAAAGATACTAGCTGGGCTTGAAAAAAGAATATATATATTAATATATATTAAAAAATAAGTTTAAATAAAATGAAGGGATAGAATATGACTGTAACAATGAAAATTAAAAACATTTTAAAAAGAAGAGATAAGATAAAAAGTTGGTTGAAAAAAGGAAGAAGAAAATTTTTAAAAAGAGAGAGAGAAAGAGAATGTGATCAGGTGGATGAATAGAATAGAGATATACACTCGATTTGGGGTATATTTTGGTCTGTTAGAAGAAACTTCATCCCAAAATTTTAAAGAAAGAAAAACATATATATATTCAGAAAATAAGGTTGAGTACAATGAAGGGATAGAATATAATTATAAAAATGAAAATTAAAAAAGATTTTTAAAAAAGAATTGATAAGATAAGAAATTGGTTGAAAAGGAAAGAAGAAAAATTCAAAAAAGAAAAAAAAGAAAAGAATAATTAAAAAAAATTAAAGTTGAAAGACTAAAGAATCATGGGAGGAAAGCCATGAATTCTATGTGCTGTATTCCCCTAGCACTGGAGTTTTTCAGTTCTCATTTTACTGATCCCCAGATGGGTAATCTTGGTCTTGGCTGGATATTCTTGCTGATCTTCTGGGGGAGGGGCCTGTTGCAGTGATTCTCAAATGTCTTTGCCCAAGGTGGAACTGCACCGCCCTTGCCAGGCCAAACTAAGTAATCTTCTTGGTTTTGCTCTCTGTAGCTTTTGTTTCCTGAATGCTTTCCGTACAGCTTTAGAGGCTGAGAATGAAAATGGCAGCCTCCCAATCTGCAGTCCGGAGGAGCCAAGAGCTCAGGGCCCCCCTCTTCAGGGCACCCTCAGGGAAAAGCAGTCAATCCCTCCTATCTCCCTGGTCTCTGGCTGCACTCCAAGCTCACCCAGCCTATGACCAAGCATTTCTGTCTCTGGTGCATGGCCCCATTTGGAGTCTCCAAACCCAGCAAATTCCTACAGTGCACTCCCATGCCACTCCTCCTGGGGGAGGAAGGGGAGTCTCCCCAAATCTGCTTTTTGAGTCCCTGCTTGAAAAGCAATGCCCTGATTGTGCTACAGCTCATACTTTATGGCAACCCTGAGCTGAGAGCCCCCTCGTGGGCTAACTCTTTGCAACCAGCTTCCCTGCTCTGATACCTGGAGCTCTGCCACACTCAGGCTCCCCCAGTCTTTCTGTGACCCTGAGGGTCCTGAGACCACACTATCCAAGCAAGGGTCCCATCCCCCCTACCTCCCACCCCTGCTTAGTCACCAGAAGAACATCCCTCAGTGGAGCAGACTTCTAAAAGTTCCAATTGTGCTCCTCTGGTCTATCACTTGCCAGTGGCCAGCTGATGGAGGCTCCCTCACCCTGTGGTCTGTCTTCCCAAATATCACCTCTGATTCACTTCTCTGCACATCCTACCTTCCAGAAAGTGGCCGCTTTTCTATTCATAGAATTGCTGCTATTCTTTTCTTTGATCTCCTGTTGAGTTTGTAGGTGTTCAAAATGATTTGATAGCTACCCAACTGAATTCCTAGGACCAGATGAAATTTAGGTCTCCTACTCCTCTGCCATCTTGGACCCCTGATCTGAACATTTACTTTTCAATACAAAAATGTATATTTAGAAAGGACTTAGAAGGATGATATCAAGCATTCAGATGTGTAGTAGACACATTAAGTGGGACAACTTCCTTCTCACCATGACCTTTTCACTGTGGCCTCTTCTGTGTTAATCCAGCAAAACACTCAATCTTTTGCACAAGAATTTGGAACTTGAAGATAGTAACCAAGAACCTAAGTCACATTCATGGGACCACTCTGGAGACAAGCTCTAGCAATGGAATTCTCTGGAGTTGACCTACTTCCTACACTTCCCAGTTTGATTCCTTTGATTTTGAGATCTACCCCAATAACCTTCCAGTTAAAAGCTTTTCCTTGCTTAAGAATCTGTTTCTGTTGGGGGGGCCTGGGTGGCTCAGTTGGTTAGCTCCCAACTCTTGATTTTAATTCAGGTCATAATCTCATAGTCACGAGATTGAGCCCTGCATTGTGCTCTGCACACTGGGAGTGGGGCCTGCTTAAGATTTTCTCTCTCCGTCTCCCTCTGCCCCTCCCCCACTTGTGTTCTCTCCCCCTCTCTCTTAAAAAAAAAAAAAAAAAGAATCTGTTTCTGTTGCTTGCATCAAAATCACCAATACTAAATTGCTTATGAAATGCACTTAACATCAGACCAAGGATATTAAAACATGTTATAAATGGTACAGTAATTAAAACAGTGTGGTACTAGCATATTTTCATACATATCTATGGTATGGATATGCCCAAAATAGTTGTAAATGCACAAAAAGGGAAGTATCAGATAAAGATGGTGTTACATACCAGGGCAAAATTGTTATTAGATAAATGTGGGAACAACTGGGTAACTTTCTCAGCTCAGGTTGCTATAACAAATACCATAGACTGGTTGTCATAAACAATAAGCATTTATTTCTGAGCCACCTGGGTGGCTGAGCTCAGTCAGTTGAGCCTTCAGCTCAGGTCATGATCTCAGGGTCCTGGGATTGAGTCCCACAGTGGGCTCCCTCCTCAGCAGGGAGTCTGCTTCTCCCTTTCCCACTCCTTCTCTTCCCCACTCGTGCCCCCCCAAACAAATAAGTAAAATCTTAAAAAAATAAAATAAAATAAGCATTTATTGCTCATAGTTCTAGAGGCTGGAAGTCTGAAATCAGGGTACCAGCAGGGTCAAGTTCTTGGCAAGGGCCTTCTTCCTGGTTATTTACTCACAGGTCTTTCTTTGGTGTGTACACACAGAAAATGAGAGCTCTCTCTTCCTTTCTTTTATAAGAACACTAATCTCATCATGGGGGTTGTACTCCCAAGACTTTAGCTAAACCCAATTGCCTCCCAAAAGCTCCACCTCCAATACCATCACACTGAATTAGTTAGGGCTTTGGGAGGACGTAAACTTTAGGAAGGACACAATCTTTCATTTCACAGTGTTAACCATCTGGGAAAGAGTAAAACTGAAATCGTACCTCATACCTAATTCCAAAATACATTCCGTATCAATCAAAGATTTAAATACGAAAAAATTGAACTACAAAATTACCTTTAAAAAGATAATTATTTTTTTAATCTTAGGGTAGGAAAGGCCATTTTAATTACAGTTTAAAAGTTTTATCGCTAGTAAAGAGAAGACCGATGCATTTTACTACAAAGTCAAAACGTGAATATGGGAATTAAAAAAAAAAAAATAGTGAAAAAGACCTGATACGTTGGGAAAAAAATTTTTTTATGTCTGTAAGAAAAAGAATTACAACCTGATAATAAAATAGTTGAAGTATATAAATGAACTATTCAAAGAAAAGGAAATGCCAATGACTATGGAAGATTCCTAACCTCTTAAAATTTGAGAGATGCAAATTAGAATTTGAATACATAAAAGTATGAAAATGCCATTTTCATGTATCTAAATTGACAACGATCAACATTTTTCAGGTACCAAATGTTCAAAGAGTTCAGCAATGTCCAAAGAATTGTATAACACCTAACATTGAAAGGTTGCAGGAAATCAGTCATGGATCATGCAGTTTTCCATGGTATCTTTGCTGGGGAGGGGTGCACTTGGCAGATCTGCATTGATTCAGCCATTTATCCTACAGATACTACCCACAAGGGCATCCACTCAACATCGTAATGCAAAGTCTAGGACCTAAGTGTCCAACAGAGGTAAGTGAGTGAGTGATGGTCCATTCTTATAACGGAATAGTGGTGCAGAAGAGTGGAGACTGCCTAAGATACATTGTTAACAGGAAATAGCAAAATGTAAAATGATGTATAAAATTCTACAGTTTGTGTGAAACAAAAATTTATGTACATATTAGCTTGTATGCAAGTAAGTTTCTGGAAGGATTTGCCAGAAAACGAAAACATTGGTTGCCTCCAGGGAGAGGAGACTAGAGGCTGAGAGACAGGTTAGGAAGGAGACTTTTACTTTAAGCCCTTTTTACCTTTGAATTGTGAGCCATGAGAATGTATTACCTTAAATAAAATTTAAATTTTAAAAAGACATGAACAAATATTTTTCCTAAAAATGTCCATTTTGCAGGAAAAAAATAATAAGTCTCTATGAGTGACTAGATACCCAGAGTCTGATAAAAATGTGAACCTAGGGGCACCTGGGTGGCTCAGTGGGTTAAAGCCTCTGCCTTCAGCTCAGGTCATGATCTCAGGGTCCTGGGATTGAGCCCTGCATTGGGCTCTCTGCTCAGCAGGGAGCCTGCTCTCCCCTCTCTCTATGCCTGCCTCTCTGCCTACTTGTAATCTCTCTCTCTGTCAAATAAATAAATAAAATCTTTAAAAAAAAAAAATGTGAACCTAAGGAGTCTTGGTTATAACAGGTAGACCCCACTTGTTGATCTGGCTGTGTTTTGGATGATGACATATTTTCAGTTCTCAAATTCTAATAAATCGTTTCCAAATAGGATCTAAGATTTGAGCAGTCAGATTTTAGGACAGGTAGTCATGTGGTTTGTGCCTTTTACTATTATGGAATTTACTTCTTTGTCCTTACAGAGGATGTCAGGAGTATAAATTCAGTTAGAAATATTCATTTAAACAGCTGCTTTCCACTTCCTTAAGCTAATCAGAACCAACAAAAACACAAGCAAGAAACTCCAGACCTTCATTTTAAAATTCCAGGAAAAGGATTTTTTTTTTTTTAAGATTGTATTCATTTATTTGACACAGAGAGAGAGAGATCACAGGTAGGCAGAGAGGCAGGCAGAAAGGGGGGGGGAAGCAGGCTCCCCCCTGAGCAGAGAGCCTGATGTAGGGCTCGATCCCAGGACCCTGAGATCATGACCTGAGCCAAAGGCAGAGGTTTAACCCACTGAGCCACCCAGGTGCCCCTTGGATCTTTAAGAAGAATGTATTTGTGATCCTATAAAACATACTAAGCAGGAGTTTGCATTTGTTGCCTCATTTGTAATCTGTGAAATGACTGCCTCTTCAGGGGTTTTCTACGTCCTCGGTCCCTCCTACCCCAATAAAGGGGCCTCCATCACATTCTTGACTTGGAATTTCCTCACTATTGCCAGTTTCACAAAGAGCTCGGTGCACTTGGCCAGACCCAGAACCCCCAGGGTGGGGAGGAGGAAGCCCAAGAGTGTAATCATTGTAAGGTAATTGTTAATTTATTAAAGCAAACCTTGTCTATCAGAGTGTTTACAACTCTCCCTTTTGTGAGTCCCTCTGAATAGACATACCAGATTTCCTCCGAGGGACCTTTTTACACAACTACAGAGCTCGGAACAAAGAATTCCTTCCAGAAGGGCCCGGAGCACAGACTCTCAAGTGATTCCTGGGGCTAGTGGCGGGATGCCAGCCACAAAGAACACATTCTCTTATTGATTAGGAATCTTGAATGAAATTCAAGAGGTGCAGGTGTTGGGCAGTTCTGGAGACAAAATTCAGACAGCAGAGCCCCCATGTCTTTCCCTGTGGCTGCCCAGGAGTCTCGTGGGCGAACCGTGGTGTGCTCACTTCTGCAAAGGGGCACATCTCCTGCACGTGGATCACCTGACCACGGTGGCTTTTTGTCATTTCTCTCATCCCTCTTCTGTTTTCGAGGCCCCGGCAAAAAGAAAAATAAACATGCACTTTTCCTTTTAATGCTCGATATTCCCAATGATCAAGGGCTCATAAAACAGATTGAAAAGACAACTTACAATTCAATTGTCCTCAGATTCAGCTTTACTGCTGGAAAACAGGGAAACTGAGCAGATGGGCCCGGCAGGCAAGGTTGGAGGTTCTCCTCCGGGTGCTGCAAGCCCTGACTAGTCGTGGAGCCAGACAGCCGCGGGTCACTGCACGTTGTGCGGGCTGCATGGGGCAGGCGCCGGGAGTGGGTACAGAGCCTCTCAGTGGTGACCATGCTCCCAGGAAGGGTGTCCCTTCACCAGCCCCTTCACCAGCACAGGGTGGTACCCATCCCGATCATTCGCCTTTCAGTCAGCTGGACGTGTCGTGTGTCTGGTTTGATTGTACCTCCATTGCCTCACCAGCCGCAGCGCTGAGGAGCTAAATCAGTCAGGCATGTTAGTCTAATCCTTATAGGGGGACCAGGAGCCCGGGTAGCCCCATGCAGGCTGATTTCCACGGGCTGGGCACAGACAGGGTGGGCCATCGCTCTCCTCTCCTGAGTATTAGAGCCAGGAGCTGGGGACAAAGTGGTGGCTACCAGTGGCTGCAAGATCACACCAGAGGGATCTGCGCAGCCCTGATGGGTCCTTTGCAAGCCCAAATTGTGGAGGAACAGAAAATGTAAGGAGAAGGTGGGACAAGGTGAGAAACACTGGAAGAGGGTGTGAGGAAGCTGACCAGTCACAATCACAGAGCAATGCCTCAGGGGCTCGGTCTCCTATTGCTGAGCCCCTGGACAAGCCTTGATTCCAGAATAATCTTTACTCTTACTGCTTCCTGGCTTTTCTTATGCCTTGGTGCAGCTGTTTCCTTGCAAAGAATCTGTTTGTTTGTTTGTTTGTTTTTGTTTTGTTTTGTTTTGTTTTCGTTTGTTTTTTGAGAAATCTTAGTGAGTCTCTGTTGTTTTTTTTTTTTTATTTAGTCTCTGTTCTTTACAGTCCCACATCCTAAGTAATACAGTACCTCCCAGTCATTTCTCCCCACAAACAGACAAAACTGAATCAGAACGAACTATTATTTTTATTTTTATTTTATTTCTTTAGAAGATTTTATTTATTTATTTCCCAGGGAGAGAGATACAGTGAGAGAGGGAACACAAACAGGGGGAGAGGGAGAGGGAGAAGCAGGCTTCCCAGTGGAGCAGGGAGCCTGATGCGGGGCTCGATCCCAGGACCCTGGGATCATGACCTGAGCTGAAGGCACACGCTTAACGACTGAGTCACCCAGGCGCCCCTGAACTGTTATTTTTTAACTTGACAGTGTGTTGTGAGAAGTCTTCTAAATGTCACTGAAAGTTCATAGAATTTCCTTGCGAGGTACTCAGACTTCTGAATTGCTGTCATCAACAAAGCACAGTCCAATGCGCTGCCATCCGGCCAAACAAGTATCTGCACAGAAACCCACTGAAAAGTCGAGTGACATTCTCTCCCAGCCTGCCTTCCCTGGAGCCACGCCAGCCCCGTCCCTTGGGCGTTTACTGCCTTTCCAGCAGGTCTTCGGTGAGTTCCAGCAATAGCTCTCACTTTCTCTGTCCCAAATCCATTTCTCCAGAGCACGGACATATTGGAACTGTCAAAAGGACCTGAAATGAGCCACAGAAAAGCAGGCAGCATCGCTTAGAGTTCTGTTTGTTCTGTGACATTTTAAAAAGAGCAAATCTGTCATCAAGATAAAAAAAACTGAAAAGCTGAGCTCTTCAGTATAACTCGAATGAAGACGACCCTGCCCATGAACCATATCCCAGGGCTATTAAGAAACAAGAAATGCAGGCCATTTGAACAACTTCAGTTACCTTCTGCCTATCACTTTCATGCTCCGATGGCTTTGAACTTCTCCTGAAGCACTTCTCCACGGTGGCTGCAGCCAAGAGGGGAGTTAGCCGCCTGGCAGCCGGGAACCTAAGGACCCTACCCTGGGGAGCCCTGGCATTTCAGATCCTTTGTGGAGGCACTAGCTGTCTCTGGAGCCCTCCGAACCCTCCACCTCCTCACGGTGTTCCTCACCTGAGCTGTGTGGTGGTGGCCTCTGTTCCTGCCATTGTGGACCTGAGCCAAGCTCCATCCCCATCTCTGCACTTAGTTAGGGGAGGTGACAAGCACTGCCACCGGTTCAGAGGTCCTTGCCAGGAGCGCTCATGGGTGAACACTGAGAAATGTCCATTGTGTCTGACCTCTACCTGTTGGCTTTGTCTCACAACACAGACGGCCTCCCAGGCACCATCATTCCTATTTCGTGGTTTGGTGGTCAGGCTGCCCTTGGGAGGGTTAATGTCGTGACACCTGTCACCACCCGGCATGCAGTTTACACGGTGCTCAACCAAGGTTTGCTCCTGTCCCTTCTCTCTTTGCTTTCTCTCGGGTCATGCAGAAGACTGGGGACAAGAAAGAAATCAGAAGGCTGTCATGCTGGTGTTATTCCATTGACAGCGTGTGCACAGAATTACCTGTCAGCCACCATCCTTGCGGCCACGCAAGGGTTTCACAGTGGTCAGAAATCACTGGGCTGGTGAAAGGGAATGAAATCTTGCCATTTGCAAAGGCATGGATGGAGCTAGAGGCTATGATGCTGAGCGAAATACGTCAGTCGGAGAAAGACAAATACCATCTGATCTCACTCATATGTGGAATCTAAGAAACAAAACAGATGAACATAGGGGAAGGGAAGGAAAAATAAAAAACAGAGAGGGAGGCAAACCATAAGAGATTCACCTCTAGGGAACAAACAGGGTTGCAGGAGGGGAGGGAGGTGGAGGGATGGGGTAACTGGGTGATGGGCTTTAAGGAGGGCACTTGATGGAATGAACATTGGATGTTACATGCAACGGATGAATCACTAAATTCTACCCCTGAAACTCATAATACACTATATGTTAATTAAATTGAATTTGAATTAAAAATTAAAAAAAAAACAACAACAACTCATTGGGCTGAACACTAAACACCCACGCATTTTGTCGTATGTTCTTCAGGGTTTGTGTCTTGTGTTTATGTCTTCAGGGTTTTTTCAATAGAAGTTAAACCCCCAGAACAGCACCACATCCTGCAACGTTAGGGTGGAAATAAATTCGCCTTTCTCATGGGCTCTGTGGCTTGGACCGTGGGGCCCTCGTGTTCCTTCCCACCCCCACCCTCTCGCCCTGTCTCATTTGGCCAGTGTGTAGCCTGCTGGCTGATCCCTCTGTCCCGGGTCCTTGCACTAGCATTTCATCCTCCTCGTGGCTACCAACTGACCTTTCAAAATGCAAATATTTTCATATTACTCCTTAAAGTCCCCGGTGCCTTCTCATCTGCTAGTGAGAGGGCAAAATCCAAGGTCTCCATGGGTACACAGCCTTGAGCTGGCTCGCGATTCGCCTCTCCCTGCTGCCTTGCTCCCATTGCCCTGCTCCAGAAATACAAACGGCTTATAATCCCCCCACACTCCCAGTTTGCTCTCTGCCAGCATTGCCCTTTCCCAAATTACTAAGTTGAAGTCGGTGCCAAGACAAACACACACGGTGCGTCTGGGCTTCCGAAACAGTGGCCGAGTGTTGTACGTCCTCCTTCGATAGAGACGTTTTCCCCATGTTGTATCCAAGCCAGAACTGGGCTGGGGGCCACAAGCCATCAGTTAAGTGCAGGTTTTGCCCCTTGCTGACGACACGTCCTTGGGCTGGTCACTTAGGATGCCTGAATCTTACTCTCTTTTACGTAAAGCCAGGGTTATAAATATTGACCTCAAAGGAGGAGGAACACATGAACGGCTGGATATCCGGCAATGTGGGGAACTCTTTAGGGCTGCACAAACGCATTCCGATCTTAAGGTGACCCGTGTGCGGTGAGCAGAAAGCAGCAGAGTCTGCTGTGGGCCCTGGGCAATGTTCTGCTGCCTGGTTTCTGTTTGAGAGTGTCTTTTTTTTTTTTTAAAGATTTTATTTATTTGACAGCGAGAAACACAGCGAGAGAGGGAACACAAGCAGGGGGAATGGTAGCGGGAGAAGCAGGCTTCCTGCAGAGCAGAGAGCCCGATGCGGGGCTCAATCCCAGGACTCTGGGATCATGACCTGAGCCGAAGGCAGACGCTTAACGACTGAGCCACCCAGGTGCCCCGAGAGTGTCTTGAATCCTGGGACGAGTTTTCTGTGGCCAGCTCTGGCTGTTCCATCAAACAGCATAAGGATTCCTTCTCCAAGGGCGAATTTAAAAGAGCGCGGCGTCTGCCCTTCATTACGGTTATTGGTAATGAGAGCTAGACGTGCTCCAACGTGGACAGGCTGGGGAAGGATTTAGGACACAGCAGACAGAGCATGGGGTGCAGGAGAAGGGTGTTCTAATGCTCTGCCGCCAGCTTGACTTTGCTGGTCCTAATTCTCTCATCTCCCAGGGCTCAGCTAAATTAGTGCTAGGGGCCCTTCTAGTTCTTATGTTCTATATATGGCCAAGATAGAGCAGTGCAAGATGGGTGCTTTTAAAACTGACTTTTGGGGCTCCTGGGTGGCGCAGTTGGTTAAATGTGACTCTTGGTTTTGGCTCAGGTCGTGATCTCAGGGTCGTGAGATCGAGCCCCGCATCAGGCTCCATGCTCAGCGCTCAGTCTGCTTAAGATTCTCTCTCTCTCCCTCTGCCCCTCTCCACCACTCACTCTCTCTCAAATAAATAAGTAATACAGGGGCTCCTGGGTTAAAGCCTCTGCCTTCAGCTCAGGTTATAATCTCAGGGTCCTGGGATCGAGTTTCACATCGGACTCTCTGCCCAGCAGGGAGCCTGCTTCCCCCCCTCTGCCTGCCTCTCTGCCTACTTGTGATCTCTCTCTCTGTGTCAAATAAATAAATAAAATCTTAAATAAATAAATACAAACTGAATTTTGAGTAGCATCCATCATTATCTCCAGGATCGATCAAGCCACAGATATTAATTGATCTATAATGTGCTCAGTATGTAGTCCAGTCTAACTATTCTTACCAGAAGTGCCATCAGTGAAATACACTGATAGCTCGATCTGTCTATTCAGATGCCAATTTCTGCAGGACTAAGTGGTGCCTCCATTTAGAAGAGCTACTATTGACCCTTGAATGACACAGATTCGATCTGCTCACTTACATAGGCAGAGTTTGTTCGATAAATACCGAGCAGTACTATAAATGTATTTTTCTTACGATTTTCTTTTTTTTTTTCTTTTTAAGATTTATTTCCTTGTTGGAGAGAGCAAGACAGAGAGAGAGAGAGAGAGAGAGAGAGAGCCTCGGCATGAGTGGAGGAAGGAGCAGAGAGAGGGAGAGAGAGAGATCCTCAAGCTGACTCCCTACTGAGCACGGAATCCGGCGGGGGCGGATCCCAACCCCCCGTGAGATCATGATCCAAGCCAAAGTCAAGAGTCAGACACTCAGCTTAGTGAGCCACCCAGGCCCCCCTCCTTATGATGGTCTGAACAACAGTTTCTCTTCTCTAGCTTACTGTATTATAAGAGTACAGTGTATAACACATATACACAGTGGGTGTTGATTGACTTTATGTTCTCAGAAAGGCTTCCAGTCAACGGTAGGTATTAGTAGTTAGGTTTTGGCAGAGTCCAAAGTTATATGTGCATTTTGGATGTGTGGAGGCCAGAGCCCCCAACCCCTGTGTTAGAAACTACTTATAATCGCTGCCTCTGGGAGCAGGGCTTGCTGGGATGCGGACAAGGGGCCACCATGACTTCCTTCTTCCCAGTTTTGCTTCCTACCTTTTGAATTCTGTGCTGTTTACAGTAACTAAACTCTAAAATAATCACTTGAATATTTACCAATGAAACGGTATGGTGTTTGGAATTGCTTTTAAATACTCCAGTGGTGGTGGGGGGTGAAATAGGATGAGTCCCGTATTGATCATTATTAAAGCTGGGTGATGGGTACATGGGGGGTTCCTCATACAGTTCTTCTTATTTTCAGAGATGTTTGAAATGTCCCATTATGAAAATTTTTAAATAATAAACATTTCAATTTGTTGAAAAGCACACTTAAAATTAGCCACAGACTACAAAATTTTGCTTGATTTCACCTTTTCCTTGAAATTTTCGTTCCTATAAATGAAAACAAAGTGAAAGTTCCCTATGATGAATCAGTTAAATTATTCCAAGAGGAATTAGAGAATTAGAAGAATTAGAAAAACCAGGAATGAGACTGGAGTCAGAGGTCCTTCTCCGCCCCCACCTCCCCCACCCCCGCACCATAAACAGAATGTCTGTGTCTCCCTGTCCAAATGCATATGTTGAAATCCTAACCCCCAATGTGATGGTTTTAGGAGATGGGACCTTACGGACATGACGAGGATGATCATCACCTTCTCTCACCACCCTCATGAATATAGGGTTAGCGTCCTTATAAAAGAGACCTCAAAACTCTCTTTCTGCCACATGAGGACACAAGGAGAAGTCAGAATCTGTAATCCAGAAGAGGGCGGTCACCAGAACGGGACCACAATGGCACCCTGATCTCGGACATCTGGCCTCTAGGTGTTTATAACCACCGCCGCCCCCGCCCGGTCTGCCGTAGTTACAGCAATAAGGACGGACTGAGGAGACCCCCTTAACTCCTGCTGAATGGCAAAGCCAGCTGCGACAGTCACTCTGGGTCAGGATCCCCTGTTCTTCTTGACCAAGCGTCTCAACATAGACACTCTCGCCAGATGAGGAGGTCGTCAGCCATGCTGGGGTCACCTGGGGTTACCGAGGGCACAAGCGTCTTTGTTCTTTCTTTTCTTTTCTCAGTAACTGTCCTTTAAGGAAATGATGGAAGAGGTCAGGCCGTGAAGCAGACAGGGACAGTAAAATGGAATCAAAGGGGCACCCATGAAGTGCATTCTCCCTCGCGAAATGGGAAAATGGGCTTTTATAAGTGCACAGCCAATGAAAGCTGCTGTTGTTTTCCTCATTCACTCAGCAATGCATAGAGGAATGAATATATAAACAAGGATTTCTTATTTGATAGCAACAGTAATAGGGTTTTTTGTTTTTTTTTTTTTTAGATTTATTTGAGAGAGAGAGAGCATGAGCAAGGGGGCGTGGGGAGAGGCAGAGGGATGCGGAGAGAATCTTCAGCAGACTCCCCACTGAGCAAAGAGCCCAATGCAGGGCTCAATCCCAGGGCCCTGAGATCACGACCTGAGCTGAAATCAAGAATTGGACACTAACCGACTAAGCCACCCAGGCGCTCCAACAGTAAGAGTTTTTTTATGGCTGTTCTTAAATTACCACTATAAACTCAGTGACTTAAAACAACATAAATTTGTTCTTAGAGTTCTGGAGGTCAGAAACTAAAAAATAATTTTATTGAGCTAACATCAGAGTATCGACAGGGCAGATTCATTCTGGAGGCTCAGAGAGGAGAAGCCATTTCCTTGCCTTTTTCAGCTCCCAGTGACCACCCGTATTCCTTGGCTTGCGGTCCCTCCTTTAGGTTTGAAGGACATCACTCCTGAGATGACATCGGTCCACCCAGATAATCCCGAATCATCTCAAGACCCTGAACTCACTCCGACCTGCAAATTCTCTTTTCCACAGAAGGTAATATTCACAGGGAATTAGAGGGATGTCTTTAAGGGCCATTGTTCATGGACATCACCAACTGCCAGAGGGCATCTTGGGAGGCACCCAGCTGGTGGTTGGGACCCAAGTCACACTTCTCAAACCAAGTTACGTGCACCCAGGGCTGCTGGGCCAGGCCAGGCAGTTCTCTGAACCAGAGGCGGAACGTGGAACATGAACTTCATTTCATGAGAAGTGATTTAAGACATGACTTTAGTATTTAAATAAACATAGATATCTTATAGAATAGGATGGAAAATTCTCACGTGTCTTAAAAATAAAAACGTGAGTCTTCAAAAAGAAATGTACCTTCTAGTGGTGGGGTTCTTTGGGTTTCATCCCAAGACCCTCAGGTTCGTTGGCTCGCTACCACTGCTGGAACCAAGTCCTCTACAGGTGAGGGAGCGAGGGTCCATGAGCTAACAACTTTATAAAAGCACGTGCGGGCTGAGCAATGGCTGGGCTGCAGCCCCCCCCCCCCCAACATACAAGGAATCTGCGAGCACCTTGGTCTTCAACTTCCAGCCTTCAAAACCATGAGAAAATGAATGCTTGTTGTTTAAGCCACTCATTCTCTGGGGTTCTGTTACAACAGCCCTATCTAACTCAGATGATGAGGATTCTGACCGGGTGAATGTTTACAATGTTTACAAGCATTCATATAAAAAAAAAAAAATTGGGAATGCCTATTTTAAGATGGTGGGTTTGATTCTAATGCCAGTTTTCCTTTGGAAATCCCTGTCCTTCAGGATTTGACTCCCTTGAGAAAGTAAGTCATCCATATTCTGGTCCTCCTCTGTCTCCTTCCCTCTATTCTCTCCTTCCCCCACCTCCTCTCCAATACCCTAGATTGCCTTTGCTGTTCCCTAAAGCAGTGATTCTCAACTAGGAGGGTGAGTTTCTCTTCTTGGAATGAGATCTGTCAGATTCCTTTAGAAGATAAATATGTAAAACTGCAGACCATGCTGGGATGGTAGAAATCACAAATGGATACAACCCTCAGCCCGTGTGGACCACTCCCCGTGGTGCCTGATTGCCTGCACGTGTTTGTATTCATAAAGTTCTTCTGGAATCCAACATACCCAGCACAGGTGTGTTAGGAAGGCCAGAGAACCGTGTGTCCTGGTGACCTGCGTGCAGCAGAGGGGAGCAGTTCCCACCCAGGTGGGTGGTCAGGGCTCAGTCTGCAGCCCACACGTCATTGCATGGTCTGGAATGCCTCGGCTTTGTTTGAATTCAGTCAGCTCTGACCGTTAGCACTTTGGGAATGTTTTACTTCCTCCGAAAGAACTCTATATGTCTCCCAGCATGACCTGTGATTTTCTGTGTGCCAAATGAAAGGCACACACAGCACAGTGACTCTGGTTATGACAGATAGACAAAGATGTCCAAAACCGAGTAACAAAATGTGGTAGGGTGGGGGGTATCTTACGCTTGAGAAACCCTTGCTCGAGCATCCTTTCCAGTTGCCTATTTGTGGGTCGAGAAAAAAACTCCATTCAGTAGCTGGAAAATTACTTAAAGCTTGGATATTGGCAAATGGCAAAAAAAAAAAAAAAAATTAAAAAAATTGGAAGTCGAGTACAAAAGAAGTTTTGACAAGCTCCCTTGGGTAACACCATGACCCATTTCAGAATTCATGAGATTCCCAAAACTAAGTTTGCACGATGCACAGATGCTTCAAAGCATCTGTGAAGCAGCAAACACATTGAAATCTTACTCAAAGCAAAACCACATTTGCATGCCGAACATTGGAACACGGCTCTAAACAAAGGCCAGTCCCTGGAACTTGATGAAAACCCAGGGAATGCAGAACAGTGTGGGTGGTTAAAGCAAACGGGATCAGAGACAAGATGGTGAACGACTCTCCAAGAAAGCAAATCCTTCTTTTTCACACGGTTCCACCTCTAACTACGTTGTGTACATTTTGCATTATGCATTAATGTACATTTTGCATTATCTTAGCCCAGGCAGTCTGTCCCTAGTACAACTTCCACGGAGCACAGTTAGAAACCAAAGTCCTGGGGCGCCTGGCTGGCTCAGTCCTTAAGCGTCTGCCTTCGGCTCAGGTCATGATCCCAGGGTCCTGGGATGGAGCCCCCCATTGGGCTCCCCGATGAGTGGGTAGCCTGCTTCCCCCTCTCTCACACCCCTGCTTGTGTTTCCTCTTTCGCGGTGTTTCTCTCTGTCAAATAAAAATCGTAAAAAAAAAACCAAACAACACCAAAGTGGTGGGGGAGGGTGGCCTGGGTGTCGCAGTCAGTTAAAGCCTCCCACTCCTGGTTTCCGCTTAGGTGGTGATCCCAGGGTCCTGGGATGGAGCCCCGCCTCTGCCTCCACACTCAGGATAGAGTCAGCTTAAAATTCTCTCTCTCCCCCCACATCCCTCTGCCACCCGCCCCACATGCATGCTCGCTCTCTCTCAAAAAATAAAGAATCCAAAGTCTCTTATGCCAGGCTGTAAAGCTGTGTCATCCAGTATATCTTTTTTTTTTAAAGATTTTTGTTTACTTGAAAGAATGAGTGAGCAAGAGAGAACACAAGAAGGGAGAGGAGCCCAGCAGCAGGGGGCGGGGCCAGAGTAGGGGGCGGGGCCAGAGCAGGGGGAGGAGCCCACTGAGCAGGGAGCCCACCTTGGGCTCCATACCCTGCCTCCAGGATCCTGACCTAAGGCTGATGCTCAACTGACTGAGCCACCCAGGTTCCCCTCCAGTATATCTTTAAAATGGCTTATTGTGTCAATGTCATTTGTCTTAACTCTCCATTTAAATGGCATATAAACATAGTCCCTTTTTTTGTCATGTCTGATACAACTCATGCCAGGGATTAATAGTGGCCACATTTTCACACCAAGGCTTCAGGCTTTTTGTTTTGTTTTGTTTTGTGTTTTTTATCTACGAGGAGGTCAGTTGTTTATCCGTGTTTGGCTTCGATAACTCATCAGATGCAAGCTCTATGTTTACTTTCTAGGTTCCTACTCCTTAGGTAATATTTTTCATTTTCTTTTTCAAATGTTGCTATATTATTAACAAAGAGTAGTTATAATAATACAATGTGCGGACTACTTTTACCTAGCTAATGGTTTCAGCAGCAAGAATAATTGTTTCCATTTTTACATCCGAAGTTTCTAATTTTTCAGCTATTATGTAAGGTTTCCTGTCCCTAATCCACATTGCCCATTAGTCAACATTTTGGTCTTATGGGGGAAGCGTTTTTGTTTGCTTTTTTGGAAAAATCATGATAGAATCCCACATCCTAAAAATGAATAAGGACTACAAAGATGTCTTCATATGCAATATTCGTTCGTTTCACATCAGTGATGACCTCCTTCACCTTCTTTGGCCAGATCTCAGTAGGGAGCAGATTCCTCTGATTACTGTAGAGCCCTGCAGGATTTCACAGCCTGTAAGACAAAATTGATCTGGGTGCCTACCTTATATATTTATATAGTCAAAGTGGTTCTGAACACAGGCTGCCTCTAAACTTAATTATCTGGGACACAAAACACCAGCAAGTTTGAGAAAACCCTGTGCCTGTGACAGCTGCCTCACGTTGTTTCCCATTATTTTACACGATGTCTTCACTTTAGAGAGTATTTCTGGTCCATGACAAGAAGGCAAATTAAAAATGTTATGCATAAACCCACAACTCATTTAGCCAGCCGATCCTCTATTTTTATTTTTGTAATTACACAAGTAAAAAATGAATTCATGATCATTGCAAAAAAAATGCCACAGCACAGAAATACATGGAGTGAGAAGTGAAATCTCCTTCACACACTCTCCTTGCATCTTACCCCTCCCACGGATCCTTCCAGACTTCTCTCAGAGGATTCATAAATTCGGTAGATAACCTCCCACTCTAGACCCAAGAAAAACCGAGCCCTCCTTCTCCTTCTCACTCACCAAGATCACAGAACCAAAAAGGATTTTACTCTGGAGCACTTGTTCAAGTGGGAAAGGAGGTGCAATTTCACAAAATAAAGGGGGGAAACCCCAAACACCGCCATGTACTCCAGGGGGCAGTTTGAAGAAGGGAGAGGGCGGGGCTGGGGGTGGAGCCTAACGGAGGGGCCAGAAGAGGGAAGTGTCTGAGCGGGATGTGACTCTGAGCGGAGTCTGCTTAGACAAAGAGCGGGGCACCCACGGACCGCGTCTTCCCAAGGAACGGTCCCCCTCATTAGAATCAACCTTTTCAGGTCCAGGAGAAGGTGCAAGGGAGCAAGAATTCTTCTTCATTTTCTTCCTGTAATCATATCCATCCTATGCCCCCTTGGGTGCGAGGCTGGAGGAGACCCAAGGTGATCCTCTGTCGCTGGGTGCTCTGGCAGGCTCCGGGAGGTGGCCTCCTGGGAAAACGGCGGGCGGGGAGCACAGCTGAGAACATTCCAAGCAGGGCAGGCTCCGAGGACAGGGTGTGGACCTCGGCTCTCCTTGAAGGTGGGAGGAAGCTGCCCTCTTTATGGGCTTTGTTAAAGAACAGAATTGAACTGAGTGAATTTTAATGCTCTTATTGGCTTTATTCAATGATTCATGAATCAGGCCGCAGCCCATCCAGCAGATAGAAGGAGCAGTGAGTAGCTGTACACAGGGAAAGAAAGACTCATAGGCGGAAGGCACCGGGAGCAAGGAAGTTAACACCAGGCAACGAAAATCAGATTACGTATTGCAAGGTCACCTTCCTTTAGGGGATGATGACGGGGTCTATCAGGCCAAAGACCTCACTAGTGCCGATCAGGTGATTCCTGATTGACTGGTTTAAGATGCCTTTTCTGGGAGAGCCAAAACCGTCATTAAGTGACAGTTTGGGGATGTGGGGCTTAGCATAAAGGACTCCCTTTGAGGCCCATTATTTTGCTTTTAACTTTTTTTTTTTTAACTTGTCTGTGTGTTGTATGTGTGTATGATTCCCTTTTCTTTCTTTCTTCCTTCCTTCCTTCCTTCCTTCCTTCCTTCCTTCCTTCCTTCCTTCCTTCCTTCCTTCCTTCCTTCCTTTCTTCCTTCCTTCCTTCCTTCCTTCTTTCCTTTCTTTCTTTCCTTTCTTTCTTTCTTTCTTTCAAGATTTTGCTTATTTATTTATCTGACAGAGACACAGTGAGAGAGGGAACACAAGCGGGGGAGAAGGAGAGGGAGAGAGAGAGGGAGAAGCAAGCTTCCTGCTGAGCAGGGAGCCCAATGCGCGGCTCCATCCCTGGACCCTGGGATCATGACCTGAGAGGGATGCAGACTCCGAATGACTGAGACACCCAGGTGCCCCTGATTCCTTTTTTTTTTTTTAAACCATGCATGCACACACACACACATTCTTAAAAACATGAATGGAAATCATTGAATCTATTTTTCTGTGACTGGCTTTTTTTCACTTAATACACTACAGTATTTCATGTCCGTATATGCAGAGTTACGTCTTCTTTTAAATAGATATTGCCTACCTTTTACAATTAGAAGATAATTGCCTGTCCGTGCTCTTGTTGTTGTTGATTTCGGGTTAGGAGACAGGCCGTAAGAATGAGGTGGAGAGGACCGGAGAGAGGCTGGTGAGACCATATGCCTGACTGCGTGGGGACTTGTAGGAGGGAGCCTTGCTATTGAGCAAGAGCTATCAGGAGCCGGGGACGCTAATGTCACTTGTCCTGCAAAAAAAGTTAAGGAAAATCCCCAAATTCCATCCTTTTGAAAAATGTCTCCATGTCATTTTAGGTTTCCATAGCACAAGCCTAGCAAGACTTCTGAGATGTTTTGATGTTAAATGCCCTTCCTTTCCTCTTTATTTCTTTTTTTTTTTTTTTGGAAAGAATCAAAGACAAACTTCAAATGTTTAGAATGTCAACTTCATCCCAGTTCAATGCTTTTATATGTGTTGCTGAGAAAGAAACTCCCAGAAGCAAACATGTCAAAATGATCTCAATGAAAGCAAAAGAAAAAGCTTATTTCAAATGTCAGTGCTCACCAATATCCTTGAAATAGAATTATAGCCTTTGAAAATCCTGTTTCATAAAATTAATTGTCCCAAGATTGCAGTTGGGCTTTCATTTCATAGAACTTTCCAACAGCCTCAAAGGTGCTGTTAACTGGTCATTTGTTTTCCATAAGGATGGTGCTGACTCTCCTTAACAGTTAGCCTGGGGAAGCTAATCAGGGGGACCAACACCAGGGTCTGGGGGGGACTCCAAGCAGATGTGTTGGTCTCCACTCCAGTCTGGAGCGTCTCTAGGACACTTCTGCTTTTTTTTTTTTCCACCTTATAATTCACTTGTTTGAACAACTGCCAAGACATGGGGGGCGGGGGGACCTAGGGGTGAGAGATGGAGTGACAAGATTTGAATCTTCCTCAAGTCAGTGAGGAGAGGATTTCATAAAATGTCATTCTCTTGGCAAAATGCCAGTGTCATTTTTCAGTTATAAAACCATATTTTCAAATTCTCCTCACCAGTGTGGGGTAACAGAGGACCCACAGGAATGGCTCCTCCCATAGAGTCTGAGAGGGAGGAACTGTTCGGGGAAGAGGGAGAAAATTCTAGAACAGCATTTTCCACACCTGGGGAGGTAGCCCCCTGATGAGACCTGGATGATTTCAAAACAGTGACTTCACAAATCCAATTTTTTGAAGCAGGACAGTATTTCCCAACTGAAGGGCGAAGGGATTCACTTTGTTAGAAGATAAAATGATCACTATTGTATTTCAATTTTTAAAAATGATCCATTATTTACTTTTTAAAAATTTAAAAAATTTCATCCTTGGAGGGGGTGGATGGCTCAGTCAGTTAAGCGTCTGCCTTTGGGTCATGATCTCAGGATCCTGGGATTGAGTCCCATGTCGGACTCCCTGCTTATTGGGGAGCCTGCTTCTCCCTCTCCTGCTTGCTGCTCTGCCTGCTTGTGCCCTCTCTCACTCTCTCTCTCAAATAAATAAATAAAATATTTTTAAAAAATTTCATCCTTAAAACGAAGTTTGAGAGCCGTCCAATGCTTATCCAACGAGCAGATCAGAGGAGCCAGCTCACTTATCAGCTGCTGCTGGGGGAGGGAGGGGTTTACCACTCAGTGGTCATAACGGGCTCATTGAATGGGCTGGGGTATGCTAGTATCCTAGTTCTGCTTTCTTTAATTTAGTCTGTATAAAACTACAGTGTGAAGTGGGGAAGCAGAGTGAAGAGAAACCCCCCGAATGGGAGAAAATATTCACAAATCATATATCTAATAAGGAATCAAGATCCAGAACATATAAAGAACTCTAAAAACTCAATAACAAAATGATCAACCTGTTTAAACATAGTCAATCAACTCAAGCAGTCATTTCTCTGAGGAATATATACAAATATTTGCCAGATCAATAATGTGTATTTATCTAATCACAGTTCCTACGGTGCACATCAAACTATCTCTTGTTCTTCACAGATTAGTATTAAAAGAGAAAGTAGTTTTAAAAGCCCAGTTTGGCTTTTCACTGATAGAGGAAAGAAGTTCTCTATTCACGATGTGTGATTTTTTGAACAAATAATAACAAATAGCAGCTTGAAACTGCACAGAAAATTTACAAAAATAAACCAACTGGCATTTTTCAATCAAGAACTACAAGCATTTAAGACAGCTGCTTTGCTCTATTTTTGATGCTACAATGCTGATACATTTCGATCTAAATTTTATTCTCATTTAAACAAAATTTTATCAACATAGTAGATATAAATTACTTCTTGAAAAAAAATCGCAAGATTTGTGATGGGAAATATCAAGTCTCTTCCCACTCCAGGGCTATTCCTAATGGGCAATCACTTTTTTATTTTCCATACTTCTGGTAGTTACCTTCATAATTCTAAATATTGTGCCCATATCACTACTTCTAATTTAGATAGGTATTATCCAACAGCTCCCTGCTCCGAAATGTAAAGATTTAACCCACATGACTGACCTTCTCTTTTCAATTTTTAAGTAATTCTAATTCTTTTTTTATAATCTTTGTAACTTGAAATAATGCACTTAGATCTCTATTTCTTGTTCCATTAATTTTATATAATATTTCTTTTATATGATATTTCTTGTTTCTCCAGGATGTAAAATTAGAATTCTTCTCCAGATTTTATCTCTCGACTTAGGCTCCTTACAAGTCTTCCGTGGATTGTCTGAAGGTTCTTTTTCAAAGTTGAAAACCATTAAGTGATTTCCCCATTATTATAACTATGTAGGTATTATTAACTGTAGAGATTCTTTAAAACGTTAGGATCCCAGGGGCACCCAGGTGGCTCAGTTGGTTAAACGTCCAACTCTCTGTTTCAGCTTGGGTCCTGACATTGGGGTGGTGGGAGCCAATGAAATATTGGGTTTCATGCTTAGCATGAAGTCAGCATGTGTTTCTCTCCCTCTGCTCCTCCCCCAGCTCACACTCTTACTCTCTCTCTAGAATAGATGAATAAATCTTTAAAAAAATTAAATAAATAAAATGCTAAGATCCTATTTCCTTCTGTATATGGTCGCTGTCAGCACTCCAGAGTTACCTGAAAGGATATTCTTAGAATTGTAAGCAAAACCTGGTTGTTGTTTTTTTTCTAATACTCTATCAATTGCTCAAACTTGTGCTACCTTCCAGGGTGCTTCCTGTTTGAACTATGACTATCCTGTACAACTTTCTGTTTTATTGGTTTTTTTTTTTTCCTGGAGTTTCTAAGTGCCTTTCTTTTATCTTGTCCAAAAAAAAAAAAAAAAAGGTGCCTTCTTTTTAATAGGCTTTTGGGTCAGTTTCACCCTTTCCCATATCCCGTGTTTTCCTTTTTCTTGGCTTTCCACTCATCTCAAGAACTTTCTTAAAAGGAATATGTGGGAGGTACATTAAAAAAAAATTTGCTTGTATGTGTGCAAATATCCTAATTTATTTTTTTTTAAACATTTTATTTATTTATTTGTCAGAGAGAGAGAGAGAACACAAGCAGGCAGAGAGGCAGGCAGAGGCAGAGGGTGAAACGGGCTCCCTGCTGAGCAAGGAGCCCGATGTGGGACTCGATTCCAGGACCCTGGGATCATGACCTTAGCTGAAGGCAGCTGCTTAACCAATTGAGCCACCCAGGCGTCCCCTAATTTACTTTTTGATTCAATTGCTAGGTTGACTGTATATAGCATTTTAAATTGAAAATCATTTAAAATTAATGCCAGGATACTTTGACTTACCACTTGTTCCAAAGTAAGTATGCCTGTTTATTTTGGTATTTTCCTGCTTGCTGCTTATTTTTTCATATATATGAGGACCCTTAATTGTTCATATTTACTCTCTGGCCAACTACAATTCATGAAACTACACTTCGTGAAGTATTGCCATTTACTACAGATGGCAGAAGAGACCTCTTGGTAGTCAAGTCAATTTTCCATTAATAAGCTTTTCTGACACAAAAGATCATCCTAAGCCTAATGTAATGTACTGGAAACTTTGTAGTCAAGAGGTGACAATTTCTTACCTCTGCATTTTATAACATTCTGTAAGTAGCAAAAGTGACAAATTTGTTAATGTATCAAAGTCCCCAGAAAATTTTTAGGCAACAAAAAGCATTTCATGAGGATATAAATTTTATTCAATAATAAAAGAAGTACAATAACTGAGAATTCTGCCATTTCAAAACATTTGGCAAATGAATTATTGTTTTCATGATGGAAGTTTTAAGGTGACCAGGGAGAAAATATGCATTAGGGAACTTTAGTAAAGTAATAAATATGAAATAGTGATTAGCCAACTTAATTGTTTCTGTGCTTGATATTTACTATAGATTTTGAATATTAGCCTATTGTGTCTCTCAAGATAGATATTTTTACTGGTAAACTTTTAATAGTACATGTTGAGTTTCTGATAATTCTTCAGAGGTTTTCCATAATTTTATTTTTCTATTTTGTTTGGTAATTCTTCAGTTAGAACAAATTATTTAGTTAGAAATGCTACTTTAGGGAGGAGATTCAAATATGTGTTATAATTAGATGAACATCAACAACATAATGACAACCTCATTTGTTCTAACTTTAATTTGTTTCATGCTCACTCTTTCTAAAACATGACTATTCTAATTGGGCAAACTGAATCAGTCTAATAAGACTAATCAGAATATCCTTTTTTTTTTTAAAGATTTTATTTATTTATTTGACAGAGGGAGAGAGAGACAGAGCACACAAGCAAGGGGAGCAGCAGGAAGAGAGAGAGGGAGAAGCAGGCTTCCCACTGAGTAGGGAGTCTGATGTGGGGCTCGATCCCAGGACTCTGGGATCATGAACTGAGCTGAAGGCAGACACTTAACTGACTGAGCCACCCAGGTGGTCCCAGAAAAGTTAAACTATAATAAATAATAAGCAACCAAAAAAGGGTTCAACATCATTAGTTGTCAGGAAACTGCAAATTAAGCTACTATTAAGTTACTATTACAACTCACCAGAATGGCTCAAATTTAAAACACTATCAACAGGGCAAGTGGAAAGAATAGGAACTCTCCTATGTTGTTGGTGGGCATGTGAAATGGTGCAGTCACTTTAGGAAAAGTTCTGATAATTAGACAGACATCTGTCTTACAACACAGCAATTCAGCTCCCAGGATTTTATTCAAGGGAAATTTAAAAAACGTGTTCACAAAAGGACTTGTGCAAGAATGTTTTGTTAGGAGACCGTTGTCCAAGGGTCTCTGGTGTTATGCGTGACTTGTGATAGAGCACAGCCCTGGAAGAAAAAGGTAACAGACTCAGGGTCTCTAAACTCAGGGTTTGTCCCCTGTGACATAACTCCTATATGCAAATGTCACTTGGCCCTGTATGTCACTCCATGGAGATGGGCTTAGGGAAGTGGTAAGGTACTGATTGATCCTCAGGCTACCACCCTTACTGTGAGCAATAAAACCTTTTGTGTCTGGCTTAGGGGTCTTGTGATACACTTACGTGATGGAGTAGCACTCAGTAATAGCTAGGAATGAACCACTGAAACACAGCGTGAATGACTCTCAAAAACACACCGAGTGGAAGAAACCTTACACAAATAGTGCTAATTGAATGATTGCACACATATGCGGTTCTAGAATAGGCACAACTAATCGATTGTTGTACAAAATGAGGACAGATCTAGATGAGGGTTGGATTGAGTATTGCATTTTTTAAAAACTCATAGAATGGTGGTACACTTTATGTTTGTCTATTTCATAAGCAAATATCATAAGCAAATATTAAGATCTAGTTAAGTACATGTGAGCCGAAATGTTTAGCAATAAAGTGTACTCATCTCTCCTGTTTACTTTGACAGTAAATTAAACTTAAAAATTTAAAACATTAGGGGCGCCTGGGTGGCTCAGTCGTTAAGTGTCTGCCTTCGGCTCAGGTCATGATCCCAGCGTCCTGGGATCGAGCCCCACATCGGGCTCCTTGCTCCGCAGGAAGCCTGCTTCTCCCGCTACCATTCCCTCTGCTTGTGTTCCCCCTCTCTCGCTGTGTACCTCTCTGTCAAAGAAATAAAATCTTTAAAAAAAAAAAAAATGGGGTGCCT
>CM053616.1:69329339-69344607 GCA_028646535.1 Procyon lotor
TATGTAAGTTTAAAGTATATAACATGATGATTTCATACATGTATCCATGGCAAAATGATTACCACAATAAGGTTAGTTAACTCCTCTAGGGGAAACACCTTTTAGGAGAAACTAGTAGGTTGACACACTCAACAAAGTAGCCCAGCCAGACCACCCAAGAGGGAATGAGGTTACAAGTCTCAAGCCCTACCTACACACACAAGCTTTTTAGTTTCACACTTTCAAATGTAGTTAAGATAGCCAAGAGTCACTGCACACTTGAGGAAAATCTCTCGTGTGAAAATTAGAGATGGAACAAACACAAACAAGGGTCACAAAACGATCAAATCACAACCCCAGAAGAATCAGAGATTATGCAGGGAGAAGAAAACCTTCACATATGTTTCACTGCTAGGCTCAGGATGAAAAGATAGGTTATTTCATCCAAGAATAGAACAGTAAGCTAGGTAAATAAAATTAAGAGAAAAAAATTAAGAGAAATTAAAAGTATGAAACCAAATGAAAAACTCAATACATAGGTTGAAAATATAGTTGTAGAAATTGTCCCAGAAATTTAAGTAAAAAGGCAAAGAGACAGAAAATAGGAGATAAAAGACAATAAAAGTAAAGGAGCATTATAAGGATTCAAGAGCAAATTACAGGAGTTACAGAAATACAGAAGAGAGAAGTGGATGGGGGGAAAAAGTCATCAATGAGATAATTCATGTAAAGATCCTACAGCTGAAAGGCATGGGTTTCTGGACTGAAAGGGCCCATAAAATGCCTCACCCACGAAAGAATAAAACTAATCCCAGCTCAAGACATATTCTGGAATTTCATAAAACCGTGGGCAAAATAGAGAATTTAAAAGCATTTTTTTCTTAAAGAAGAAAAGGTAAGGTTTTTGATGGTTTGTTTACAAAGGATCAAAAATTAGAATAGCATTGGATTTTTCCACAGTGACACTAGAAGCTAGGAGAATTGTAACAAAGTCTTCGATATTCTGGGGGTAGAATGATTTGTAATCTGTATTTGGCCAAACAAAGTCAGTGACTTGTCAGAATAGAAAAAGGATACTTTAAAATATGTAAGGCGTGTTGGGGGGCCCATAGTCTATGGTCTATTAAATTAAATTATTAAATTTTTTTTTAAAGATTTTATTTATTTGACAGTGAGAAACACAGCGAGAGAGGGAACACAAGCAGAGGGAATGGTAGCGGGAGAAGCAGGCTTCCTGCCGAGCAGGGAGCCCGATGCTGGGCTCGATCCCAGGACCCTGGGATCATGACCTGAGCTGAAGGCAGACGCTTAATGACTGAGCCACCCAGGCGCCCCAAATTATTAAATTAAATTCTTAAATTAAGAATATGCAGATTATGACCCACCAAGTGAATAGGCACAAGCCCCCCACACAGGGTTGGCAGGTAACTCCCTCAGCATTTGAGTTCCCTCTTTGGGAAAGGGGTTCTTTTTGACTGAAGGCACAGTTTATTGTTTTGTTGTGGGTTTTTTTTGTTGTTTGTTTTTTAAAATTTTTTAGAGAGAGAGAGCATACATGGGTGCTCCCAATGGGGGGATGGGCAAAGGGAGAAGAAGAAGGAGAATCTTCAGCAGACTCCCTGCTGAGCATGGAGCCCAACACATGGGGCCAAATCTCACTACTCCGCCATCATGACCTGAGTCAAAACCAAGAGTCTGACGCTCGACCTGCTGAGCCACCCAGGTGCCCCTGAAGGTGCAGTTTTAACACATACAAAGAAAGTAAAACCACAAGATGTAGTACTTACAGCTCCCAGAAGCAGGGGATGGGGGTAGGGGGTAGGGGTACAATGAAGTTGGGGGAAGGGCAGTTCTCCTTCCCAGGTCACGAGGAAATGGAGGAATTCTTTTAGATGTTTAGATTTATCTAGATGAAAACTATGATCCATAAACATGATCCAAATTTTTATCACTATTCTAAATAACCTCAATGTTGTCACTGATAACTTTAAAGATTGTATCTGTTTGACAGAGAGAGATCACAAGTAGGCAGAGAGGCAGGGGAAGCAGGCTCCCTGCCGAGCAAAGAGCCCGATGCGGGGCTTGATCCCAGGACCCTGAGATCAGGACCTGAGCCGAAGGCAGAGGCTTCAACCACTGAGCCACGCAGGCGCCCCTATCACCGATAACTTTAAAAAGCAAATGTTATACTTTAAATTATGACATCAATTTTACCATTTCTCCCCCCAGAAATGATTACACGAAGCATTGCCTTTGCAGCCTATAATGGAAATGGAAAAAAGTCTGCTATATCAGAGGAGGCTTGTAAGGTAAATTTTTTATCTGAATCAGCTTTATTTATTCCTAGAAAATCTTTAGGATTAGAGAGGACTGGAGGGAAGATACTAGAATGCAGTTTATACTTACATTTGATTCATGATTGTTTCAATCAAAAGGTGTCAATTCGCACTAATTTACAGACCTTGGAGGTTATAAAAGCAGTCCTACAGGAGCCAAGGAGAGTCAAGAGTTCTTGTCATAGATTGCAAATAAATGACCACAAATTCTTTCCAGTGTCTCTGTGTAGGTGGAGTCTGTTTCTCCATCCCTTGAATCTGGAGCTTGGCATATGACTTGCTTTGGCCAAGATATGAGTAAATGGGGGCGCCTGGGTGACTCGGTGGATTAAAGCCTCTGCCTTCGGTTCAGGTCACGATCTCAGGGTCCTGGGATCGAGCCCCGCATCGGGCTCTCTGCTCAGCGGGGAGCCTGCTTCCCCCTCTCTCTCTGCCTGCCTCTCTGTCTACTTGTGATCTCTCTCCTCTCTGTCAAATGAATAAATACAATCTTTTAAAAAAAAGATATGAGTAAATGACATGCCAACACTTAAAAAAAAGTGTGTGTGTGCTGAGAATGCAAACTAGCCTTTGGAAGATGAGAGATCACTGCAGAGAGAAGCTCAGCCACCCCAACTGCCCACCTAACCCACCAACGGACCGTAACTGCAAGAGCAGCAGAATAGTTTAAAGCCACTGAGTTGTGGGGTGAACTGTTGCAAAGAGCAAATGTGAAGTCATATAGTTCTGACACCTGTTTTTGTCATGAGCTCTAAATAGTGTATCTTTTATACGATACGTAAAACTATAACGTATATTTAATAATATACCAATAAGAAATTTCAACTCTGTACAGTGCTTTGACCCAGTGAACCATTTAGGTGCCAGTCCCAAGGATACAGGCAACAGACACTGGACTTTCTACTCTGTTCATTCAAACGTGGGGTTATATTTAGAATATTTAATTCAATTCTCATACCTTAAAAAAATAGCATTATTGAGATATAATTCAGGTACCATGAAATTGACCCTTTTATTTTATTTTAAAGGTTATATTTATTTATTTGACAGAGAGATCACAAGTTGGCAGAGAGGCAGGCAGGGGGGGGGAAGCAGGCTCCCTGCTGAGCAGAGAGCCCGATGAGGGGCTCTATCCCAGGACCCTGAGATCATGACCTGAGCCGAAGACAGAGGCTTAAGACACCAAGCCACCCAAGTGCCCCAAAATTGACCCTTTTAAAGTATACAATTCATGAAGGATATTCTACTCCTGTGATCTTGTTGGTTTTATTACCAGGGTGATAGTGGCCTCATAAAATGAATTGAGGAGTGTTCCTTACTCATCTATTTTCTAAAAGGGGATTAATAGATTTGGTATTTTTTCCCCCTTAAAATAGTTGATAGACTTCACCAGTGAAGACATTTGACCTGGGTTTTTCCCTGTGGGAAGATTTGTATTTATTGATTCAAATTTTTTACCCTGATATGTCTATTCAGATTTTTTACTTTTTGCTTTCGTTAGTTTTAGTGATTTATTTCCAGGAATGCCTCCATTTTCAGCTATTTCGAAAATTATCAGAATTACGATGTTCATAATATCCCCTTATAATACTTTTCATTTTTGTAAGGTCCATAGTGTTATCCCTCTTCATTTCTCATTTTGGTAGTTTATGTCCTTTTTTTCTAGCTACAGGTTTATCAATTTGATCTTTTTAAAGAGCCAGCTCTTGGGTCCTTTTCTCTATTTCTTTTGCTTTTGATTCATTCATTCCTATTTTTATTCTATTTCCTTATTTCTACTTAATTTAGGTTTGATTAATTCCTTTTTTGCTACCTTCTTGAGATAGAAGCTTAAATTATTGTCTTCCTTCTAATGTAAGCACTTTTTGCTATTAATTTCCTTCTAAGTACCATTTTGGCTGCTTCCCTTAAATTTGATATGTTATATTTTTGTTTCCACTCAGTTCCAGGTGTTTTCTTTTTTTATTTTTAAGGTTTTATTTTATTTAGGGGCCCCTGGGTGGCTCAGTGTGTTGAGCCTCTGCCTTCCACTAGGGTCATGATCTCGGGGTCCTGGGATAGATTGAGCCCTGCATTGTGCTCTCTGCTCAACAGGGAGCCTGCCTCCCCCTCTCCCTCTGCCTGCCTCTCTGCCTACTTGTGATCTCTCTGTCATATGATACAGGAGAGAGGGAACACAAGCAGGGGGAGTGGGAGAGGGGGAAGCAGGCTTCCCACTAAGCAGGGAGCCTGACAAGGGCCTCCATCCCAGGACCCTGGGATCAATGACCTGAGCCAAACGCAGATGCTTAATGACTGAGCCACCCAGGCCCCCCTTGATGTTTTCTAATTTTCCTTGTGATTTCTTCTTTGGCCCATGGGTTATTTAGAAATGTGTTCATTTCCAGATATCTGGGGGTTTCTAGATTTTTGTTTTTGCCAATTTAATTCCAGTATAGAAAGAGAACATATCTTATATGTTTTCAGTCCTTTAAAATTTATAGAGATTTGTTTTGTGGCTTACCCTATGATCTATTCTGGAGAATGTTTTCATTTGTTTGAAAAGAATGTGTATTCTGCTGTTGTTGTTTGGAATTTTCTGCATACATCAAATATTTCAAGTTGGTTGATACTGTAATATGGGTCTTCTATACCCATCTAAACTTTCTCTCATTCACTGCGGAGACAGGAATTTGAAACCTCCAACCACAAGTGAATTGTCAATTTATCCTTTCAGTTCATATGATTTTTGTCTTACATGTATTAGAATTTCCTTCTTTTTTAAAGCTAGTATTGAACATGCTAATAATTGGCAATTTAAGTGCTCAAAGCACTTAAAGAAAAGCTATACAAACCTTGGCCTCTGAAACTGAAACCAGAGTCTTCATGCTGTTGGCTCTTGCTTTCTCTCCTTTCCCACCCCACCCTCCCCTCCAGTTTTGGCCTCATTTATTGCTACTGCAGAAGAGACTATGTTGTGAAAAGCGTGGCCATCAGCAGCTACCTCAATAAAAAGCTTTTTTTCCCCCACTCCCTTTTCTGTGTCCATACAGCTATTCGATTCAATAATTGAGTCCAGTAATTGAGCCAAGGGCTCAATAATGCCCAACTCAGGTCAGTGCCTATCCCTTGGCCCAATTTGTGTTGCTAGAAGCAAAGCGTGTTATTAACTGGCATTGTGACAAGCCCATCTCAGTGGTTAGAGGACACGCTTCTGTTGCCAGAGGGGCAAAAAGAGAGCTCCTCAAGCAGTCAGAAAACAATAGCTACCACAGAGCATGCTGGTATGCAATGGTAGGAGGCTCTTCAAAGTCAGGCTGAGGGGGGCTGAGTAGAAATCATGGTGTACAAGGGAGAGACCTGTTGTCAGATCTGTCTGTTTATTTGGGAGGTATAGCGCAGGACAGATTACGTAGGTTAATCGACATTATACAAAGAAGTTCTAAAGGAAATATTGCACATAGGGATGGAAATGATTGGGAAGGACATTTATCCCAAATCATATCTTTCTTTCCCTTAATCAGCCAACTTTTATAAAACAAGAACACTTCAAAAGACCCGATTTCCTGCAATGCATTAGCAGAATAATTCTAAATGTTTTGCTTAGGATTCCTGAGGGAAATTTAGTTATTTTCAGCCTTTCCCACGATTCAGTTATTTCTCTTTGCAACCTAAACATGTGGCGAGGCTGTTCTAATCCAGGTGTTCCTTTGCAATTGTTGAGCCAGAGAAGGCGGCGGCAGACAGCCCAGCAGCCCAGCTCGAGCCAGGGGCTGGCCCTTGTCAACACCCATTTTAGGAATTCTCAGCGGGGTCCCGACACAGAGTTTTTTGCAAGTTTCTCCTCGGAGGCCCAAAGCGCTTCCTTTAACGAAAGCCCACAGCAAGAGTCCCCACCCCGAGCAAGATTCCCCACCCAGTCCCTGGCCGGGAGGACGCCCCACCCAGCGGCCGGCCGGGCCCGGCCTCCTAGGCTGGTTTAACTGGTTAGGACGACCGAAGCCTGCTGGCACAAAAGCTCTGCACTTCGGGAGCTGAGGAGCAGCCGGCCAGAAGGTGAAGGGGAAAGCTCTTTCCTGTCTCAAGACCAGCGCAGGCGATGCCCCCAAGCCGTCTTCACTGCTACTCGCTCGGGGTAGGTGTTACATCCCACCCAGTCCCCCAAGACCAGGAACTGCGCAGGCGCCCGCTGAGCACTAGCGCGGCGCATTCTCTCGCGCGTTCCCTCAGTCTCCTCAGCGAGCCTCTGGGCCGAAGGAATCGCGGTCCTTCCTGGGTGTTGTAGTGTCCTTCCTCGACGAAGGGCCCTCACGTCAGCAGGGCGCTGGGCGTCCGAGAACTACGACTCCCGAGGTGCTGCGCGCGAGGGCACGGGGCGTTTGCCCTTGACGGCTTTAGCCGTCAGCGCAGAGAGGAGGACCCGGGAAGCCGGCAGCGGCGGGAGGAGGGAATGCGCGTGCGCGTTGGGCCAGCTCGTCGCGTTCTGTCCCAATCATTGTAAACAGGCGGAGGCTGGGGCGGGGTGGGAATGGGGCGCCCGAGGCCGGCTAGGGGCGCTGCGCAGGAGGCGCCTACGGTGGCTGCGGCGGCACTGTGAGCGCGAGGAGGCGGGCGGCTGCGGCTGCTGCGGCGGGGGCGGGCTGTCGCGCGGCGGCGGGCACAGGTCAGTGGCGGGCAGCGGTGGCGTGCGGGGGTCGTGGCGGTGCCCCTCGCGTGCCCGGGGAGCCCTCTCCGCACCCACCTCGCCGGCGGCGTCTGTCAGGCAGCGTGCGGGTTGGGCGCTCGCCGCGCGCGGAGCTGGAGTTGGGGGTGGGGGGCGTGGCTGCCCCGAGTGCGGGTTCATCCGGGGCAAGCTTCTCCCCAGTTCTCGCCCTGTTGCCGGCCGTTCCTCCCACTTGCCGGCCGGGCCTCCCTCGTGGCATCCGCATTTGTGAATCGGTGCTCTCGGAGTCCGGAGGAGGAGAGTCGGGAACCGGGCCCCTCCCCGCTTGAGTCTCCAGGCCTTAGGGCAGCCCTTGGGCACCGGAACGGGGGAGAGGGGTCTCTGTCTTTTATATAATCACTATTTTTTTTTTAAATCGCACCCGGAATATTGACCGGTCTCCAGGACTTGCCCAGCGGACCAGGAAAAGGCTCTTGATGTTTTCCACCGCTGGCGCGGAAGCACTAGGGTCTCCTTTGGGTGCTGCGGTCTTTCGTTCAGGTTTCAGTGCGAATGGACGGACAGATCCGGAGTTGAAAATTCCTTTTACAACTCATTTTCAAGTATGCTTGTGCCAAAATGCTCTTATTAAAGTCACCTTTTTTTCTCCTTTTTTAAAAAATTTATCGTTATGAGAGTGAAACAGGTTTTACAAAATATTGCACACCCCAGTCTTCATCTGAAATAATTATGGTGTTTCGAGTTTTGGGAATCATTACTTCAGAGCCTCCCTCTTGACCAAGCAGCTTGTTTCTTCCAAGGCCTAGTAGAGTTCTTGAAAATAATTAAATGTTAACTCGAGATACTTCGTGCATTGTAGGAGAAATACAGTCGTTTGGACGTGGAGTTCACACACCATCTAGCCTCATTAGAAAAGCTTTCACTGGATCTTTTGTAGAGTGGAGCGGGCATGTTCACATGCCGCAGCACTTTCGTTAGCATTCCATCATACTTGGCAGTTATTCATAAAGTATTTAGGTGGTGATAAGGAGCAAGCTTACTTCTGGTTTGGTGGTTATAGAGGCCGCACTTCTCAGTGAAAAAAATGGGACTGTGAATAAGAAAAGTAACCTCACTTGACGCCTTCCTAGTTGTCTTGGTGATTTGATAGTTCCTTTTTGAGTGTCTTTCTGAAAATGAGTAATTGCTGTAAATTGTACTGGCAGTAGGAGAGGTGGGAAGGAAGTTAGACTGGTTCTCACTTTACAGAGCGGCCCATACATTTAAGTGGGGTAGACTAGTTTAACAGTAACCACTGGGAAGTAATTCTTTGAACAAAGTATCTTGAAGCAATATGACATAACTTAATTTGCTCTCTCTTCAAAATAGTATCTCTCACTTTAGATCTGATTTAGAAAACTAGTGCTACCAGAGAATGAATGTTAACTTTAATTAGTACACTTGTATCTGGACAGCTGTTTGCTTGGAAAGGGGATATTAGGCTCGAAGGTAACCCAAAAGTACGTTGTTTGTTTTTTGAAGGAAAATTCCTGACAGAAACTTAAGTTAGTGTATTTGGAAGGAATAAGGGAGAATGTGGGTCATTTAATATAGAGGAGTTACTGTGTAGCAGGTATGATGAGGACTTACAGATGGATAAGGCAGTGCCCCCTGCTTTCTGGGTGATAAGGCTTTATCTTTTACTTGAACTGTTCGCAAGTACAGTATGCTTTTAAGATTTTTTTGGAGAAAGTATGGGGCCATAGAGGGTGTACAAAGGAGATAGCGATCAGTTTCTTATGGGAAGAGAGGAAGAGATTAAGGAAGTTGGCAGGGGTAAGGAAATAGTATGTATAGGAGGGGATGAAAACAGTAAGGATAGCCATTTAGGTAGAAGGAACTGTGAGCAGAAGCATGGGAGTCTAAGCTTCCATAATGAATTGCAGGATCTGCAGGTGTAGCCTTATAGGCAGGGGCCAAATTATGGATGGTCTTATACACAGTTAAAGTTGTTTGAACTTTTATCTTGTAAACAAACACAAGTCATTGAGAGGATAAAGAAAACAGAAGTCTAAGCCAACTGAACCCATTTTAACTCTCTGCTGTGTGTCATATTAGGTACTTTATGCTTTATGTGTTAAACCTGAAGGTTTAGGCCTGAGGCCAAAAATGAGGGAACCAAGGGGCACCTGGGTGGCTGAGTCAGTTGAGCTTCTGCCTTCGAGCCCCCCATTGGGCTCCCTGCTCATCGGGAGCCTGCTTTTACCTTTGCCCCTCCCCTCCCAGTGCAAGCATTTGTGTGTGTGTGTGTGTGTATATGTGGGCGCGCTCTCTCTCTCTCTCTCTCAGTTGGAAGTATGCTTCTCCCTCTCTGCAGTCCTCCTGCTTGTGCTCTCTCGCTCTCTTTGTCAAATACATAAATAAAATCATTAAAAAAAAAAAAAAGGGAAATAAAATGAGGGAAATGAACTGAAGGCAGAAGGAAAGATGGACATGATTGGAGAGAGCATGGAACACTTGGAAGAGCCGAAAGTCATTCTCTGCAACTATAGCATTGGGTTTATGGTGGTAAGTAGCACAAGATGAGGCTGCATAGGTAGATCCTTGAGTGTTGCATGACATTCTAAGGGTTCTAGAATTTTTTTCCCTATAGATAATAGAGTTTATGAATTGTATTTTATTTCTTATTTTTTAAAATATTTTATTTATTTATTTGACAGAAATCACAAGTAGGCAGCGGGGCAGGCAGAAGAGAGGAGGGGAAGCAGGCTCCCCACTGAGCAGAGAGCCCGATTTGGGGCTCGATCCCAGGACCCTGAGATCATGACCTGAGCTGAAGGCAGAGGCTTTAACCCACTGAGCCACCCAGGCGCCCCGAGCTTATGAATTTTAATCAGGAAAGAGTCATGTTAAGGTTTTCCTTTTAGAAAGATCATTCAGGTATTATAGAGTGCAGATTTCAGAAGGGTTGGAAGGAAGATGAGATGGGGTGCAGAAAAGTTGGTTAGGAGTTTTTGTAATAAATGAGATGACAAGGCCCTAAACTAAGGTAGAGTCGGTGGAGATACAAAGGGGTAGATTGATAACACTAACATTTAGAAGGTAGAATTCATAGGATTCAGTTACGGTTGGATTTTAACTTGGGTCATTGAATAGACAATGGTAGAGTACAGTTGACCCTTGAACACTGTGGGGGTTAGGAGTGCTGACCCCCTTTGCAGTCTAAAATCCATGTATAACTTTTGAGTCACCCAAAACTTAACTGCTAATAGCCAACTGTTGACTGGAAGCCCTACAGATAACATAAAGTCAATTAACACATATTTTGTATGTTACATGCATTATTGTATTCTTAAAATAAAGCCAGAGAAAAGAAAATTTACTAAAATCACAAGGAAGAAAAAATATGTTTATAGTACTGTATGTGGGGCATCTGAGTAGCCCCACACAGCTCAAACCTATGTTGTTCAAGCGTCAGCTCTACTGAGACAGAGACTTAAGGAAGAGGAGCAAGCTTGGGGAGGGACAGACAGTATGGTAGCTTTTGGGTATATCTAGTGGGAGTTGTCTGTGAAACATCCAGGTGGAAACATCAGCTACAGAGTTGGGTGTGTGGATTTGGAGTCGAAGAGAGAGGTCTTGCTATGAGAGTCAGCAGGCTGTGTTATAGGTGGTAGCCGAAACCTTTGATTTACATAATGCCGTGTAGGAAGAGTTTACCAATGGAGAGTGGTTCTGGAAATAGACAGTGGAGAACATTTACAGTGAAATTGAGGAAGAAGACCTAGGAAGGGAAATTCCTAAATTTTTAGAGATGCAGAGAAATCATGAGAACATGCCATAGAAACTACAATGGGATCATTTCACAAGGAAGCCATGCTTCACAACCATCTCTCCGGAAAAAAATAAAAATTTTTAAACAAGGAAGCTATGCTTCAAATGCTCTGAGAACTTGAGTAAAATGAGGATTATTAGGAGTCTGTTCAATCTGATAACTAAGTAAGAGTAGTTTTGTAACATTCTACTTAATGCTACCATCTGGGGAAGGAGCTAGTTTCTTTGAATTGAGAAGTTAATGGGAGATCAGAGAGCGAAGAAAGTAAATGTGGATTAGTTCAAGAATAAACAGATCTTAGCTGTGAAGGGAATAATGGAAAGGTGTTAGCAGATGATAAAAAGGGTTAAGAGTGATTTTTAACATGACAGACTCGAGCCTGCTTTTCTTCTTAAGACAGTTTAATTGAAATGTAATTTGTATAACATAAAATTCATCCTCTTAAACTGTACAATTCTGTGGTTTTTAGTATATTCACAGAATTGGGCAGCCATCCCCACAGTCAGCTCTAGAATATTTTCATTACCTCAAAAAATAAACCTTTTACTCCTTATCAGTCATTCGCCATTCCTCCTCCTCCCACCCTTTAGCAGCAAATCATCTGCTGCTGCCTCTGGATTTGCCTACCTGGACATTTCGTATGAATGGAATCACATAGATGATCATTTGTGACTGACTTCCTTTACTCTGTGTAATGTTTTCAGGGTTTATCCATGTTATAGCGTATGTTAGGACTTCATTTCTTTTTATTGCCGAGTAATCTTCCGCTGCCTGGTTACACCATGTTTTGTTTATCCATTGATGAGTTGGTGACTATTTGAGTTGTTTCTACTTTGTGGCTTTTGTGACTAATGCTGATATGAATATTCATGTGCAAGTTTTTGTGTGGCTGTATGTTGCTTTTAGGTATGTACCAAGGAATAGAATTGCTGGATCATACAGCTACTCTTGTGTTCAAAATTTTGAGAACTGCCAAACTGTTTCCCAAAGCAACTGCACCGTTTCATTATGCAGTGTAAGGATTCTGATATCTCCACATCTTTAGCAACACTTGTTATTTTGTGGATTTTAAAATTTTAGCTATTCTAGTGGGTGTGAATTGGTATCTCATTGTGGGTTTAATATGATGATGACGATGACCATCTTTTCATGTGCTTGTTGGCCATTTGTTGATATTCTTTGGAAAAATATCTATTCAAGTTCTTTGCCCATTTTAAAATTGGGTTGTTTTTTTGCTGTTGAGTTTTTTTTGTTTTTTTTTTCTTAAAGATTTTATTTATTTGACACAGAGAGAGAGATCACAAGTAGGCAGAGAGGCAGGCAGAGAGAGGAGAGGGAAGCAGGCTCTCTGCTCAGCAGAGATGCGGGTCTCAATCCCAGGACCTGAGCCAAAGGCAGAGGTTTAACCCACTGAGTCACCCAGGCACCCTTGCTGTTGAGTTTTAAGAGTTCCTTTATATATTCTGAATGCTAGACTCTTTTTTTTTTTTTTTTTTTGGATGCTAGACTCTTAATCAGAATATGATGTGCAAATATTTTCTTCCATTCCTTAGATTCTCTTTTTACTTTTTTTTTTCTCTTTTTACTTTCTCTTTTTTTTTAAGATTTTATTTATTTATTTGACAGAGAGATCACAAGCAGGCAGAGAGGCAGGCAGAGAGAGAGAGGGAAGCAGGCTCCCTGCTGAGCAGAGAGCCCAATGTGGGGCTCGATCCCAGGACCCTGGGAGATCATGACCTGAGCCAAAGGCAGAGGCTTTAACCCACTGAGCCACCCAGGTGCCCCTTCTCTTTTTACTTTCTTGATAATACTCCCTGATGTACAAAGTTTTTTAATTTTGATGAAATAACAGTTTATCCATTTTTTTCTTTTGTTACTCATGATTTTGGTGTCATATCTAAGAATCCATTGTCAAATCCAAGGATGTGAGAATTTCCACTGTATTCTCTTGTGAAAGTTTTTGGTTTTAATTTTTATATTTAGCAGTGATTCATTTTGAGTGAAATTTTTGTGTATGTCCATTTTTGTGTTTGGGTCCATTTTGTTGGATGTGGAAATCCAGTTGTTTTATTGTCATCTGTTGAAGAAACCATTCTTCTCCCATTGAATAGTCTTGACACCCTTGTTGATACATCAGTTGACCATAGGTGTTTGAGTTTATTTCTGGACTCTCAAATTGATTCCATAGGTCTCTATGTTTATACTAATGCCAGTTGTTTTGGTTACTCTAGTTTTGTACTACCTTTTGAAATCAGGAAATGTGAGTTTTCCAACTCTGTTCTTTTTGATTATTTTTGGTGGCTATTTAGGACCCATTGCAATTCCATATTAAACTGAGGATCAGCTTTTCCATTTCTGCAAAAGAGATTGTTGAAATTTTGATAGAGTTTGCATTGAATCTATATATATCCCCTTGAGTTACAGTAGTACTTTGCTCCTTCCAATCTGTGAAAAGGCTGTGGTCTCTTTGTTGTACTTTTTACCCTGCAAATTGAATTTTTTTAAAATTTCATTTTTGGAATGTTTGTTTCTAGTTTGTGAATATATAGCTTATTTTCTGTCTTCATCTTGTATCCCATAACTTTGTTAAACTTATTTATTAGCTCCAGTAATTTCCTAGTATATTTTTTTGGTTTTTCTGTGTAAGATCATGTCATCTGTGAATGAGTAAGAGGCAGTTTTACCTCTTGCTTTCTGGTGAGAATGCATTTTATTTTATTTTTTTTAAAGATTTTATTTATTCATTTAAGAGAGAGAGTATGCACATCAACAGGGAGGGGTGGTGGGAGAGGGAGAAGTGGACTCCCTGATGAGCAGAGAGCCCGATGTGGGCTCAATTCCAGGACCTAGAGATCATGACCTGAGCTGAAGGCAGACGCTTAACCCACTGAGCCATCCAGGCTCCCCTGCGTGCATTTTATTTATTGATTTCTTTTTTTTTTTTTTTTTAATTGCATAATTGCCATTGTTTGAACTTCTAGTTCAGTGAACAGAAGTGGCAAGGGCAAACCTCTTTGTCTTGTTCCTGGTCTTAGAAGGAAAGCTTCCAGTCTTTCACCATTAACTGTAATATTAACTATGGGTTTTTCACTAATGCCCTTTATCAGTTGCCTTCTATCCCTAGTTTGTCAGATGTTCTGTTAAATGTTAATATTTCTACATGCCTTTTAATTAAAAAATTTTTTTTCTATTACTGATTTTCAGTGTCATTTCATTGTGGTCAGAGAACATACTTGTGTGCTTTCAATCTTATAAACTTTGTTCAGGTTTGTTTGTGACCTAACATATGATCTATTTTGAAGAATGTTCCAAGTGCACTTGAGATGAATCTGTATTATGCTATTATTGAGCAGAGTGTTCTATAGATTATCTGTTAGGTCTGGTTTCTTTAAAGTATTGTTCAAGTCTTCTCTTTCCTTATTGGTATTTTGTCTAGTTGGTTTCTCCATTGTTGAAATGGGGCTATTGAAGTCTTCAACTACTGTCGAACTGTTTCTCCTTTCAATTTAGTCAGGTTTTTTTTGTTCCGTGTCTTTTAGGTTTCTGTTACTAGGTGTATGTACGTTTATAATTGTTATCTTGTTGACAGACCTACCCTTTTATCATTATATAATATTATTGTCTCCTGTAATAGGTTTTGTCCTAATGTTTATTTTGTTTGGTATTAGTATAGTTCATCATCCCCGCTCTCTTTTGGTTACTGTTCACATGAAGTATCTTTTTCCGTCCTTTTCCTTTCTTTTTAAAATTAAATTTAAAAATATTTTTTATTTATTTATTTGAGAGAGTGAGAGCATATGCAAGTGTGAGAGAGAATGAGAAGGGGGGAGGGTCAAACAGAGAGGAAGAAGCAGACTCTGTGCTGAGCAAGGAGCCCAGTGTAAGGTTCAATCCCAGGACCCTGGAATCATGACCTGAGCTGAAGGGAAACAACTAACTGAGCCACCCAGGCACCCTTTCTTTTACTTTCAACTTGTGTCTCTTGTGAGCAACATATAGTTGGGTCTTCAAAAAAAAAAAAAAAAAAAAAAAAACCTGTTTTGCCACTATCTGCCTTTTAATTTTGGGAGTTTAACCCATTTACCTTTAAAGTAATTACTGATTAGGAGTAACTTCTGTCCTATTGCCATTTGTCTTCTGTATATATCTTTTTTATTCTTCAATTCTTCCATTGCTACCTTCTGTATTTCTGCGCACTGTATTATTTTATCCTTATATCTTATTTGCTATATATATTTTTGAGTTATTTCTTAGTGGTTGCCCTGGGATTACAATTAACATTTTCATTTGTAATAGTCTGGTTCAGGGGGTGCCTGGGTGGCTCAGTGGGTTAAAGCCTCTGCCTTCAGCTCAGGTCATGATCTCAGGGTCCTGGGATCGAGCCCCACGTCGGGTTCTCTGCTTCGCAGGGAGCCTGCTTCCCCCTCTCTCTCTGCCTGCCTCTGCCTACTTGTGAGCTCTCTCTCTCTGTCAAATAAATAAATAAAATCTTTAAAA
>CM053616.1:69344707-69359272 GCA_028646535.1 Procyon lotor
CCCGCATCGGGCTCTCTGCTCAGCAGGAAGCCTGCTTCTCCCGCTACCATTCCCTCTGCTTGTGTTCCCTCTCTCACTATGTTTCTCTCTGTCAAATAAATAAAATCTTTAAAAAATAAAAAAAAATAAAAATAAAAAAATAGTCTAGTTCAGACTAATACCAGTTTAGTTTCAATGGTGGGGCTCGATCCCAGGACTGTACTCCTAAAAACAAAGAAACAAACAAAAACAGTACTCCTGTAATTCCACTTCCCCTTATGGTGCTTTTGTCACAAGTTGTATCTTTATACATTGTATTCCCATCTGATTTAAAATTGTTGCTTTATGCGATTGTCATTCAAATCAAAAAGGAGGAAAGAGATACAAATGAAAAATATATTTAAAAATTTTTTAAAAAAGATTTTATTTATTTGAGAGAGAGGGCATGCATGTGTGTACAGGTGGGGCAGAGGCAGAGGGAGAGGGACAAGCACACTCTCTGCTGAGTCTGATGCAGGGCTTGATCCCAGGACCCTGGGATCATGACCAGAGCTGAAGGCAGACGCTCAACGACTGAGCCACCCAGGTGCCCCTCCTATGTAGTTACTTTTACCAGTGTTCTTTATTTCCAGATGTGGATTCAAGTTAACTGTCTAGTGTCCCTTTCATTTCAGCATGAAGGACTCACTTTAGCATTTCTTCTAGGATAGATGCATTAGCAATGAATTCTTTCAGATTTTCTTCCTCTGAGAATGTGTTGTTTTTTTCGTTCAATTTTGAAGGATAATTTTACAAGATAAAGATTCTCAGTTGACAGTGCTTTTTCCTTCCAATACTTTGATCATGTCATCCCACTGCCTTCTGGCCTTTATGGTTTCTGATGAGAAGTCAGCTGTTAATGATATTGAGGACTCCTTATATGTGACGAGTCACTTCCTTCCTGCTTCTTTCAAGATTCCCTGTCTTTGAACTGTTTGATGAAGATATGCCTCAGTGTGAATTTCATTGAATTTCTCCTGCTTGGAGTTTGGTGAACTTCTTGGATATATATATTAATATATTTCATTAAGTTTGAGAAGTTTTTAGCTACTATTTCATCAAATATTTTTGCTCTCTGTCTCCTTTTGGGACTGCCATTATGCTTGGTGTGCCAGATGGTGTCCTACAAACTCTGAGGCTCTCTTACGTTTTCTTCATTAATTTTTCTGTCTTCCCCCCACTGATATATTTCATTTGACCTATCTTTAAATCACTGGTCCTGTCTTCTCAAATGCTGTTGAGCCTGTATAGTGAATTTTTTATTTCAGTTATACTTTTCAACTCCAAGATTTCTATTTGATTGTTTTAAAAATAATTTCTGTCTCTGTATTAATATTCTTCATCGGGTGAGACAGAGTTCTTACACTTTCCATTAGTTCTTTAGACATAATTTCCTTTTGCTTTTGAACATATTTAAACCAAATTTAAAGTCGTTGTCCAATAAGCCTAATGTCTGGGATTCCTTAGGGAGAGTTTCTAGTGATTGCTTTTTTCTCTGTGTATGGGCTATTCCTTCTTGTTTCTTTACATGCATGTAATTTTTGTTGAAATTGGACATTTTGAGTGTTATAATATGGCAGCTGTAGAAATTAGGCTCTTCTTTCTCCAAAGAAGTTGCTCCTTGTAGCTGTTTTTTGAACTAATTTTGTAAAGTATATATTCTTTGTCATGTGTGCCCATTAAAGTTTGTGTCTGTGTTCTGTCCGCTAACGATTGAACAGGTATTTCCTTAAACGTTTGGTACCAAAAATGTCTCCCAGTATCTTCAAAAGGGTGTTGTGCTTCTGATGGAATATTTTATTCCTTGAGCACTCAGCCTCTTTACAACTCTGGTTAGCCTTAATTTCCTGTTTGTGTAGAGGTCAGGGTCATCCAGAAGTGAGAGTGGAGGGACTTCTTGGGTGGGATAAACTCAGTGAGATCCATATCGAGAATCTTAATCAAACGGTTGTAAGGCAGAATCTTGGAAGAACCAGATTCTTCCAACCTCACATAGCAGGAATCCTCAGTGTCATTTAACAGCTGACTGTCCGTCTTCTTAGCAGAAACCATAGAGGCCAGGAGGTGGTGGGATGACATAGTCAAAGCACTGAAAGAAAAAACTGTCAACCAAGGACTGGCAAAATTCCTGAGCATGTGCACAGCCCCCGGCATACATGTGTCCTAGATTCCCAGGACTCTATTGAAGCTGTTTAAGGTCCTTATTTCTCAAAATACCCCATTGCCCAGCCTTTCCTCTCAACGTTTTTGGTCAGTTTGTTTGCACCAACTGTTAACTCACTGGGTCAGGCAACAAGCACAGAAAACGTCTGCTTGTATGTGTAGTTGATGAACAGCCTTAGTGTCCTATAGTAGCTTTAGCGGTGGGAAGTCTGAGCCGCATTAGGTGAGCTAAAGCGAGACTTTCCACGTGTCTTCCAGGGAGCCGTTAGATTGGTCAAAACAAATGGTTTCAGTTTGTTTGTAAATGAGGTTGGTTTTGCTGTACCAGTATCAGGAATGTCAGCTGTTGTTTTCATAGCCACTGATCTGGGGAGCCCTGGATTGGACGATAGTAAGTTAAATGCCACAAAGCTCTATGTTCTTACCAAGAGTTAGCTGTTTCTCTTGAATAAGTACCCTGGATTGCTACAAGATTTTGGTTAGTTTCTGATGTCTGGAAAAGTTGATTCTGACAGTTTTTAGTTGCTTTTGCTGTTTCTTATGCCAGCATGTTGCCAACATTACTGCATCTATTTAGTATACTGCACTTGTTTTTAGGCTACTTGTATTAGTATAGTTCAAGAGAATTTCATATTTCATGTAGCATACAGTGGGGCAGTATATATATGAGAAAGAAAGCACTCTTTCTCAGTACTTTATTTTTCAACGATTTTAGGTGTTTAAAGAGATACAATACAAATAAAGGTTTTTTGGCTGCTATAAACACTATATGATAAGTACCCTTTAATTACATTTTTGCTTTGTGTATTTGAGGATAAAGTTTTGATAGTGGAATTGCTAGGTGAGATTATTAATTTTTGATAGATTTTGCTTTTAAATGTATCAGTTTACACTTTTACCGGTAGTGTATGAGGGTGCTTGTTTCTTCATATCTTTCCATTCCTGGGTCTTAGACTTGTTCATTTTCAGAAAATATATGGTGGAAAAAGAGCATCTCTTTGATTTTCTATTCTTTCATTTTTAAAAAAGCTTTTTTAAAAAGATTTATTTATTTATTTTAGAGAGAGAGAGAGAGTTTGTATGGGGGAGGGATGGAGGGGAAGGGAGAGAAAGCGAGAGAGAATCTCAGGCAGACTTCTTGCTGAGCATGGAGCCCGATAACAAACTTGATCTCACAACCCTGAGATCATGACCAAAAATCAAGAGTTGGATGCTAATCGAGCCACCCAGGCACCTCCAATTTTTAAAATATCTTTTTTGTGTATTTTGTGTTTATACTTTCTATATGTTTTTGTTTTTCTTTGTAAGAAAATTCTATAAAATAATTATCATGTTCTAGGGGCATCTAGGTAGCTTGGTTGGGTGTCCAGCTCTTGATTTCAGCTGAGATTGTGATCTCAGGGTCATGAGATCAAGCCCTGTGTCTGGCTCCACGCTCAGCAGGGAGTCTGCTGCATATTCTCTCTCCCTCTCTCCCCTCCATTTGTGTACTCTTTCTTCCAAATATAAATAAATCAGCAAAAACATTTGCTGTGTCTAGTGCCAGTATTTTTTTCCAAGTTTTTTCTTGGCTTTTTAAATTTGTTTATGATGGGGCACCTGGATGGCCCAGTAAGTTAAGCATCAGGTCACGATCTTAGGGTCATGAGATCAAGTTCTGTGTTGGGCTTGGTGTATGGTGGGGAGTCTGCTTGAGAGTCTCTCTTCCGTCTCCCTTCCCCCTGCCCCTTGCTTGTGCATGTATTCTTGCAGTCTCTCTCAAAATCTTTTTAAAAATGTTCATGATTGTAATAAAACTATTAATGAATTTGTTTTAAAAATGTACTTAAGATTTTTTTGAAGGGTTTTCAAATGGATAATCAAAGAGAAAAGGCAGAAAAAGCTTCCTTTTTCATAGTCTTGTAAGGGGGAGATATATAGTTTATAAAATCTCAAGTTTTTTTCAGACATCTTCATGCTTTTGCTTTTTTATAGTTAAATAGCACAATTAAACATTGGCTAATGTTACTGCTTACTAAGTACCTACTGTATATGAGAAATTTCATTTTTTAAAATCTTGGCAGTACCTTGTCAGATGTCAGCATTCTTTCGTACAGATAAGGGAATTTGGTCTTTAAAAGGTGATGGTGTTCAGTCAAAACCCATACCTCTGTTCCAGACGATTTGAATCTAGATCATTGCTCAGACTCCGGAGCCCATATGCTTCCTTTTTACCAACTTCTCTCTTCATCAGGGTATTTCCCAGTTTCCTTACAAAGAGAAGGTGGCCTGGGTGAGACAAATAATACAATTGTGTTTTTCTCAGCCATTAAAGATACTACCAAAGGAATAATGTTTCTTGTATGTTCTTGCAGAGATGTTTTATGCATATAAAAAGAAAGATGTATGTAGAAGTATGTATACTTTTAAAAAAGATTTATTTTAAAGAGAGAGAGGGTGCACACATGAGCAGGAGGAGGGGCAGAGGGGGAGAGCGGGACTCTCAAGCAGAGTCAGCAGAGTATGGAGGTGACTCAGGGCTTGATTCCATGACCCTGAGATCATGACCTGAGCTGAAATCATGGGTCGGTCACCCAGCTGACTGAGCCACCCAGGTGCCCCTAAATATGTATGCATCCTATTCTAAACAGTTTTGTTTTTGTTTTTTTTAATTAGAGAGAGAGTGCAGTGGTGAGGGGCAGAGGGAGAGAAAGAATCCCAAGCAGACCCCCCGCTAATAGAGGAGCCCTATGCAGGGCCCAATCACACGACCCTGAGATCATGACCCGAGCCGAAATCGAGAGCTGGCCACCCAACCAACTGAGCCACACAAGCACCCCACTATTGTAAACAGTTGTAATACATGGAGCGAGGAATCTATATTTTTTGAGCACTTGCTGTGTGCCAGGTACTGGGCCTGTTTATATTTGAGTGAAGTCCTTAAAATTGGTTGCCTTGAGAAGTTGTACAAATATTTCAAAATGAAGCCTTACATAAAAGGTTATTGAAAACAAAAATAATAGTAAAACTTATTTGGAATTGCTTACAGAGCTGATACTATGATGTAATGAAGTGTGGCAGTTCATTATGAATTGAATGCTAAATTAATAAAAAAAAACCCCTACAAATTGAGAGGCAGATACTGTGACAGGTTGAGAATAAAACTGTATACTATTGCCATTGTTTAAAAATGGGGTGTGTTTGTCAGTTATAGAAACAGTGGTTTTGTGTGACCAGGACTTTCTTCTTTTATTTTTTCCCCAGGACTTTCTTCTTAACCTTTTCATAAATAGGAATCTGTCACCAGCCTGCCGGTGATGGCTGCCTTTAGATAAATATAGTTGGATAAGGAGCTACTAAAGAGAAAAAGAGCTGGGAAAGATGAGGAAAGAAAGCTCCTCTTCCCTCTACTGAGAAGAAGACTTTGTTAGGAAGATTCATAAATTATAGCTGTGATTTTCAGATGGTGGTAATTTTAAGTAGTTTTTTTCCAAAGTTGAAATAGTGAATCAAGAACTTTGACTTTCTGCTTCGGAAAATTATAGGAAACAAAAGTGTGAATATAAAACTGGTGAAAATGGGGCGCTCTGTGGGATAAGCCTCTGCCTTTGGCTCAGGTCATGATCCCAGGGTACTGGGATCATCGGGCTCTCTGCTCAGCAGGGAGCCTGCTTCCCCCCTCTATCTCTGCCTACTTGTGATCTCTCTCTCTGTCAAATAAATAAATAAAATCTTCTAAAAAAGTAATAAAACTGGTGAAAAGGCTCACTGAAGTCCTTTTTGCTATCCTATTAGTATAACAGTTGAAAAGCAGCAGATGCCACCTAAGTTTTTCAACTTAAGTTTAGCATTTTAAGAAAATGTATGAGTATATTATAGTCTTAAATGTATATTTAATATACATTTATACTCTTATTTGGTATTTATTGAATAGAAATAATACTTTTATTTGGTATTTAAATATTAATATTAATTAAATGTATATTAATTTATTATGACATTAAGTTTAGCTTCCTCAGGTTTCCCTTATGTTACTTTTTTTTAATTAAACTTTTTTTTTTTTAAGATTTTATTTATTTGACAGAAACACAGCGAGAGAGGGAACATAAGCAGAGGGAATGGTAGCGGGAGAAGCATAAAAGGCTATTTTTTTTTTTTTAAGATTTTTATTTATTTGACAGAAACACAGCGAGAGAGGGAACACAAGCAGAGGGAATGGTAGTGGGAGAAGCGGGCCTCCTGCTGAGCAAGGAGCCTGACGCGGGGCTCGATCCCAGGACACGGGGCTCGATCCCAGGACACTGGGATCTGTGACCGGAGCCGAAGGCAGACGATTAACGACTGAGCCACCCAGGCGCCCCTAAAAGCTTATTTTTAAAGCAGTTTTTGGTTCAGAGCAAAATTGAGCAGAAGATAGAAAGATTTCCCATATACCGTCTGCCCCCACACATACACAGGCTCCCCCATTATCAGCTCCCCCCCACCCCCGCCAGAGTGGTGCATGTTATGCCCCATGACCTGACGTTGACACATCATAATCACCCAGTCCATAATTTACATTAAAGCTGGCTCTTGGTGTTGTACATTCTGTGGGTTTGGACAAATATATAATGACATGTGTCTGTCAGTATGGTATGACACAGTGTTTTCACTGCCACCCAAATCCTTTGTGCCGTGCCTGTTCTTCCTTTCTTGTCTCCTCCCCTCCCCCAGCCACAGCAACCACTGATCTTTCAGCAGTTTCCATTGCTTTACCTTTTCCAGAGTGTCATATAATAGGAATCAGTACAGTAAGTAGCCTTCTTGGGTCGGCTTCTCTCACTTATTAATAGGCACCTAAAATTCTTCCTCCATTTAAGATTTCACTCATTTATTTTTAGCCCTGAGTTCTATTGTCTGGATGTACCACACTTTATCGTTCACTTACCAAAGGACATCTTGGCTGCTTTTAAGTTTGGCAATTATGAATAAATTTTATTTATTATAAATAAATGTTAAGTTAGCTGCCATAAACATCTTTTTTTTTAGAGAGAAAGAAGGCGAGAGAAAGCTAACGCATGTGCATGCAAATGGGGTGGGAGGGCAGAGGGCGAGGGGAGCGAGGGAGGGACAAGGGGGGAGGGGAGAGAGAATCTGAAGCAGACTCCATGCTGAAGATGATCATGACCTGAGCTGAAACCAAGAGTCCCATGCTTAACCAACTGAGCCCCCCCAGGCACCCCAGCTGCCATCTTATACATCTTATGTACATATTTTTGTGTGTATGTAAATTCTCCTAATTCATTTTGGTAAATACCCAAACACTATGGTATGATTTCTTCATCATATGCAAAGAGTATGTTTAGTTTTATTAGAAACTGCCCAATTGTTTTCCAAAGTGACTGCCATTTTGCATTCCCACCAGCACTGAATAAGAATTTCTTTTGCTCCATATCTTCACCAGCATTTGGTTTTGTCAGTGTTTTGGATTTTGGGCATTCTAATAGGTATGGTTCTTTTTTTTCTTTTTGAGGTCTAAGTGACATACAACATTATATTTATCTCAGGTATACAATGTAATGATTCCATATTTGTATACATTGCAAAATGATCACAAGCCTAGTTAATATCCATTGCCACACATAGTTACAAGAACATTTTTTTAAAGAAAAATAATTTTTTAAAAGATTTTATTATATGAGAGAGAGTGAGGGAGAGAGACAGACTATGAACAGGGAGAGGGGCAGAGGGAGAAGCAGACTCCCCCCTGAGCAGGGAGCCTGAGGTGGGGCTTGATCCCAGGACCCTGAGATCATGACCTGAGTGGAAGGCAGACATTTAACTGACTGAGCCACCCAGGTGCCCCTAGAAAATAATTTTTAAAAAGTCTAGGTTTGTTTTATCAGATTCATCAATTAAAATTTCCTAATGATATGATGGAGCATTTTTCATGTTTTTCATTTTATATATCTTCTTTGGTGTCTTCTTGTCTTTTGCCCATTTTTTAAATTGGTTTGTTTTCTTATTTCAAGAGTTCTTTATACGTAACAGCCTTTTATTATATTGTAGTCTTTTATGAATATTTTCTTCTAGTCTGTGGCTTGTCTTTTCATTCTTGGTCTTAAGTCTCTTAATTTTTATGTTCACTCTCCCACTCTCCCTCTTTCCCCTCTCTTTTTTTTGTAAAGTATTAACTAAAGAAACTAAATTTAAAAAAATATATTTATTTATTTGACAGAGAAGGAGATAGAGATCACAAGCAGGCAGAGAAGCAGGTACAAAGAGAGAGGTGGGGGGAAGCAGGCTCCTTGCTGAGCAGAGAGCCCGATGCGGGGCTCGATCCCAGAACCCTGAGATCATGACCTGAGCCAAAGGCAGAGACTTTAACCCACTGAGTGGCTCAGGTGCCCCGAAACTAAATTTTATACCCTATAGATTTTAAGTCTTAATCTGCTTAATGTTTTATTTGCTTGTTTTTGCAAGGCTGATGTGTGAGTCCATCAGAGAGCACATTAAGGTGTGGTTTCTTTTTGTGTGTGAGATCTTGGCAGCCATTGAAAATCATTACCAGTATACATTTTTAAATCGCTGATTAAGTGGTCATAGTCCTTCATTTCTTTGTTTATTAGGTGGAAGGTTTTGTTGTTGTTACATCAACATTTTGTTTAGGAAATTCATAATAAATTATTTTTCCCCCTTTATTTACCAGCTGTTCAAAATAATGAGATGGTTCTCCAGCATCCTTCAAAGTGACCAATGAGTTTTATTTATGAGTATCATTATGAACTTATGGATTTAAATATACTTGATATGTTTTAGTTCATTGCAATTACTTTGTTAATTTTGGGCCAGTAGGAGCATTTTCTGGTTGGCTTCTGAGTCCTTTCTTTTGATTTGATTCCAAGCATCTTTTGTAACTTTTTACTTTCTTTTATGACATGATATTTCAACCTCATGGTGTATATATCCTGCTCTTAGACCTGGTGTCAGCCTAATGGGAATACCTAATAGTTCCATGTGTTATATTGTTAGGTTCACACAACTTAATGTGTATTTATGTCATGACAATTTAATAGACATTTGAAAAAAAAAACATATAAATTGAAAGAGAAAATAATATTTTTATTTCAGTCTTAACTAAAATTAATAGTTTGCCTGTGCCTGCTGGATACTGTACATATGAATACTTCATAATCAGATTGGACATTACTATTCTCATTTCTTGTCTTGTGTTAATGTTTACATGGTGCTTTAAAAAAAAATTGTAGCAACTACTCCCTAAAATCTCACTTCACAAAGATAATGCCATTGAAAGGAGTGTTGTTCAACCTAATGTTGAAATTGAACTTCTTTTAGCTAGTGGTTTGTACAGTGTCTGACAGATGTTGGGTGCTACTGTTTGTTTCAAGTCCAAGAGACCCCATGGCACCTGTGTGACTTGGCTTATAATGCTCTGGGTGCCTCAGTGCACTGTTTGGGACCAGAGACTAGATACTTCTGCCCAGTTTCTGTTGTAACCAATGGTATGCATTTTAAGTTTATTGTTTTGTTTTATTTCTATTTTTGTTTTGTTTAGTAATCTCTACACCCAGGATGGGGGCTTGAACTCACAACCTCCAGATCAAGAGTTGCATGCTCTTTTGACTGACTGAGCCAGCCAGGTGCCCCCAATAGTGTGCATTTTTAAAGTTATTGTTAGATAAAGTTTGTTGGTTCTTCCACTCTCCAGTTCTTTATTATTTTTTAAAGATTTTATTTATTTGACAGAGAGATCACAAGTGGGCAGAGAGGCAGGCAGAGAGAGAAGAGGAAGCAGGCTCCCCGCTGAGCAGAGATTTTTGATTTTGTTTAAAGACAGTAGTCCAGTGTGGATTTTCCCCTGATATTTAATAAACATACATACTCTTTGATTTGGACAGCTGGATATAGGACTGAAGTGTGTCCTTCCCAGTCTTTCACCTTGGAGGCAGAAGATGGAATTATTTCCTATATGTTTTGGCTGCTCATTTGCTAACATATGACATTCTTTTTGTTTTGTTTTGTTTTTATTAAGATTTATTTATTTTAGAGTGAGCCCGGGTAGGGGGAGCGGCAAGGGAGTGTGCAGACTCACGGCTGAGTGGGGAGCCGACACTGGACTCAGTCTCAGGACCCTGAGGTCATGATCTGAGCTGAAACCAAGAGTTGGACGCTTAACCGACTGTGCCACCTGGGCGCCTCGATGGCCCCTGACATTCTGATCCTAGGTCTGAACTTTGGCTTTCACTTTAAAACTCTGCTCTTTATTTTATGATTATCTTTGATATTGAAGTCTAGTTGACATGGAATGTTACATTAGTTTCAGGTGTGCAGTATAGTGATGCCCACACGTCTGTGTGTTATGCTGTGCTCACAGCCAAGTGTGGCTGCTGTTTGTCCCCACACAATGCTATTACAGGACCATCGACCCTGTTCCCCGTGCTGTGTACCTTTCATCCTGCGATTTATGCACTCCATAGCTGGAAGCCTGTACCTCCTACTCCTCTTTACCCATTTTGCTCATCCGCTCACTCCCCCCCACTCTGGCAGCCATTAGTTTTGTTCTCTGTATTTATGAATCTGTTTCTTTTGCCCTTCAGATTTTGGTCTCATCTGGAGATTGGGTTTACAGGTTGCATTATGTCAAGTTCCTGAACTAACTTTAGTTTTTTTGTTTTCTTGTCATTAGTTGTATGTTAGATGTCAGCATTGAAATGGCATTCATACTTCTGTTTCACTGTAATAAACTTCAGAATTTTGAATTTTTAAATTTTCTTTTACACATATATCTCAGATATATATTTTTTAATTTTTTAAAATTTATTTTAAATTTTTGGCTTAGGTATATTGTTTTAATCAGTGACACTGAGAATGTTGGGAAGCTGAGTGGAAAATAAGAAATCACTGTGTCATTCAGTGAATTTCTGTGAGTGGCACATGGGACTCTAATTAAATGTTTATTTGTTTGGATAAGCTCCTGGGGATAGAGGAGAAACTAAAGATTAAGTCTGATAATATATAAGAAGGGTACAGAAAAGAAATAATTACTCACATAAAGAGTAAAATCTCTATTAAAGTACAGCCCTAAACAAATGTTAGTAGATTTGAAAGGACTAATTATATAACAACTGAATTGGATGGTAGTTGGTCTGTGGGGATGTGCATGAGAAATTGTCAAGCCTGTAAATGTGAACACTCATTTGCGTTTCCTGGTCACAGGTCATAAACCTCAAACATACTATCATGTGAGGAATTTCACTGTTGATGATATAAGCTCCTCTAAACTTTATCTGCTTCATCTGAAGGATTATATCTGTCCCATTTTGTTTATAAACTTAAAAATTTTTTTTCTTGGACAATAATCATATTTTAAGAGAAATTCCTTTTGATTTATTTCTTTTTAATTTTTTAAAGATTTATTTATTAGAGGGGGAGTGGGATTTAAAAAAAAAGATTTATTTATTAGAGAGCGTGTGTGTGTGCGCTAGTTGGGGGAGGGTCAGAAGGAGAGAATCTTAAGCAGACCACCTGCTGAGATCATGACCTGAGCTGAAATCATTCTCTGACTCTTAACTGACTGAGCCACCCAGGTGCTGTCGTTAAGTGTCTGCCTTTGGCTCAGGCCATGATCCCGGGGTCCTGGGATCGAGCCCCGCATCGGGCTCCTTGCTCAGCCGGAAGCCTGCTTCTCCCGCTACCATTCCCTCTGCTTGTGTTCCCTCTCTCGCTGTGTTTCTCTCTGTCAAATAAAAAAATATTAAAAAAAAAAACCTTTAAAATAAGATTGGCAGTATTCCTTTTTTTAAGACATGATTTTTTTCAAGGTTTTCTTAAAGATTTTAATTATTTGAGAGAGAGAGAGCAAGCATGAGCAGGGGGAGGGGTAGAGGGAGAAGTAGACTCCTCGCTGAGTGGGGAGCCTGACATAGGACTCGATTCCAGGACCCTGGGATCATGACCTCAGCCAAAGACAGCTGCTTAACCGACTGAGTCACCCAGGCATCCGAGTTTTTTGTTTTAAAATTATATCAGAAAAATTCATAAGTTAGTTGAAGATATCCAGCAGTACCCGGTGTAGAGTTAATCTAGGAGGCTGAGACTGTTGGCCGTGGAAGACCTGCCTGCAGAGTCTGCTCATGGCCGGGGTTGGAGAACCTGACGGTTACGTTGCCTACAGTGTGTACAAGTTTTCCTAAATGAGAATAGTGGCTTACTGTGTCTCAGCTGTTGGGAGAAGTGGTGTGGTTTCTGCTGAATACTTTCTTTCTGGAAGTCTGGAATTCTGGTATGGTAGACCCCAGAAAGACCCTGGGCTCAGTCTGAGGAGCTGCCTGGCAGATAATACATCGCACGTTACTGTTGCTGGAAGGAAGGGTTCAGCTGGTTTCTGTGACCCACTGTGGGAGGATTCTTGGAAACCTGAGCCTGGCGAACTCTGGACTTCTCTCTGCTTGCCTTTTCCTTTGCTGTTTTTGCTTCGTATCCTTTCATGTAATAAATCTCAGCCATAAGTGTGACTCTGATGCCGAGTCATGTGGGTTGTGGGGTGATCTTGGAGGCCCCCCAATGCAGTACTGAAAGAAAGACAGTGTAAAACCCTGTCTCATTCTTGCACCCCTCAGTCTTGTTTTTTTCCTTGTAGCTATTTCTTTTGGTATTGCCTGATTTCTAAATGATACACTTAAAGTGCTGTGTGTGTGTGTGTGTGTGTGTGTGTGTATTTTTTGGAGACCAGTTTTCGGTGTGGTGTATTAGCTGGGTGTTACAGTAAATGACAATTTTTGTCTCCTAGCCTTTCCTGAACTCCCTCCCTTTAGCTCTCTGATATAATCATGCCTATCACAATGTTTGATTGAATCAGTGTTCATTGTTTTCATTATGATGACTGGACAAACACTGTATAATGCCGAGCCAGGCAATAGACTATAATTTCATTTTCTCATCTACTTTTTTCTTTTCCTAACAGTTAATGGTTATCTCTTATTTCCAATTTGCTTTTCTGTTCTGTTCCTATGACAGATTTATCCCAAAAGCTCCAGTAGCTCTTTACCAGATCTTACTATTCTTTTCCACATGGTCGGAGGTCTGCAAATCCCATTGTCCTCGGGAGCACTTCTTCCTCCTGTGTCGCTATGAACTGTGTCACTAGTTGGTCACAGGCCTGCTTTTCCTGGGGCTGCCTTTGCTGCTTTCCAAGGTTGTGTGCTCAAGTCGTTGAGATTCTTGAGAAAGTATATGGGAAGTACCTTCCTTGAGACTGTGTGTCTGAAAATGTTCTTTATTCTACCTATGGTTGAATGGTTGTTGGAACTAATTTTCTTTCAGAGTTTAGAAGCTATTTTCTTTATTGTCTTTAAATTCCCAGTGTTCCTGTTGGCAAATTGTCTCTGATCCTTTGTAACTGCTCTTCCTGGAGGAATCTATTTTAGTATCCTCTTTCTATCCCGTTGTGCTCTGAAACTTCATAATGTGCTTTGGTGTGGGTCTCTTCATTTATTGTGTGAGGTGCTTAGTGGTCTCTTGTGGTCTGAGTCTTGTCCTTTAATTCTGAGAAAATTTCTTTGTCATTTGAAGAACTAAATGTATTGTGGATGCAGATACTGTTCACAAAACTTTGCATTCTCAAATAGTAGGTTACTACCAGGTAGAGGTTCAGTGTGTAATATATTAATGAGCCTGTATTTGGATTCTCTTATACAGATTTAGGTTGGAGACTTTTAGTTTACGACTTACTTTTAAAAACTATAAAAATAAGGAAAAGCTGCTTCACTGAATTTTAGCTTGGTATTTATTAATAAAGAATATTTATAAAATGCTGAATTTGTTGGACTTGTAAACTAGTTCAGCAGGTTATTGGTTTTCTGGAATAGGTCTTTTTCTGTGTTGATATTATCAAGTTTAATAAGCAGAGTTATTCTCGAAAGCTCATTTCGGGAGACTTTAATTTAGCAATCTTTCTTTCTTCTCTATTTATATTACTTTGTCCTTTCACATGGGTGAGTGATTCTTATTACATGTACTGATTACAAATACTGGTACCTGAGCAGAAAAGACTATTTTAAGAATAATGTATATCCTAGTTCTTTAGAGGAAAAGTGAATGTTTTTATGCCACTTAGTTAAGTTTGAGTCTAGTTTTATGAAACTTTTCTTTTTTTTGCTTTACCACAGTTGTAACTGTCATAAAAGTGCTTTACAATTTTAACTTAGTAATTTTTGTCAGATACTGCAGAAGTAACATTTTTTACCTTTAATATAGTGCAACTCAAGCATCTGTACTGTATTTTATATGCCACATATATACTTTAAATGTTTGTGCATTAATATTTTCAGTTTGTTTAACCACTTTGCTGCTAAGGTTTTGCCATCCCGTGCCCATTTTTTCCTTCACAGTTTCATTTTTTTTTTT
>CM053616.1:69359772-69383249 GCA_028646535.1 Procyon lotor
ATTTTCAGTTTGTTTAACCACTTTGCTGCTAAGGTTTTGCCATCCCGTGCCCATTTTTTCCTTCACAGTTTCATTTTTTTTTTTAAAGATTTTATTTATTTATTGACAGAGAGAGAGAAATCACAAGCAGGCAGAGAGGCAGCGGGGGGCGGGGGGGAAGACAGGCCCCCCCCTGAGCAGAGAGCCCGATGCGATGCGGGGTGGGGCTCGATCCCTTGATCCCCTCATCAGCATAGTTTTTAATGAAGAAACTTGTTTAAAACTGTGAAGGGCGGGGCACCTGAGTGGCTCAGTGGGTTAAAGCCTCTGCCTTTGGCTCAGGTCATGATCTCAGGGTCCTGGGTCTTTGTGGATATGTTTCCATTTCTTTTGGCTAAATACTCAGTAGTGGAATTGCTAGGTTATATAGTAGGGTTTAACAAAAGATACTGCCAAACACTTCCAAAGTGGTTAAACTTTACATTCCCACCAGCAGTGTATTAAACTTCCTGGTGTCCCACATCTTCACCAGTGTTAGGAATGATCTCATTCCATTTAAATTTTAGCCTTTCTAGATGGTGTTTTTTGATAGTTCACCGTGATTTTAATTTGCATTTCTTCAGTGTTTAGTGAGATGGAGTTTTTTTCATGGACTTCTTGACCAGTCATATATTTTTATTTGTAAATTGTTCTCTCAACTCTTTTGCCCATTTTTTCCTGGATTGTTTAGCTTTTTATTATTGAATTGTAAGGAGTTCTTTATATATTATGGATATAAATTTTTTGTCAGATACATATTCTGTAAATGTCTTTTCCAAGATTGGCTTGATTATTCATTTTCCTAATAGTGCTTTTTAATGAACAGAAGGTTTTACTTTTGATAAGGTCCAGTTTTTCCATCTTTAATGTTGTAGTTAATGTTTTCTGGTCCTGACTGGGAAATTCTTAACCCAATATCTCAAAAAATCTGCTCTTCTTCAGAAGTTTTACAGTTATTAGCTTTTAAATTTTATGTGTATGATTTATTATGAATTACATTTTGTGTATGAAATGTGACAGAATGGCTTGAGCTTCTCTTTTTTTCACATGGTTATCCAACGCCATTTATTGAAGACTTTCCTTTCCCGCATAAATTCCTTTGGAACCTTTACTGAGAATCAGTTGACTGTATGCAGGTGGATCTCATTCTGAATTTTGTTTCATTCCACCAATGTATTTGTCTTTCCATACTCCAATACCATGCCATCTTGATTACTTTAGCTTTAATAATTGTACTTTTTCAAGATGGTTGTGGCTGTTCTGTTTTGTGCATTTGTAAAAATTTTAGGATCAGCTTGTCAATTTCTTTCAAAAAGCTTGCTTTTTTTCCCCAGCCTTATTGATGTATAATTTATATGCTATAAGATGCACCCAGTTGGAAGTGTACAGTTCTTTGGGTTTTGACAGTTGTGAATACCTATGAAACTATCACCACAGTCATGATGTAGAACACTTTATCATCCCCATATTGTCTTATACTTATTTGTATTCACTTTCCTGGCTGACCACATCTGTTCCATCACTACGAATTAGTATTGCTTGTTTTAGAATTCCGTATACATGGACTAATGCAGTGTGTATTCTTTTGTGTCTGGTTCTTTGGTTCATTGTTTTTGAGATTCATCTGTGTTGTGTCTATCAGTAATTCATTCCTTTTTATTGCTGAATAATATTTCATCATGAGGATATATAATAATTTTGGGGTCATCTCCAGTTTTTGTCAAAGTGAAGGTACTATGAACTTTCAATTGTGTGTGCTTACATTTTCATTTCTCTTGAGTAAATACCTGGAAGTGGAATTGTTAGATGATAAAAGTGTATATTGGGACGCCTGCGTGGCTCAGCCCGGTAAATGTCTGCCTTCAGCTCAGGTCATAATCCCAGGGTCCTGGGATTGAGCCCTGCATCAGGCTCCTTGCTCAAAGGGGAGTCTGCTTCTCTCTCTGCCTGCCACTCCCCCTGCTTGTGCTTTCTCTCTCTCTGACAAATAAATAAATAAAATCTTTAAAAAAAGTGTATGTTAATTTTACAGGAAACTATGAAGTACTTTTCCAAAGTGATTATATAGTTTTACCTTACTGTTAGTATCAGATGAGAATACCATTTGCTCCACGTTCATGTCAACACTTGGTACTGCCAGTCCTTTTAATTTTAGTGATTATAGTAGGTATATAGGAGATAATGTGGTTTTAATTTGCATTTTCTTTTTTTAAAGAGTTATTTATTTATTTATTTATTTATTTATGTGTTTATGTGTGTATTTATTTATTTAACAGATAGACAGCAAGATAGGAAACACAAGTAGGGGAAGTGGGAGAGGGAGAAGCTGGCTTCCCGCTGAGCAGGGAGCCCGATGTGGGGCTCAATCCATGAACATCATGACATGATGTGGATCATGAACATCATGACATGACCTGCCATAGGCAGATTCTTAACCACTAAGCCACCCAGGCGCCCCTTTCTTAAAGAGTATACTGATATTGAGCATTGTTTCATGTGCTTTTTGATTGTGTATTTTCTTTGGTGAAGTATCTGTATCTTTTGCTTGCTGTTATTGCTTGCTCATTATTTTTTAATTGGTTTGTCTTACTGATTTGTAAGATAATATGTATCTTCTAGATTGTATGTATACACATTCATGTTTTTTTCCTAAAGAAATGAGTTCTTTGTCAGATTTATGTATTACAGATATTTTCATCCAGTACGTGGCTTGTTGTTTAATTTTTCTAATTTAATTTTCTTTCAGTGTGTAGATCATTTAACTTTTGATGAAATCTCATTTATCAGTTTGTTCTTTTATGGTTTGTGCTTTTTGTGTCCCAGCTGAGATATTTGTGCCTGTATTTATTTGTTTACTGAGAGAGTTATGTGATAATTGGGGATTTGTCTATTTCTCTAGTTTTGTCAATTTTGCTTCATGTATTTGAAATTCTGTTACTAGGTGTGTACATGTGTAGAATTGTGTCCTTTATGATTGTGAGGATATCCTTTATTTCTGGCAGTGCTTCTTGTCTTGCAGTGTGTTGTCTGGTATTATAGTCACTTTTCTTTTTTGATGTTATGTGTTTCTATGGTGTATCTTTACCATTTATTTGCTTTTAACCTCTGTGTATGATAATTATCTTTAAAGTGGATCTCTTACAAACAGTGTATCATTGAATCTTGCTTTTTCGTGCAGTCTGATTATCTTTGCCTTTTTATTAGAATGCTTATTCATTGCCTGTAATTACTGGTTTTAATTCTGTACTGCAGTTTGTTTTCTGTGTAATTAAGCCTCCTTTTGGAGGTTTTCCTTTTTTTCCTCTTTTGCTTCTGGCTTCCCATGTGGTCGCTATTGACACTGAGGTGGGGTGGGCTCATTACCACTGGGTAATGCTGAAAACTCTGACTCTTCATTTGGCCTCCTCTGAGACTACCCAGCAGGAATGGAGTGGGGCACTTTGTTACTTACAGTTTGGGGGTGGAAGTCCAGATCCTTCACATAGTCTCACACTCTTGCAAGAGCAGATCACTCTCACCAGCTGCAGGTGTGAAAGGCCCAGCTCCTCACCAGGGGCACCATGAGGGTGCACATCTCATCTCCCTCTTACTGGTACAGTTGGGGGCAGGGTTACAAATTTTTCTGGTTTTTGCCTGGAGCTATTTACTAACTCCACTATGATCTTAAAAGTTTTCTGGGATGCAGAGGCAGAAAGAAAACTCTGGAAACTCCCAACTCTGTTGTTCTTAGACTCTGGCGGTCCCTAACCGCCAGCTTTGTTCTCTGTCAGTCTATTGTCTTTTTTTTTTTTTTTTAATAATATTCCAGATTTTTAGTTGTACTTACCAAGAGGAGTTGGGATAAGTGTTCTTTCTTCAAATGTTTACAAATTTACATCAGTTCTTCTGTTGCCTTAGAAGTAGGAATTTCTAATATTTGTTTTATTTTCTTACCTTAGGCTACTTATACTCAAATTTACCAGGGACTTCTGAGGCCGCTTCTGCCCATTTATTTGGTGAATTGGCTCCCCAGTCCTCCGAAGAGTATATTCTAATGGAAACATAAAATTGCTTTAAGTCATTCTTCATTCAGGCCTTCACCCCTTCATGTATGCTGTTTGCTGCCCTTCCTCCTACTCATTCCCAACTCTAGGGGAGGCAAGTCAACAAATACTTGTCTAGAGCAGTTTTTGCAAGATCATCTGTTGAACGCTTTATGAACAAACCTGTCTTCTTCTTCAGTCTAGGATGGAAACTGAGTATTGATAATACATGAATTGGGATAACGTGTGTGTATGCATAAGTTACAGAATTCTGCAGGACAGGACAGAACGACCCAAGTCTGTGTGGCATTTGGTTGTACATATTCGTGCCCTTACTCCTCTCACTGCCAGTTTTGTCCCTTCCTGGCTTTGGAATTGGTGATGACTCGGCTCCCACATCAAGGCTGCCGTCCTCAGCTGGGCCCTCAGTTGGCATTCAGTTAGAACCCACCTTGTCTTTCCACGCCTTTCCCACCATTCCCAGGAACTGCTCCCGCAGACCAGGCTTGCTGCCATCCCGCAAATAAGCCCTGTGTCTCTGTTTGTGTCTGCACCTCGCCGTTCCTGCTGGCACGTGTGTGCTCTCTTCTGGGTGTTCGACACGAAGGGCGGTGTAGTGGGCAGAGCGTGTGCTTCAGGGTGGACCCCAGTTTTGCTTCTTGCTGTGTGACTTAGGTGACTGTGGCCCACTCCTGTTTGCGAACGTGGAAAAGTACTTCTTTTCTTCCAGGATGTACTAAGGTTATAATGTATGTGAATGTTGCCGAAGCCACAGGTATTCAAATAAAATTTGGGTTCCATTGCTTTGTTTCCTTAAGTAAAATGTAAGGCAAAGGGGTCACATCCATTTCTCCTAGTCTTTGTCTCATCGGCAGTGCACAGTATGCTGAGAACATGGAAAAAACCAATTAGTTCATTAAGTAGATGTTTGAGTACCTCCTGTAATGCCTTGTGTTGTTAAATGCTGGAGCTTACAGATTTGCTGGACAGGACAGATGGGTGCCCAGGCAGTTATTACAGCACAGGGCTTGCAGTGCCTGAGATCTGTTCTGGAGATTTGAGAAGCACAGAAAAGGAGTGATGAGGGAGGGTTCCTGGATAAAGTGTTGCTGGTAATTTTTCCTTTTTTTTTTTAAGATATTATTTATTTATTTGACAGAGGGAGAGATCACAAGTAGGCAGAGAGGCAGGCAGAGAGAGAGAGGGAAGCAGGCTCCCCGCTGAGCAGAGAGCCCGATGGGGGCTCGATCCCCGGACCCTGAGATCATGACCTGAGCCGAAGGCACAGGCTTTAACCCACTGAGCCACCCAGGCGCCCCTGAATGCTGCATGATTTTTATGAAATTAAAAAAACACGGCCTGTGCACTTTTTAAAACAACTATAGCAATAAAAGTTTTAAAAAGAACACAGTAAGTTTCAGACTATGTAGAAGGAATAAAAAAGAAATCTTTCTAACCCTATTTTTACCACTTCAAGAGTTAACAGTAATTAATTGTTTCTTTAATGCTTTCATAAATTGTTGTGTATTAATTTGTATTCCATTATGTGGATAAGTCATAATTTAACTGATCTTTTGTAGATAGCCATTAAAATTGTTACATTTTTGCTTTTACAGTGCTGAAGTGAATATTTTCAGGTGCATGTCTTTGAATTCTTGTAAAAGTATATATGAAGGATAAATTCCTAAAAGGAATGCGCGGATCAGAGAGTACATTTTGTAATTTGATAGATAATGCCAAATTGCATTTTAAAAAAGATTGTGCTAATTTATACTTCTATTATTAGTAGATATTCTCATGAGTCCCTCTTTGCTTGTATCTTTACCAGCATTGGGTATTATGTACTTTTTTGTTCTTTACAGTCTGATGTTAGAATATTGGTAACTTGCTGTTTTAATTTATGCTTTAAAAATTAGAATTGTACTTGAACATTATTTTCATATGGATATTAGTCATTTTTCTATGAATTACATCATATCCTTTGTGTAGGCGTCTGGATTTGTTCATATTTTTACTGATTTGTAAGAACTTTTTGCTGCTTAAGAACTTAGCTGTTGCAAATTGCAAATTTTTTTTTATTTAAAAATTTTTTTTACATTTGCTTGTCTTTTTTTTTTTTTTTTTAAAGATTTTATTTATTTATTTGACAGAGAGAGAGATCACAAGTAGGCAGAGAGGCAGGCAGGGTGGGGGGGGGGAGGTAGGCTCCCCGCTGAGCAGAGAGCCCGATGCGGGGCTCGATCCCAGGACCCTGAGATCATGACCTGAGCCGAAGGCAGAGGCTTAACCCACTGAGCCACCCAGGCGCCCCCATTTGCTTGTCTTGACTGTGTTCATGGTCAGAAAAGGTCTTATCATTTAGGGTTTGTGGATTTTTTAAATTGCAAAATAACCTTAAAAGTAAGTGCAAATAGAAACAAGTGATTCTAATAGTTTTCCAAATGAGTATCATAAGTATATTAGTGAGGAATAAGAACTAATCCAAGTAACTTTTGAACACTGTTATGTGGACTGTTAACCTCTATCTAAGGAAGAAAAAGTGAACAAATCTTGAGTTCTTACTGTGTTTGTCCTTTGCAGTGTCCCTTCTAGTGTTTGTATTTTAGGATTGAGCAAATAAGGGCTCCCTTGTTTCTTTCAACATAATCGCAGTACAAAATAAAATATTTATTATCAACACACAAATGACTTAATATGCAATATAGAACTATAATTAAGGATCTATAATTGTGTGAATCATCAAATATATCATAACTATTATAAATTTTAATTATGATTCTGAACTATTCATGTGTAGCTATATAAATTGTCTTTATAATTTATTATTTATAGTTGTTTTTTCATAACCTAAAGGAAAATAGTAAGATTTATGTTGGGTACAGCGATCAAAATGAAACCCCTTACAATGGGGGACTTCTTTGTAAAAGAAACTCTGTATACAACTTTGAGAACTCTGATTTTCATTTGGTTTATTTTTCTAATACTTAAAGATGCTAGTGCTTTCTACAAAAGCTCTTTGAGAACTGAAATGTGTGATGAATGGAATATAACTTGAGATGATGAAATGAATGAGCATTTTTAAAGAGGGGTTGTGAAGAGAAATATTTTTGGTTTGTAAGTGCAAGATTACTCACCATGTTTGTGTGTGTGTGTGTGTGTGTGTGTGTGTGTGGTGCTTTTGTGTTTTGGTTGGTGTTGATGACCTTTTTTTTCCCTACGTGCAGGTGTAATGGATAGGTAACAGAGACACCCTCTTCACTGTCTCGTCAAGGAGGCAGAATGACTGAGTGCTTCCTGCCCCCCACCAGCAGCCCCAGTGAACACCGCAGGGTGGAGCATGGCAGTGGTCTTACCCGAACCCCCAGCTCTGAGGAGATCAGCCCTACTAAGTTCCCTGGCTTGTACCGCACAGGCGAGCCTTCGCCTCCCCACGACAGCCTCCATGAACCTCCTGACATAGTGTCCGATGATGAGAAAGACCATGGGAAGAAAAAAGGAAAATTTAAGAAAAAAGAAAAAAGGAGTAAGTGCTATTTTTCTCTATGCTTTTAATATATTTTAGATAAACTCTTACTCTAATCCTATACCTGCTATCTTCTGGAAGATGTCCAAAGACTCTTAGACATTTTCTGTTCCTTTTCTGGGTCTCAATTTTTCTATGCTGTAGTTGTATTTTAGGGTCTTACTCTTGATGAATAACAATACCACATTTCCAGAAATGGTAAAGTTTTTTGGTAGAAGTTTCTTGTATTGGTTATTTTAAATAATGTATAAGAAAGAGATATTGGAATTTTACTTATTTAGATTATTACTTTCTGGGCTAGGTTGCATAAGCCAATTGGGGTACTACACTTTATTGGAACTGTGAAAAAAGTAGTTATTTGTCTTAAGCAAATGCCATAATGCATTCTGTTTATAGTTCCTATTCAGTAGGAAAGATGAGTTGTTTAAGCATAGCTCTTTTGTATGTTAAAAGCAGATCAGGTGAGTTATTTCAAGTATTGCTTTATTTTTAATTTTATGGTATTTTTAAGTTAATTTGTTTTTTTTGAAGCATAACACTGAGGTGGAATGCACACATTGTACATAACTTGAATGAGTTATCACAAAATGGATGTATGTCCTTGTAATTATAAGCACCTGGAAATAGCACCCTAGAAATTCCCTTCCATTATCTCTTCAAAGGGAATCCCCCACCCTTCTCAGAGGTAAAGCTTCTTCAGTATAGCTTGAAACTGCCTGATTTTGAATTTATGTAAATGAAAGCATATTTCCTTTTGCATCTAGTTTCTTTTGCCCAAAGTTATATTTGCTAGATTCATCTGTTTTGTTCCACGTGGCAGTAATTCATTTTTATTGCTGGATTTTGTTTCATTGCATTAATATACTAGAATTTACGCTGCTGTTATTGGTTATTTGGGTTGTTTCCCCTCTTTGGCTCATGAATGGATCTTCTTTGAGTGTCGTAGGTATCTATACATTTCTGTTGTGTATGCCTGGGAGTGGAGTTGCTCTCTTTATAGGCCATGCTCATTTTAGCATTAGTAGATCGTACAAAACAATTTTCCAAAGTGGTTGTACCAGTTTACGCTCACACCAGTGGTGCCTGAGAACCGCACTGGCTTTATATCATGGTGTCGTGCCCTCAAGGTTCCCACTCTTCTGGTTGGTGTGGAGTTTGTGGTATTTTAAATAGAGGGTAATTTGTGAAATAGTTTCTTATCTTTGTTATGAAATAGCTTGTAAGGCAGCTGGCCAAAGAAAAGAATAGGAGGATTATATTTGGAGGCAACAAAACCAAGCTAGGATAGCTCTGCTACGATATCAAGCACGTGTCAGTGCGGAAACCAGGGCTCGTGATGCCGGGAAATGGGCTGATGCGTTCGGCCGCCATCTGGAGGTGAGGGAATCTCTTGGTTTGTCCTCCAGCCACATGAGGCTTCAGTCCCTGCTCCGGTCTCCAGAAAGAACCTAATGGCTAGTGACAGGAGGGCGGGGTGTGATAGGGGAAGGACAGGAGCCTCCCAACAGTAGTGCCGCTTGTGTCATGGTGTCAGACTACTTCAAATTACAGGGACCAAATGTATGGAAGAAAATCTAAAGTAAGAGCACATTGTCAGATGCTGAGAAAAAGCTCTGTATTATAGAAGGACTCTTTCCATTAGCCTTCTCTGTAGTCCTTTGTTGTATATTCATAATATTTGGTTTGCCAAAATCCCACCTAAAACCAGTCGTAAAGGTCACTGGCCCTCAGCATTTCCCCGTCTTGTGGTCAGGAGATGTCACTGCCTCATCTCCATTGACCCCAGACGAAACCCATTTCATTACCTGCAGTACCCTGGAGGGATTGGCCAGCCGTGAAAAGTGAGGTGGCCAGTGCCTGGTAGCACTTTTTTTGGGTCCTGTTTTTAAAAGTTTATGGCAGGTTTGACATTAAACAGATAGATGACTTCTATTTCCTGCATTTCTTTGGCAGCCGAAGGCTATGCTGCCTTTCAGGAAGATAGCTCTGGAGATGAAGCTGAGAGTCCGTCCAAGATGAAGAGGTCCAAGGGAATCCATGTTTTTAAGAAACCCAGCTTTTCTAAAAAGAAAGAGAAGGATTTTAAAATAAAAGAGAAACCCAAAGAGGAAAAACATAAAGAAGAAAAGCACAAAGAAGAGAAACACAAAGAGAAGAAGTCAAAAGACTTGACAGCAGCTGATGTTGTCAAACAGTGGAAGGAAAAGAAGAAAAAGAAGAAGCCAATTCAGGAGCCAGAGGTGCCTCAGCTGGATGTTCCCAGTCTCAAACCCATTTTCGGAGTTCCCCTGGCGGACGCCGCCGAGCGGACCATGATGTACGACGGCATCCGGCTGCCCGCGGTGTTCCGCGAGTGCGTGGATTACGTGGAGAAGTACGGCATGAAGTGCGAGGGCATCTACAGAGTGTCAGGTACTGGGCGCACGCGCTTCCCCTGGGCCGTCTGAAAATCCGCTTCCGTTTTTCAGAGGAAGGAAAATTGGGGCTTGGGTCCTAATAAGTCTTACTCATTTCCTCCATCCTTGCACTTGAACGGAAATCCGCCCATAGCCTCTGCGCGCGTGCGCGTGTGTGTCTGTGCGTGTGTGTGTGTGTGTGTGTGTGTGTGTGTGTGTGTGTACAGTTTGCTTTTTGATGATACGCCCTTCCATTAGGAGGCTTTCCACACTAGTCGTTGACAGTTGGGAGCGCCCTGCTGAGTCTAAGCGAAGCATTTGAGTAGCGCCCCTTCCCCCTGGTGCGCTCAGACCGGGCTCTGTTTTTCCGCCTCCTTCCTCTCCAGGCAGGGCCCAGCGTGGTGAGGGGGGTGAGCGGGACCAGGGAGGGTATCCGGGTGAAGGACACATCTTGGCCGGGAGACACTTTGATCGACATAATCCTATTTCCTGAGCTCCGCTAAGGAACGTGCAGATGTTACTTGCTAAACGTTTAGGCCCAAATGTGAATGCTTTTGGCAGCCGCGCGCCGCTGTTGCATAGATGAGTAAAAGTGATTTTCCCATTTATTTATGTTCCCTACCTGTGAAAATTTAAATTTCATATTTGGCAAGAACAGAATTCATTCGGGTGTCTAAAATCAAGCAGAATGCATACTATTATACTATTTAAAGGAAAAAGAGTCTGTTTCTTACACAGCAGGACTTTTGTACTATAGAGGATGGAAGTCCTGCCCTGTGGCAGCGTCTGTGCTTCACATCATCACCTTCAGTTTCTTAACTACTGGACCTCTGTTTTATAAAAACTTGTTCACACGTTTTCATGATGAATCCAATCATACACATTAAGAATATAGAGAGATTACGCTTGAGTTTTTCCATTTATTTGGTTCATACACATTTTTAGAGGGCAGATTTGAATGTTTTTTGGGAAGGGACAGGCATCTTTGGTAATTGGGGAACCCTTTACCTAGTCCCCTAGATAGCATGTCATTGTTTAAGAGTATTCTGGCTAACATGCTTCCATTTTCTAGACAATAAAATCCACAAATTAGGCATTGAATTTGAATTTATAACTCTTTAGTGAAACGAAAATAAGCACATTTAAATGAATTGGAAAATCTGACTTTTAAAACGAATTAATGATGAATTGATTCGTAAAGATTTAAACAGTACTGACGTAGCTGCTTCTCTCACATGAGTTTGGTAGGCAGGAAGGAATTTTGTTGGAGGTGAAAGTTTCTCTGAAGAGTTTCTACAGCTTTGTTCAAAGGGTTCTTTTGTCTTTGACCTATTTTTGATGTTTGCATTCTTTTGGAGAGTCAGAGTTGCAGAACTCCTCTGTTTGTGTGTCAGAACCTTCAAACGGACCTGCTCCCCTGATCGTTGACTCTTGGAGGCTGAGCTTCTGCTTTGATCAATTTTTTATTTTTTAAGCTCTGACAGTGTGCTGCATTCTGGATTAGAGTTTATGGCTGTGACTTTTCTTTCTTTGAATGCCTGTAATAATACTGTTTTCTGCTGGAGATTTTTGGCTCTTAACTTATTCATATGTAAGTTCCAGTTTTAAAACAAAGAGATGTCATTTTGGACACGCTCTTTCTCTACCTAGGTTGTTATATTTGGAGTGTCCAGTTCTTAAAAAGGAAATAATTTGATAATTTCAGAGTAACAGCAAACCAGACACATACTCTAATTGTTTACTTGTGCAGTTTTCTGGGTAAGCAGATGGGGGAGAAAAATTAGATACATATAAATAGAGGAGGTCTTTGCTAAGAATTGTACTTGAAGTTATCACTCACTGTATTTTACTCATTGTCATAAAAATTAAAAAAAGGAATTATTGAGGTGCCGAGGTGGCTTAGGCGGTTAAGCATCCGACCCTTGATTTTGTGTTTAGGTTGTGATCTCAGGGTCATGGGAATGACCCCCAGGTGAGGCTCCACACTCAGTACTGAGTCTGCTTGTCTTCTCACTCTCCTCCTCCCCTCCCCCGATAAATAAGTAAATTTTTAAAGGAACTTTAAAAAACAAAAAAATTTTTTTCTAACTTTCTCAAAATGAAGATTATGCAAAAATAAGCTTTGTCTTCTTAACATTCATACTTAGAGTTACCAATTTTATTTTGTCAGGACTGGATAAGTTACAGACTTACTGTAATAGAAGGTTTTCACATAAGATAAGGAGCACCAAAGCCCAGACGTAAGCACTATTGAGTATAAAATGCTGTTCAGATTAGATGACACTGGAGTATCTGCATCAACCATTACAGTCTCTTGGCTTTAATCTGTGGCTTGTTTCAAATAATTGGTCTAAAGTTTTAAGTATTAAACACAATAGAAGGCTACCTTGTACTGTGATGAGCAGTCACTGAATCCATATCACTTAAATGCAGATTGGACTAAGGATTTAAAAACTTAAAAAATGTTTGAAAAACAGTTGTTTTGTGTGTCAGCCTTACCTTCTGTCTGGTAAGAAAAGCAAAACAATTTGATTTTAGAAACCCAGGTTTCACTTTTTTTGGTTCCAGCTGTGTTTCAGTTTAAGGAAACACACAACAATTTAAACTTAAAAATAGAAATTAGATGGGGATTATTTCATGGACAAGATTTTTCAGAGTGTGTTTAGATAGCAAACCTACCTTTTGCATTTATCATATAATGTTAGCTTATAAAAAGGTAATTACCCACAACTCTTTGGACACATTTATAAATACTGAGTTTTGTTTTATGTTGTCAGTCTTGTGACTTGTTAGAAAAAGGCGCAGTTGGCTGCTCATGTAAAACAAGATTTATGCTTGGATTGTAGTTAACGTTCGCCTGAACTTTTACCTACCTATATTTAAATTAAAAAAAAAAAAATTGTCCCTTGAATCACTTGGCATGTTTTGAAGCTTAAGATATTCTGTGATTGCTCTGATGTTTTTTTCTAAGTATTGAATTTCCATTATTTAGCTTTTGGTTGAATTCATCCTCACAGTGTAGTCTTTCATATTACTTTCTTCGTAGAGGAAATGTATGCACCTTGAGCAGATAAATACTTCATAACTAGAGGTTTATTGTCAGATTGGCTCTCCTCAGATCTCCTCCAAGGAGTGGGTGCTGGGCTGAAAAAAGCTGTATTTGATTATTTATGTTTTCTTGATACTCTCTCTCTTCGGAATTTGAATGTTTTTAGGAATTAAATCAAAGGTGGATGAGCTGAAGGCGGCCTATGACAGAGAGGAGTCTCCCAATTTGGAAGAATATGAACCTAACACCGTAGCCAGTTTATTGAAGCAGTATTTGCGAGACCTTCCGGAGAATCTGCTTACCAAAGAGCTGATGCCTCGCTTCGAGGAGGCTTGTGGGAGGAGCACAGAGAGCGAGAAGGTGCAGGAATTCCAGCGCTTGCTCAAAGAACTGCCAGAATGTAACTCTCTTCTGATTTCTTGGCTGATCGTGCACATGGACCATGTTATCGCAAAGGAACTGGAAACAAAAATGAACATACAGAACATTTCTATAGTGCTCAGCCCAACCGTTCAGGTACATGGCCTTCTCTGCGCACATGCCCTCTTAGGCTGACCCTGGGGCCTGTCGGAGACCTTTTCTGTCGCTGGGTCGCACACAGAGCAGTTAACCTGCAAATGCAGACCGTAGATTAGCCTGAATGTCGGTCTTTTTCTTTCAGGGTATGGACAGTGTCATCACATGACCACCATGTAGCCTTGTAAATCGAGTACTGTACAGTCTTTGGTGTAGGTTTCTAAACCAGTTTCTGATGACAGTGATCCGTCATGAGTAGAGCGGGAGCCCATGGTACCCACAGTTATAGAGTTCATCTGTAGAATTTTAAAGATTTCATTTATTTTTTTGAATAGCACTGTTGCCTCATTATATCATGTCCACATATCAGACTCAGGCGCAAGGGGGCCTAACGTCATTTATTTGGTCAGACAATCAACTTGGTGATTTTGTTCATAAAGATCGATCCTAGGGAAGGATGTTACAGAAATTTAATCAGAGAAGGCGTTTCAGGGAACTGGGTAATGTGTTAATTGGTGTCTCTGTACAACATAAATATTTGGCCTTATTGCTGCTCGCTTGATGTCGGCACAGAGCATGTGTTTTCCTTTAATTAGAATTACTGATATTTTATTGAGGCCAGACACAGACAAAAAAATGAAGTGATGATTTCATTTTATTTTAAGCTCTATTTTGGCCAATATACTAGGTTATTGTCAGCGATTGTTGTAATGCACAGTTGTAAGAGTGTATTTGTTCACAGTCAGTTGTTCATTGATTGTGTTTTGGCACTAAAATGTTTCTCAGATTTTAGTTTAATCATTCAGACTAGTCAGGCTTTCAGAATTTGGTAAATATTACATTGTTACTTGATATTACTATAATAGCGACAACGATTTCATAGAAGGTTCAAGTATATTGTAAGTTTTAGGTAGAAGGTAATTAATGTCCTGATCTCCTAGAATATGAGCATCATATTTGAACACTAGCTGTGCAGATATGCCCAGAAGGCGTTGTTTCTGGAGTCAGGGTTCTTGTACTCAGCCCAGCTTGACAACTGCAAGTGCTCTTACTTCCTTCATATTCCTCAGTGGATCTACTTGTGTTTTTAAAAGGACTCAAAATAACCTGAAAATAAAGACTATAAGATTTTTAAAATCAGTTAAAATCAGTTAATATTATATTGGTGAAAAAGAGCAAGTTGATGGTCAGCAACTTCTATATCCTTTTTCCTGTGCTTCCCCCCATCCCCCCAGTTCCTTATGGTGCTTGAATACATGACCGAACTACTACTTTTCCATTCTTTTCTTTCAATTGGCCACTAATTAGCAAAGCACGTCTGGTCACTGCTGAGGAAAACCATCACCCCATGTCTAGGACTAAAGTATGTACTATGCAACAGATGCAAAGTAAATGAAATAAAATGATAATTTGAATAGGGTTTTTTTTTTTTTTTTTTGCAAATCTTTTTATTTATTTTTTCTTAGATTAGCAATCGTGTCCTATATGTGTTTTTCACACATGTGCAAGAGCTCTTTGGAAATGTGATACTAAAGCAAGTGACAAAACCTCTTCGATGGTCTAACATGGCCACTATGCCCACACTGCCAGAGACCCAGGAGAACATCAAGGAGGAGATCAGAAGACAGGTGTGTGTGTTCAGCCCCAAAGAGCCTACCTTTGCTCTGACCATTTTGGATGATTACGGTGATTGGTAGTGAAGATTAGGAGGAGGAGTTCTCATTCACTGAGCATTTGTGTGTGTCTGGAACTATGTCAGACACATTGATCATGGCACATCGAAAGCAGAAATTTCTATCTGGCACTTGAATTTCATGCCAATGAAGTGAGAATGTTGTAGAAAGAACAAGGTTTTGAAATCAAAGACCTGGCCTTAAGTTCTCCCTTGGTTTCTGTATGAGCTGGTTTTTAGGCAGATTGCTTAAACTCTGTAAGCCTTGGTGATCCCATTTTAAAATGGGTGATTTCATGGTTTGATGTGAAGATTATTACCATAAATGAGATAATGCTGCCAGGCATGTTGTAAGGAGCCCGAAAATATTAGCTTGTCTGGACAAGGTTGATGTTATCAGCCACATTTTACCTATAAAAAGAAATTTGGGGAAATTAAAGAACTGACCCTGTGCCACATGGTTACTGAACTATAGAACCAGGATTTGACCCCAAATCCTGTTCTTTTCCACTGTGCTACTTTGATGGAAGAATTAGTTCATTTGGTTGTGTGTGTGTTTAGCTAAACTGATTAAGAAACTCAAGACTGAGAAATCTGCTTACATTTGATGATTATTACATCTCTTATTTGCATACATGTTATCAAACTGCTGTTTGATTTTATCTACTTTGAGCTCCCAGGATTAGTTATCGATGTGTTGTGGGAAGGGATATAAATGAACTGTTACTGAACCAATGTTAATTAATGATGAGAGAACCCAATGCCCAGGCAAAAAAGGATTTTCAGTCATATGCTTGCAAAAATAATTCATGCCATTATTTCATTCCCTTAATAATAATTGAAAGATAGTTGGTTGTACATCTTTAGAAATTGCATGTGGTTTTATTTTTAAGGTGATGAGACATGGGCCACCACTCAGTGTGTGGTATGTTGTCTTCTAGGAGTTTCTTTTGAATTGTTTACATCGAGATCTGCAGGCTGGGGTAAAGGATTTATCTAAAGAAGAAAGATTATGGGAAGTACAAAGAATTTTGACAGCCCTCAAGAGGAAACTGAGAGAAGCTAAAAGACAAGTGAGTGAATTTGTTATTTTGGTGTATCATGTTTATAATAGAATGTAAACCAAATGGCGCTGGAATTTTTTTATATACTATTAAGTTTGATTTAAAAACACAATATATACATGTTTTCTGAAGTGAAGTTCCCTGATGGGAAATTTATTTGCTTGAATGTTCCCAGTTAATGATTGTTGATCCAGTTTGATATCAGAGAAATGTTTAATTTAGAAAGTTGGTATGGTTTTTTTACTTTTTTAATTATTTATTGATATTTCGTGTTATACTGTAATCAATATTTTCATAATCTAATCGATACGTTTTTGGCCAGTAAGAACCTTTCGAGTGGCTCCGGTGTTCTGACATGCACTCATCAGTTTTTGAGGTTTCCTTTCTTTCCGGCACAACAGGATGTTCCAGGTTCATCTGTATTTTCTCTAGCCCAGCCCTGCAGTTGGCCATGACTCCAAAGGAGCCATGGTTCCTTTCAGTATTTAGACATGAAGATCTGGGTGCTCAGGTGTGCTCACTGCTACTGTCGTAGCGTAGGCTCGAGGAGGCCCTCAGTGAACGCGAGGGAGAATAACACACACAGAATATGAAAGTCAGGAAAGACGAAGGCTGAGGAACTGTCCCAATTTAAAAAACACCACACAGACACAACTAAGTACAACAAATGGCCCTTGTGTTGGATCCTGGACAATCTGAAGAAGTGTTATGAAAGACACTTAGGATAACTGCCGAAACAGGCTGGACTAGAAAGTTGGGTCAATCTGAAAATGTCCAGATTTTGATAATCGTACCACGGTTATTATGAGCTTGTTTATTGTTTAAAAAGTCTACATTAAAATATTTAGGTACAGTCGCACCTGAGTGGCTCAGTTGGTTAAGTGTCCGATGCTTGATTCTGGCTCAGGTTACCGTCTCGGGGCTCTGAGATTGAGTCCCCTGGCAGGCTCTGCGCTGGGCATGGAGCCTGCTTAAGATTCTCTCTCTCCCTCCTTCCCTCTCTGCCCACCACCCCCCTTTGTAAAAAAAAAATAACAAAATGAAAATGTTAAAGTGCATGCTTAAAGAGAAGATGCACAAACAATAAAGGGGCGAGATATAAACAAGTTTTGAATCTGTGGTGCGTAGTAATTCTTGTAATTTAAGTGAACTCTGTGTCCAGCTTGAACTTACGACATTGAGATCAAGGGTGGCGCGCTCTACCAACCGAGCCGGCCAGGTGCCCCTTAGATGTTACCAAAGTAACAAAATATAAAAAGCTTAAGAAGCACCTTGTAGACGAAAGGCCTAATACAGCACAGGCTGTTTCTGAAGGTATTGACTCACTTCACTTGGTGACCCAGCTCTGGCCTTGTTAATGTTTGAACCATGATATTTAGCAGATAAATGTGCAAGTCATGGTTTTATCAATGAAGAGGGACATTTTCTTAAGAATAAAGCTAAAACAACCTATATCAACTTTCTTAAAGCTTTATGCCCAGCGTGGGGTTTAACTCACAATCCAGAGATGGAGAGCCGCATGCTTGTACCGACTGAGCCAGCCAGGTGCCCCTGTAGTAACCTCTTCAGTGGCATCGAAGAAGGGGCGCCTGGCTGGTGTGGTCGGGTGAGCATCTGACTCTTGATTTTGGCTCCGATCCTGATCTCTGGGTTGTGAGATCTAGCCCCGCATCAGCCTCCGAGCTCAGCCACAGTCTGCTTAAATTCTCTCTCTCCCTTGACCCTCCTTCCCACTCCGTCTAAAATAAAGAAATCTTTAATGGCATCAAAGAGATGTATATATAAACATTTTGTAATAGGCAAAGGTAGTTTTGGGGGGCTAGTAACTGAAAGTGGTTTTATACAGCTGCTAAATGTCATCCTAATGTGGAATCTCTCCAGAAAGTTTTTTGTTTTTTTTTTTTAAATCAGATGATTTTACTGAAAGATGTTTTGTCATTTCCTGCTTGGTTGCACTTGTAAACAGACACAGTTGGATAGTGAGACAGTTCAGAGACTGCTGGGAATTGGAGGCCTTTGAGTCAGCTCTTTGGAGACACAAAGAGGTACTGAAGATGAGGAGGAGTTTTATTCACCTAATAACAGGAGGACTAGCATGTGACTCCTGATAAGTTTGGGGTGCACGAGTCAGACTTTTGTTCTCCTCTGGCTTAGTCTGTGGTGTTTGGCTCTGGGGCTGTGAGTCGCTCAGCTGCACCGAGGCTCAGATCTCAGATCTTTGGACCGGTGTACAAATTCAGTGCCAGGCCCCACTATTACTTCCAGGGAACATTAGCGCTTACAGACGGGGAGAGTGCGCACTTATGTGGAGTTAGCTTCATCTGGAAGGAAGCATTCGTGGGGTTTTTACACGCGTACTCCAGGACTGGCAGACTAGCAAAAGCCTTTGTGTATTTTTCTTCCTTCTTTTCTCTTGCTTACCAGATTATCGGTCTTTTGTTTCCTGTGACTGTGGTCATCATTGTTCCCTTCATGCTTCAGCCTGGAATCCGCATCTGACCTCATGGTTGTAATTGTGAACCATGTGGCGTTGCCCACCAGACTAAGTGAAGGGTCTCGGACCTATGACAGGGATAATGTATGTTTGGTTTTCTTTTTTTTTTTTTCTTATTTTTTTTGGTTTTCATTACTCTTACCTCTGCTTCTCTCTTGGATAAAGGAGTTGTGGCAGAGCATAGAAAGGGATAGATTACCTTTACCAATTTTCTTTATGCTGTCTTTTTATACCTGCTTATTCATTCATAAATTTTCAAGAGATTCTGCCAAGTTGATTTCAACTTTGAGGAAAAAATTACTTCTATTTTTTTATTCCCTTCCCATGCCCATCCAGGAATAAATTATTTTTAAAGATAGAAGTAATATAATTCATTATGGTAACAAGACTAAGCAGTAAGAAAAACCACAAGATCATATCAGTAAATGCAGAAGAGCATTTAGCAGAATTCAACACTTACTCATGATAAAAGCTTTCAGCAAACATCATTCTCAGGCTGATATAGGGTGTCTGTGAAAAAAATCTATGATTAATTTTGTACGTAATGGTGAAAGTCTGCATGCTTTCTCCTAAGATTGGGTATACAAGGCAAGGGTTTCTGCTTTTACCACTCTGTTCAGTGTTTTACTGGAGGTTCATTCTAGCGAGTAAAATAAAGAGAAAAAGGTATACGGATTGAAAGAAGTCCTTATACATAGACTACGTGACTGTCTACATACAAAATCCTAAGGAATCTATAAAAAAACTAGTAAGTGAATTTAGGGATACAAGATTATGGGATACAAGATTAGAGGCACAGAAGTCTGTTGTGTACATATATGTACACATTGTGTACACACACACACACACACACACACACATATATATATGACCTAATATGACCTAAAAAGAAAAATAAAGACCTAAATAAATGGAGTGATATATCTCAATATTTTTAAGATACTAGATATTCTCAAATTGATCTGTGGAGTCAGTCCCACTCAAAATCTTAACAGAAGTTTTTTTGTGGAAATCAACAGGCTCTTCTAAAATTTATATGGAAGTACAAATGATCTAAACGACTGTGGAAAAAGAACAACATTGGAGGATTCACACTACCTAATTTTAAGACTTACTATTAAGCTTAAGTAACCAAGATAGTAGATATTGGATAAAAGTAGACATAGAATAGGAAGTCCAGAAATAGACCACACACATATTTTCAATTTTTCAACAAAGAGGATAAGATCGTTCCGTGGGAAAGGATTTTCTTTTCAATAAATGGTGTTGGAACAACTGGATATCTATAAGCCAGAATAACCAAAAAAACCTTGACTCTTTCCATACCGCATATATAAAAATTAACTTAAAATGAATCATATGTTAAGACCTAAAAAAAGAAATACTTCCAGAAGAAAACGTAGAAGATCTTACTAACTTTTGGCTTAGGCAGTGATTTCTTAAATAGGACACCATACCCATGAATTGTAAAAGAAAAATATGTTAGGGTGCCTGGGTGGTTCAGTTGGTAAGCGTCTGCCTTCGGCTCGGGTCATGATCCCAGGGTCCTGGGATGGAGCCCTGCATCAGGCTCCCTGCTCAGCAGGGAGTCTGCTTTTCCCTCTCTCTCATACCGCTCCTCTCCCTGCCCCACACTCTTGCTCCTGCGCGCTTCCTCTTTCTCTCTTTCAAAAATTTGTTAGATTACGTTTTATCAGCTAAAACATGCTCTTCAAAAGACACTGTTAAGAAAATGAATATACAAATCAGACACTGACAAAATATTCTGCAAAAACACATACCTGATAAAGGACTCGAATGTATAAAAAAACTCTTATAACTTAAGAAGACAATTCAAGGTTTTTTTTAGACTTTATTTTTTTGGAAGCAGATTTAGGTTCACAGCAAAATTAAGAGTAAGGTATAGAGATTTCCTATATATACTCTGCTCTCCCACCAGAGTATGGTACATTTGTTACAATAATAATTCAGTTTTAAAAAGGCAAAAAAGTTGAATAGGCACTTTACCAAAGATCATGTACAGATGGCAAATAAGCACATGCAAAGATACTCAACATCATTAGTCAATAAAGAAATAAAAATTGAAATCACAATGAGATACCACCACACACCAAGAAGAATGACTAAAATTGAAAATACCAGGTGTTGGGGCACCTGGGTGGCTCTGTCAGTTAAGCATCTTACTCTTGATTTTGGCTTAGGTCATGATCTCAGGGTCATGAGATCAAGCCCCGTTTTGGGCTTCTAGCCTGCTTGGGATTTTCTCTCTTTCCCTCTCCATCTGCTCCTCCCCTCTGCTCTCTCCCTCTTTCTCCCTGTCTAGAAAAAATAAACAAGTAAAATAAAAATAAAAATACCAGGTATTGACAAGAACGTGGGGTGACTGGACCTGTCATTGTTGCTCTTGGTAAATGTAAAATGGTATAGTAATTTTGGAAAACAGTTTGGCAGTTTCTTCTCAAGTTAAACATATGGTTACCATATGACCAAGCAATCCCACTTTTAGAAATTTAAAAGAAGAAAGCTCATATCCATATAAAACATATACATAAGAAATGTTCATAACAGCTCTAGTTATAGCTCAGAATTAGTTAGGACCCTAATGCCTATCAGCTGGTGAACAGATAAATTAGCGTATCGTGACATATTACTCAGCAAACTCCTAATACAAACAACAAAATCGATGAATAGTAAAAAAACAAAAAAACAAAAACAAAACAACATTCTATGTGAAAGAAGCCACATAAAAAAGATTTCTTATGGATTGATTCAATTTATCTGAACTGTAGCAGTGGATAATAGGTCAGTGGTTGCCAGGTGCCCCCAGATGGTGAAAAGTACTACTTTGTGTGGTGATGGAAATGTTTATATCATGATTGTGGTGGTGGTTACTTGACTATATTTATTTGTCAAAATTAACTGAATTGCATATTTAAAATTGACACCCTCCAAAAAAAAAAAAAAAAAAAAGTATCACAAGAAGTAATTTTATATGGATGGGTTCCGGAAACGGTGAACACGTTAACCAGAATTGAACATTTTCATGGTGCAGCCGCAAACTAAGATCCACATGTTATTTTCAAAGCCCAGTTAACAAATCCTCCTCTATCCAAAGAGTTCATCTGGCTGTTACCATTACTTTTTCAGCTCTAGGAAATGAGAAGGAAGCTTCTAAATGGTGACGGTGTGAAATTTTTGAATATGTGTTACACTTGGGCTGACCATTCTTCATTCGTCTTACTTGACAGGAGTGTGAAACCAAGATTGCGCAAGAGATTGCCAGTCTTTCAAAAGAGGATGTTTCCAAAGAAGAAATGAATGAAAATGAGGAAGTTATAAATATTCTCCTTGCTCAGGTAAGCTAACCTTTTTCTTCTATTTTTCAAGATCCTTTTTTAAAAATAAAAATTGTACATATTTAAAGTGTACAGCATGATGATAAACTTTTACATAGAGAAGTGATTACTGCAGTGAAGCTAATTACCATTGTCTTCTCATCTAGTTACCTTTCTCTTTTATGATGGGAGCACCTGAAATGCATTCCTTTAGTGTATTTCCAGTATTCAGTACAGTATTATTAACTACAGTAATAGTCTAGATCTCTAGTTTACTCATCCTTTGTAATTACAACTTTGTATCTTTTGACCAATATCTCTTCATTCTCCCCATCCCTCAGTCTCTGGTAACTACTGTTTTGCTCTCTACTTCTAGGAGCTCTACTTTTTTTTTTTTAAAGATTCCTAGAAGTGAGATCATACAATGTCTGTCTTTTTCTGGCTTTTTTCACTTAGCATAATGTCCTCCAGGTTATCGTAAATAGCAAGATTTCCTTCTTTCTCATGGCTGAATAATACTCCAGCATATGTGTCTATACACACCCACATCTTTATCCATTTGCGCATTGACTACTGGGCTGTTATCCTGTTTTGACTATCGTGAGTAATGCTGCAGTAAACATGGCAGTGCAGGTATCTCTTCCGTATCCTTTTCATTTTCTTTGGGTATAAACCCAGAGGTGGAATTGCTGGATTATATGGTAGTTCTGTATTTTGTTTTTTGAGGAAACTCCATTCTGTTTTCCATAATGGCTGCATTGTTTGCATTCCCACCAACAGTGTACAAGAGTTCCATTTTCTCTACAGCCTTGCCAATGGTTGTCTTTTCTTTTCTTTTCTTTTTTTTTGATAATAGCCATCCTAACAGAGTTGTGAGGTAATATCTCATTGTGGTTTTGATTTGCATTTTCCTGATAATAAGTTATGTTGAGCATCTTTTGATACATCTGCTGGTGATTTGTAGGTCTTCTACAAATAGAAATGCCTATTCAAGTGCTTTGCCCATTTCGAATTGGGTTGGTTGTGTTCTGCCTGTTGAATTGGTTGCATTCCTTAGAAATTTTGGAATATTCACCCCTTATCTGATGTTCGCAAATATTTTCTCCCATTCCATAGGTTGTCTCTTCACTCTTGACTTTTTCCTTTGCTGTGCAGAAGCTTTTTAGTTTGATGCCATCCCATTTGTCTGTTTTTTTTTTTTTTTTTTTTTTTAAAGATTTTATTTATTTGACAGAGAGAAACACAGCGAGAGAGGGAACACAAGCAGAGGGAATGGTAGCAGGAGAAGCAGGCTTCCCGCGGAGCAGGGAGCCCGATGCGGGGCTCGATCCCAGACCCCTGGGATCTGACCTGGGCCGAAGGCAGACGCTTAACGACTGAGCCACCCA
>CM053616.1:69383349-69430811 GCA_028646535.1 Procyon lotor
TTTGTCTGTTTTTTGCTTTAAATTTTATTCTTTTGCCTGTGGAAGACAAGTTTCCTTACACCATTTATTGAAGGGATGGTCCTTTCCCTAAACGTGTTCTTGGACTTTGCATAGATCGATTGGCCATAAATGTATGAATTTATTTTTGGGCTCTCTGTTCCACTCTATTGGTCTCTCTTTCACCAGGACCATACTGTTTTATTAAAGCTTTTGAAATCAGTATACTTTGAAATCCGGCACTTTGATGCCTCCAACTTTGTTCCTTTTGTTCAGGATTGCTTTGACTAATAACAGCCTGTTTTGGTTCTATATAAATTTTAGGATTGTTTCTATTTCTGTGAAAAACACCATTAGAATTTTGAATCTCTAGATCTCTTGGGTAGTATGAACATTTTAACAGTATTATTTCTTCTGATCTACAAATGTGGGTATTTTTCCATGTATTTGTGTCTTTATTTCATCAATGTTTTAGTTTCAATAGATCTTTTACTTCCTTGGTTAAATTTATTCTAAGTTTATTATTTTTGATGCTATTGCAAATGGAATTTTTTTTTTTTTTTTTTTTAAAGATTTTACTTATTTGACAGAGGGAAACACAGCGAGAGAGGGAACACAAGCAGAGGGAATGGTAGCGGGAGAAGCAGGCTTCCTGCCGAGCAGGGAGCCCGATGCGGGGCTTGATCCCAGAACTCTGGGATCATGACCTGAGCTGAAGGCAGAGGCTTTAACCCACTGAGCCACCCAGGCACTCGCAAATGGAATTGTCTTAATTTCTTTTTCAGATAGTTTGCTAGTATACAGAAATACAACTGATTTTTGTATGTTGATTTTATATTCTGCAACTTTACTGAATTGGTTCAACAGGCTTTTTGCTTTTTTGTTCTTTTTGGTAGCATCTTTAGAGTTTTCTATATATAAGATCATATTGTCTGCAAACAGAGACAATTTTTCTTCTTTCCAGTTTGGATACCTTTTATTTCTTTTCCTTGTCTTTATTTGTCTTTTCCTTGTCATTACTCTGGCTAGGACTTCCAGTACTAAATAGTGAATAGAGGTGGTGAGCGTGAGCATGATTGTGTTGTTTCTGATCTTAGAGGAAATGCTTTTAACTTTAAACTGATGTTACCTATGGGCCTGTCATATGTTGCTTTTAATATGCTGATGTGTGCTCCTTCTATACCCACTTTGTTAAGGCTTTTTATCATGAGAAGAAAGACTTTAATTTTGTCAAATGCTTTTTGGCATCTACTGAGATGATCATAGGATTTTTATCTTTCATTCTGTTAATAAGATGTATCACATTTATTGATTTGCATGTGTTGAACTATCCTTGCACTCCAGATATAAATCCCACTCGATCATGTTGTGTGATCTTTTTAATGTGTTGTTGAATTTGGTTTGCTGGTATGTGTTAAGGATTTTTGCATCTGTGCTCATCAGGGATAAAAGCCTGTAACTTTCTTGTAGTGTCTTTGGCTCTGGGATGAGGGTAATGCTGGCCTTGTAAAAGGAGGTTTGGGAGCATTTTTACGTTTTCTTGGAAGAGTTTGAAAAGGATTGGCATTATTTCCCTAAATATTTGGTAGAATTCACTTGTGAAGCCATCTGTTCCTGGCTTTTGCTTGGTTAGGCGATTTTTGATTATTGAGTCAATCTTTGTACTGCTCTGTTGAGATGTTCAATCTTTTTGATTCAGTCTTGGTTAGTTTCTAAGAACATTTCCATTTCTTTTAGGTTATCCAGTTTGTTGGTGTATAAATGCTTATAGTCTCTTAAAATGTTCTGTATTTCTGTGGTATCAATTGTAACGGTTCCTCTTTCATTTGTGGTTTTGAGTTTTCTCTTTTGGTCTAGCTAAAGGGTGCTAATTTTTTTTTTTCCCAAAAACCCAGGCTCTTAGTTTTATTGATTTGATTTTCTAGTCTCTATTTCATTTATTTCTGCTCTGTTCCGTATCATTTCCTCCCTTCTGCTAATTTTAGGGTTAGTTTGTTCTTTTTCTAGTTCCTTGAGGTGTAGAGATAGGTTGTTTCCGTTCTTTTTGCTTAATGAAGACATTTATACCATAAACTTCCCTCTTTGAGTTGCTTTGGCTGCATCCCATACTTTGGACATGTTGTGTTTCCACTTTGATTCATCTCTAGATAATTTGATTCCATCTTTGACCTGTTGCTTGTTCAGGAGTGTTGCAAGACTCTTAATGGTCATCACATATTAAATTTGAGAAGCTCAACTACAGAGGTGTGAATCTTTTAAAGAAACTTGTAAGATGATTTGGTAGCCTTAGAGGGATCGTGCCTGTTGTATATGGTCTTACCTTTATGTTAGGTAAAGTGTTCTGCTGGAGGAAGAAACTACCTTCTACTGATTACTTCTTACTAGACACTATTCTAGGTGCTTTACTTAATCTCATCTGCACACAGGTCTGAGTTGTAGGTGTTTTCCCCAAATTCTAGATTAGTTGTACTTGTTCCATATTAATGAGATTGGACTTTAATATTTTTAGACATGTTCTTCCTGACCACAAAGCTTGGGATCCTTGAAATATAACAGTACAGAGTTTATCTGATTGTTGTTGCTGATAATATGTTTAGATATTTTTATTTTATTCTTTGTGGTTGAAAGTTGGAGATGACTTATTATTTGTTGATTTGACAAATAGCTCTTTAGTATCTGTTGTAATAGGTGTAGAGCCAAAGATGAACTCCTTTCTTTCTCCTTGAACTTCTTAAATCAACCTTACTCTGTTTTGGAATCCTCCAGAGTTTAACCAGAAGTGAATGAAATTCTAGGCTCTGACAGCGGAGTCTTTACTCCCAGAAGTCCATGAATGTGGGATACCTAAACCCAGACAAGTTCCAGGCCTTTTCTGTTGCTTGAGAAAGACCGTGTTTTGCCTGCCAGGGACACATAGCTCTTCCCCTGAAGACAAGATAAGGTCCCAGATTATGTCTTTATTTCAAAGTTTTCCAATCTGGTATTTCTCAGCACATTAGTTTTACTAGGTGCACTGTGGTAAAGGGAAGACATCTGTGTTTAGAAACCCGTGGGGAAGGAACACTGCATACTCCATCTCCAAGAGCTCACTCAGGCTCCCCAGAGGCTTTGAGTAGTTCCCTCTAGAGCTTGACCACAGTGTCAGGTTCGATCACAGGGGCTTATCCTCTGGATACCTAGGAGTTGGGAGGGAAATGCTGTAGACCTTTGCCTCCAACCCCTCGTTCTCATAGCCATACATTTCTGCCTCTGACACTCTGCTTTGGTTCTTTTCTGTAGGTTTGGAGGGGTTGGGTAGATCTTGCACAGATAGGGTTCCCTCTCTCCTCCCACTTGATTCAGTTTTAGAGATGCATATTTTGGGAAAGCAGAATATTTACTGTTTATCATCTCTGAGAACATGCGTTGTTCTACCTTGGTGGTGGCTTGATGGTGGCTTTTGGTAAGGCGAAAAGATTTCTTCTGGGAACATCTTCCCTTTCCTAGATCTGCTTTAAGGTGATAGTGACACGAGCTGCGTGTCCCCTGGGCCTTTATCCCAGTGTACGGTCAAGGGGCATCTTGACCCTGAAATAGACACTCCTTTACTGAGAGGTGGGAATGCATTCAGAAGAGACTGAGAATCAAAAACAGACCTAGTCACTTGACCTTTGGCTTTATGCCCAGTGTGATGGCCTCATATGGAACCTTTGCAAAATGAGGACATGGGATTCCTCGGCGGCATTTTATGTCTTGAGAAAAATCTAGACATTCCTCTCAGAGAGCCTTAACATTAAGGAAATCAGAATCAAACTTTGGAGTCCAAGCTTTCCTATAACGTGTTATGTACGTATGGGACTAACGAATTCAAGAGAACATAGGAGACCCCAGAAAAGTGACATTTCCTAGACTCATACTTTCAGAGGTGTTCACCAGTGATCATTATTTCAGGAGAATGAGATCCTGACTGAACAGGAGGAGCTTCTAGCCATGGAGCAATTTCTACGCCGACAGATTGCCTCAGAAAAGGAAGAGATTGAACGCCTCAGAGCTGAGATTGCTGAAATTCAGAGGTAAAGGAAAGCAGAGGGTATTTTAAGTTTGCAAGAATGTTTAAATGTAAACATAAAATTGTTTCAGCTCTGAGACTTTCATACAAAAGAACTAGGCATCCAAATCATTCGTCTTTAAGATCTGAGAGTGTGTGTACACAATTGGGGGCGAGGGGGACAGGGAGAGGCAGACTCTCAAACAGAGTCTCTGCGGAGCGTGGAGCCCAAACGGGGCTTGATTCCATGACCCTGAGATCATGACCTGAGCTGAAACCAAGAGTCTGACGCTCAACTGACTGAGGCGCCCCTAAGTTTCTTCTTGATTAAGTCTTAAGAATGGTGCTATATGAAGCTGATTCATGAAAACCTGGTGAATCTAAAAGAAGGGTGGGAAGGAAGCAGCATTCCTTCCTCTGCTCACTGGTCCTTTTCTCTTGGTCTCCTGCCCGCAGCCGTCAGCAGCACGGCCGCAGTGAGACCGAGGAGTACTCCTCTGACAGTGAGAGTGAGAGTGAGGACGAAGAGGAGCTTCAGATCATCCTGGAGGACTTACAGAGGCAGAATGAAGAGCTAGAAGTGAGTACCAGCTTCTCCAAACTTGTAGAGGCCACTTCTTTCCCTTAGAAGTTGTCTTCTTTTCCTTGGGAAACAGCGGGGAGGCTGAGTAGAGAGGCGTTTAGGGGACATCTCACCAGAGTGTGCAGGGCGTGAGCTGGTCCTCACTGAGCACAGGTGCGACCTCACCTGACTGTCCTTGAGCAGTTGTGGAAGATCTGGGCTCACTTCTCAGAGATGAATAGAAAGAAATGCTGGTGGAAGAAAACCCTTGAAGCAGCCAATGTCAATAAATTTGGCACAAGGACTCTGGGAGGCAAGTGCATGGTGAAATGAAAGCAAGAGATTTACATGGTCCTGATCAGAATTTCCCTCCTCACCCCAGATTAATCATTCTCTCTGGATGTTTTATCTCAGGGTTGAGAGAAAGCCATTCTTGTCTTGGATTCGAAGAATGGTGGGACAGCTTTCTCTCATCCCGGTGCATTCAGCAGCTGGGGTGGATCAGAGCCACCCACTGCCTAGAAAACTAGAATTCCACAGAAAACAGTAAGTCCTATGGACAGAGGCTCAAGTCTCACAACACTTGCCGCGGCCAGGGGGGTGTCGTGGGAAAGCAGAGCCATGGTTGAGACCTGGGCCCCCAGGTAGCTTCCCTTCCTTAGAAGGGCCTCACATTGGCACTTCATTTTGATTTCTTACTATTTTACAGATCATATGAAAATCCTAAGTAGGAAAACATTGCAGAATTGTAGTACTTAGGATACAGGCTTAGCTGCTGTAACAGAGAAAATAAATATTCTCTCGTGCTTTGAACAAGACAGTCTGTGCCTCTCCTGGCAGACGTCTAGGTTTCCCACCCTCCACACGAGTGGAAGACACTTGGGGTCCAGAGTAGCCCCTTAGGTCTTACCCACTCTTAGCAGGAAGGGGGAAGGAACCCAAGAGCGCCTGGTGGTTAAGGGCAAGCAGCACAAGTAGAAGCCGTTGCTTCCGCTCCCACCCCGTGAGCAGAGGCGCAGCCAGGACACACGTGCCACGCGCGACCACAGCAGGTAGCCCTCGTCTCGGGAGCTCAGCAGAGTTTGAGATTAGCTCCCTCGGCTCTGCCGAAGGAGTGAAGCAATGTAGAACCGATAGCTCTCGAGTTTGCCTAAGTAGCACGGAACCCATGTAAAGTGATGCCATTCACAACAGACCAAGGTCACCCGCTTTTGAGACAAGTCTGGGATTTCCTCCTGTCTCTAACAGCCCCTTCTGATGGCTGGTGAAGTCACGTGACCTTCCGCTTACTTAGGCTGGTCAGGAGTCAGTTTAAAACAAACCTATTTAATATCATTAACCAGATTGTTTTCTGTTGGCGCATTTATCTTTTCCAGATGTGTTTACTCTTCTGTAATGAGCAGAATTTTGTGCCTTCTGGGTCAAGGTGTTTACGTGTCTCATCTGCATGTTCTTGGCTCCGGTTTCGCACCTAAGCTGTTAAAACCAAAATAGATCCTTGCGTAGGATACCCCCTTGCTAACTGTTCCCCCTTCCCGAGTCACTGTCCTTCTGCCCTCCTTGCTTAAGTGACAACTGTTCCTTTGTCATTTCCCCAAGATAAAGAACAATCATTTGAATCAAGCGATTCACGAAGAGCGAGAGGCCATCATCGAGCTGCGGGTGCAGCTCCGCCTGCTCCAGCTGCAGCGAGCCAAGCCCGAGGCGCAGGACGACGACGAGCCCGAGAGGCGTGGGGGCGCCGGGCAGCCGCCCAGAGACGGCGCCCTGGAGACGAAAGCAGCTAAGGAGCAGCCCAAGCCGTCCCCGAGCAGAGACAGGAAGGAGACGCCCATCTGAGCGGCCCGCGCGGCCCCGAGCCCCCAGACCCGACGAGCCCTGTGCATCTTACTGTAATCCTGAGAGTCGGGAGTGCACAACTCCCTGCTGTACATTCTGTAAAGATGTCTTTTCTTCTCAGACTCTTCCTTCTTTTCACACGTCTGACTTCTCCGCGTCAGGCTCAGGTTACACGGGAGGACAAAGTGCACGCGGTGTGGGCTTGGAGGGGACAGAGGAGTTTTCCAGATAGTGTCCGCTTATTTGAAGATTAATTTTTTGTTAACTTAAAACTATTTTAACCCTTGAGTGGCTTCTTTTTAAACCAAAAATCGTCTTTCTTTGCTTTTTTATTACAGCAGAATCAGGATCTCTTTCTCTCGTTCAAGGGGGGGAACCAAACAAGGTAAACACTGTTCCTGCCTTGTGGACTGCCCCCCAGTCTCACCCTCCGGGATCTCTGCTTACTAGTCACTCTCGCTTGTGCCTTTTACACCTTTTTGGTGCAGATTATACAATGGGGAGCTGCCTCATAATTCCTGACTGGCCAGAATGGCTCTTACTGAGGTTCACCTTTACCCGCCCTTGTCACCCTCTCCTTAGACGTCCTGAGTCCCAGGGTGGCCTAGCCGGTCGCAGACAGAGCTGCCCGGGGTGGCCGCCGCTCGTGCGGGCGCCTCGCTGCCGGTGACCAGCACGTGCTTCTCACTGGCGGCAGGTCGCTGCCTGGCCTGAGGCATCCACACAGAGGCTCTGTTTCTGAACCCAGACATCTTCTGTGTGCCTGATCTGCCGTTAAACACAGAATGACTGAGATTGCTTGCTTGGGCTAGAATGTAAAAGTCTCTCTGCCTGAATAAGCCATATACGCTCTTAAACAAAAGTTTTCAATGACCCGTTTCATCTCAGTGCACCTGCTAATGGATTCCCAATTGACAAGATTGAGCAATAGAAAGAAAACTTTCCTTTAAATGAGAGCTGTGATCCCCGACCCCGTTTTCTTGCTTCTGCAACTTCTCTGGTGACCGAGGCATCTGGGAGGGCCGCTCACAGCCACCTCGGTCCAGTCACGCCCCGTCGGAGTCAGTGGCGCCCATGAGGTAGGTCGGCTTTCATGGCCGTGCAGACAGACCCCACACACTCAAGGTGATGGAAACAAACCCCCCACGAGGGCTCTGTCCTCTCCTAGTTAACTATTTATTTTCAGCACCTGTTTGATGCGGTTTTTTATTCTCTACCTATTGCACTGTTGTGACTTGTTGGCCATTGTTTGATTTTTGTACGAAGAAAAGCTTTGTTATAGAAATCAGCATACTATTTTTTTAAATCTGGAGAGAAGATATTATGGTGACTGAAAATATGGTCAGGTGTCAAATATAAACGTATAAAAGCCTTCTTGCTGTCCCGTCGGTCATATTACATTCATTTCATCTTTGCTGGCAATATTGAAGGTTTCTTTGTGTAAACTCTAATTTCTATCAAGGTGTCATGGATTTTTAAAATTAGTATTTCATTACAGTTGTCTCAGCGTTGGTTAACTAATTTTTGCCAGGACCATTATTGATCAAGCAAATAAATTCAACAGCCATTTGAGGAAAAAAACAAATCCAGCATCTTGGTTTTTTTTTGTACACAACCTTTCTTCGAAGTAGTGAGCATCCTGTGGCTGACCTGGAATTGGTTTGATATTTAAGGTCCCAAGCGTGCACTGACCTTTCATTTTAACTTGCCGTCTGCTCCTCAGCCTTGATGCGCCTGCTGGTGGCGAGGGTCTGCTGTCCTTCCTCAAGCAGGGCTTGCTGCTGAAGGAGCGCACGACCCAGCTGCCTGGAATCGGGGCTGCGGCCGCTTCTGTGGGTGACGGCCTGCTTAGGTGCCCTACGACATGACGCATAGATCAGTGAGCGTGACTTGGCAAAGAACGGGTCGGTTATTACGAAGTCACCTACCTGTAGGGGCTGTCAGGCTGATTAACTAGCATGGATAGGGCAAGGCCTGATGAAGATTTCATTGCCGGGAGCCTTGAACCTATAACTAAGTTGTGTTTGCTGACATGGGGCTTAGCATAAGTGATCAAAAGTGATCAGGGATCAAAACTTAAGGCGTTAGCTTCTTCTTTGCTTCCCACTCTGGTGTTCTTGCAGTTTTTGCCCAGTGTTGGGTTCATGTTCTTTAATTTGGTCATTCTCTGTTCCTCTTCTGATGTTGTGTTCTCAGGGAGGTCACTTGCGTCATGGTAAGGGGCGGCAGACACGGATTTAAAGCTTTTGAGAGATTCAGACCAGGGAGCTACTGGGGCTGTAAGCAGGATGAGTCCCAGCATCTGGAGTGTACTCGGAGCCACGGTCCCTGAGACCCAGATCCGTCAACAAAGAGCGGCCCTGTCTCAAGGAGTCCCTTACGCCAACTGGTGTGTTCATAGATCTTAGCTGAGTCTCCACGTCCACACCGCTGTCGGTCCAAGTGCGGCAAGTGGCATTGGCCACAGCACAGACACCTCCTTGCTCAGCTGACAGGTAACCAAGGGCCTTCCTGTTAGTGACTGAATCTCTCTGGTGGGAGAGCTGAGGGGTTGTTGGGCGGCAGCTGTTGCCTTAGCAGCAGATTCTTCAGTAGAAGACGACGTTCTGGTCATAGCTTCATTTGCACTCATGCTTAGCCAGGAGAAGAGGGGAATCTGTCGAAGGAAGTGAATCTGGAATCATGGCTGCTTCCTGGGAAACCCGGCTGGCAGCCACAGAGGCCCGTTCCGTCTCAGAAGCTATAGACTGCACGGGTGGTTTATTCTGGGCAGCCTCTTGTTTCTTGGTCCAGAGCCTGGATGCAAGGGTCCCCGGTTTGGGGTTAACTGGAGATAGAGGGATGGACCCCAAGGGTCAGGGAGCCCAACAGGACTGAGGGCCTAGCCTGCTCCAAAGAAACCGAGGCATCGGAAATCACATGTATGTGATGGACACAACTGTAGGATCCCCAGCATCGTGGCAAATTCAACAGGCGTTTGGATGTTGATTACCTGCTTGAGGTATGTGAACAAGGTAGTTTCTGGGCTAGAGGCAAGGCAGAAGGTGAACAGAAGAATCCTGAAGACCTTCATGGTGGAAGAATCAGGGAAAGGATGGTCGGAGAGGGAAGGAGTGGAAAGAAACATTCTCGGCCCCTGTCTTAGGAGGAAGCCATCTACCTCAATGTTGGCTACTTCTCCTCCTGGTCACTTTTCTTCTGAGGTCTCCAGCCATTGGCACAGGCCCAGATGTCAGGTGGGGCCATCCTTCAGTGCACAATCTCCACCCCGGGTTTAATACTTTGTACCTTGGCAGCAGAGTCAGCGGTCTGACACGTGGTAGGGTCCTTTGAAAATGTCCATGGTTAATGATCTGATGAGTCGTTGGAGAAGGAAGTGTAGTTATTTCATCATTCAGGGTAATAATTGGACACAGAGTTTTGACAAATATCTAGAAATTGCAATTTCTGGATTACTTATGTTAGTAATATATATTCATACAGATATATAACCTCAGGGTTATTTGACAGAGAGGAGCAGGTAGCCCAATAAAGGGCTCGAATGTAGGACCCTGGGATCATGACCTGAGCCAAAGGCAGACGCCCCATCATCCAACCGAAGGTTTACTGTACACATGCAAGCATTTGACAATGCTTCCCACATATTTTAACATGTTAAATTAACGAGAGAGAGCCTTTGAGATTTTCCAGGGGCCCCTGGGAAGTCTCAAAGTTAGTTTGAGGTTAAAAACACTCTTGAGAATTTTAAGAAAATGTCAAAAGTTTTGAACATTTGATTAAGTAGGATCACAGATAATTAACGAAATTATTGTCTAGTGGAAGTGACAATAGAAGAGATGTTAAGGAACTGTTTAGGCGGCTATGTAGTTGTGAACAGAAGCTCTCGCTATTGTGAAGTTTTCTTAAAGACTGGGTTTTCTTAAATAATCAAAGACCTGATAAAGACACATGAAGCAGAGTAAGTAATTTGGGGAAGAACATCGTTGCTGTCCAAAGGTTAAAAAACAAAAACAAACCCCACAAAACCACCTTTATAATTTCTTATTAGGAACAGAACAGTCACCTAAGAAAACCATTCTTATAACTGACAGAAAACCAAATTCTGATTTTTGTATCCGTGTATTTGACACTAAAAATCACCTTTTTAGAAAAAACTTTAGTCTGTATTCCAGTCTTAAGCCAGCTTCACCACACTGCAATTACCTTCCCAAAATTCCTTTTCCACAAGCTTTTTACAATGGTTTTCTCTGTAACTGCGGAAAATTTAGCCATTTTTCTTTCCTTTGGGGGGAGGGAGAGTCTCAAGCAGGCTCCACCTCACAAGCTAAGACCGTGACCTGAGCAGAAAGCGAGAGTCTGGTACTTGACTGAGCCGCCAGGTGCCTCACCCTCATTTCTAAGAAGCTTTTTGTCCTACACACTGATTAAAATTTGTCACCTTTAGGATCCTTCATTCCTCGTGAAAACGGAGAAGGAAGCAATTGTAGGCTCCTAAGCTAGTCGTCTGCAGATTGGCCAATTTATAGACATATTTTTGTAGTTTCTAAAAGCATATTCTTCCTCTCAGTAAATTTTCCAATGCAGCACAAAAACGTGCTCACCGATAGAGCCGAACGTCTTTATCTCCTCTCTGAAAGGGAGCCGAACGTGGTAAACCTTTGTTCAGTTTTTTGTTTTTTTTTTTTAAAGATTTACTTATTTGAGGGGCACCAGGGTGGCTCAGGTCTTGGTCCTGGGATCGAGCCCCGCATCGGGCTCCCTGCTTGGTGGGAAGCCTGCTTCTCCCTCTCTCACCGTGTCTCTGTCAAATAAAATCTTTTAAGAAAAAGATCTCAAGCAGACTCTTGGCTGAGTGTGGAGCCCCACTTGGGGCTCATTCCCACGACCCTAAGATCATGACGTGAGACGAAACCAAGGCTCCGATGCTCAACCAACTGAGCCACCCAGGCGCCCCAGTGTTGAAGTATTCTTATTTGGAAACTGATGTAGATATTCCATGAATAGCCATTATTTACCTCAGTATAACTTTAAGGTTTCAGGTTAAGAAAATTATTTTTAAGTAGACCTACCAAAAGCCTAACTGTTGTTGAAAAGTTCACTTACAGACTTTCACCTTATTTACATCTACTTAATTCATTTGTTCTTAACCATTTAGACTGGTTGTGGAAATTTCACGGTATTAAACTGCTAACCACCGTCTTGAGTTAATCTTTCTTGCTGACAAATTCTGTAACAGAGACAACATGAGCTTATTTGATTTTTAGTAAAGTAGAATAAAAGTTTTACATTCACATTATATTTAATGTTAACTCTAGAGACGTGCCTATTTTAATTAAACCAACAAACGTAAACTAGACTTTATTTTACTGAAGATTATATCACATGAACTTGAAAAAACATTTGGATTAGTTTCTGTTTCTGAGAATATACCTGATTTATATGACACTTGTCTTTAAGCCAAACAGGGCTCCTTACAAAGTAATTTGGGCAGCAGCATCTGGAGCTAAGAAAGAAATCACACATTTATATGGTATATACATTGACACACCTAAACCTACAGACACAAACGGAAGTCTTATAGCTTTTAAAATTCCAGCTGTAAAATAGTTATAGTGCAGAACTCACTAGTTTATGAAAGAACAGTTGGATACAAATTTTGTTTTAGGCAGAATAGAATAAACTAAGGTTACCTGCTCAGATGGCTTAAACTTTTCACTAATATTTGTGGACAAAAATTTAAAGATCTTTTTTCCTGATAAGAATTACACAGAGAGGGGCGCCTGGGTGGCTCAGTGGGTTAAAGCCTCTGCTTTCAGCTCAGGGCCCTGGGATTGAGCCCCACATCAGGCTCTCTGCCTACTTGTGATTTCTCTCTGTTGACTAAATAAATCTTTAAAAAAAAAAAAAAAAAAAGAATTACACAGAGAAAGAACAAGTGGAAAGCAAGTTCCACTAAGAAGGACTTTTGTTCTCAAAGCCTTCTGAGATGAACCGGGGAGGTTTAGGGGTTCATAAAGATGGCAGGAAGAGCTCTGGATGGTTTTAGAGCCATACTTCTATTCTCGTGAAGACTCAGTTTGTAAGACCAGCAGAGTTGTTTTTATTAATTTTAAAATTTAAGTTTGTGTTTGGTAATCTCTACACCCACTGTGGGGCTTGAACCCTTGGCCCTAAGATCAAGAGTCGCTCATTCTGACTGAGCCAGCTGGGCGCCCCAAGTACAGTTGTGTTTATTCCTCAAAGAGCTGGGTTGCAACCTGAAGGGTACCAGGAGGCTGACCCAGGCATCCAACTGCAGAATCTCCAATTTGCTGCTTTTCTACCGTGAAGACGATCTGCAGCTAAGATGGAAATCAAAAGATTCCCACATTCTAAATGCAGAGCTGTGTGTCTTTGGAATGTGTGAATAAATCTTTCCACAAAGACTTCAGAATGTTGTTCTTTCCTGTTCTGCCCGCAAACACATAGGAATTTTTTAGGCCTTTTCCTGAAAACTAAAACAAAACTGTCAGGCTCTGAACATCAGCCTCCAGTTTGGCCAACTTCTGGCCACTGAGCCAGAAGCCAGAAATTAAAAAAACAAACTTTCATCTAGCTTGCTGGGTTTCAGCTGAGACTGATGGTAAATATTCCTGTCAGTACTGAGCAACTCGTGGACACAAGGTGGCCCCCAAAAAGATTCTATCATCTGATTATCCAGAGCCACTCCTCAAGACAGCCAAACAAAAAGCCAAGTCCCCTGAGAGCCGATGACTGTTGTTTGGAAGGGAGAGTGCCCCACCTTTCTATCTGGCCATATTTTGGGGTCCCCAGCCAAGTCCTGTGGACACAAAATGAGACCGAGAATAAAGCAATATAACCGCACAGGAGAGAAAAGACCAACCACCAATGGGTAACTGAAAACAAATTCCGAGTTCTAATTCAAAGATCTAATTCTTAACAAATGCTTTTTACCTGCCATTCTGAATGTGGAAGGGAAGGGACAAGGTCCCATTGTTGCTTCCTCTGTTGACCAGGCACCACGGAGGTATGGAAGAGGCAACCCTGGTAAGAATTTCCATGGTTTGTGGGCTCCTGCCAGATTTTCCCAGGAGCCCATCTGCAGGTTCCAGAGTGGGTGGGGTGTCCCAGCAGGTCTCTTCCTGGTCCCCAGAAACCGTGGAGGAGGGAAAATAAAGAATCTCCCTCTATTTTTAATGGGGAGTTCGTGGCTTTTTCTCTAGGCATCTCGTAAATGGATAAGCTTATCTAGGTTCAAAGTTGAACCTTACCTAGTTCAAAGTCTACTGTGGGGGCAACTGGATGGCTCAGCCAGTTAAGCATCTGCCTTCAGTTCATGATCTCAGGGTCCTGCTCTCGAGCCCCACGTTGTTTGGGCTCTCTGCTCAGCGGAGAGCCTGCTTCTCCCTCTGCCTGCCGCTCTGCCTGCTTGTGCGCACGCTGTCAAATAAATAAAATCTTAAAAAAAAAAAAACCCAAAGTCTGCTATAGCTATAGCTACTGTACTCAAGATTATCCTTGGTAAGGTAAAGCTGCTTGTTCAGCCTTCGAATAAAATTTGACCTCACACTGGACCCAGTCCAGCTGGGTTAGATCTAGTCTGACCCCAGACCCTGTCCGGTTTCCACCTTGGCCCCAATCAGTTTTCACATCGGACCCAGTTAAGTCTGGATCCATTCTGGTTTTTAAGTCAGACCCAGTCTGGGGAAGTCATGCTCCGATAAAGCCTGAAAGCTCATAATACAAAAGCCACCAGGCTGGGTCTGAGGAGGACTGACCCACCTCTTCCAGCGGCAGCAGGAGCGCGGCCAAGCTCCAGGGCCCCGGTGCGCGCCAGGACCTTGTGGCTCACGGGGCCTGGGGCTGGCGGGGGTCTCCGTCAGAGGCGTGTTACCGAGTTTAAGTTTGAGCACAGACTGATCTGAATCACGCAATATCCCCAATCCAGGAGTTAGAAAGGCGTTCCAAGGAGTGGTCCAAAATGAAAGGCTTCTAGGCAGGAGGGAGCAGGGACAAAGCAGTTCGAGCTGGCGAAAAGCAGGTTGGTTATCGCGGAGTTGCTTTATTAGGGGAAGGCCGGGGTCTCTTAGCTCCCGGTGCTCGGCAGGTAGTTCCTGACCGACTGGTTTCAAATCCCCCTTCCGGAGAGCTGGAACTGTGAGTCTTGGTTTGGTGACATGGGGATTAGCATGAGCGACTCCATTTTGGGCCTGTTGTCTTGTTTTTAACAATGGGAGGCGGAGGCTCAAAGCCCTGGCCTGGTGCGTAGCTGGCCGTCGCCTCTCTTGTCACCACACCTCCCCGGGACTGAGAGGGACTAAAGCGGCCTCTGCGGGCACCCTGGCCCGGGTCTGCCCGGGTCTGCCCGGCTCAAACTAGATTCTCTGGGGAGCCCAGCCCCAACAAAAGGCAAGAAACTGCTGAAAATCCCAGCTACACTTAGAGAAAGCAAGAGCCGCCCCTTCGGGAGGATGCCTTGTAGGGTTCTGATAAAGGGCGCACCCCAAATTCTCGAGCTTCTCACCTGGGGATCAGACTCTCACTCACTGCTCGTGAGCTGGTCTCGACGGCCTCTGCTGCCTGCCTTCCCAAGCAGGGAGCAGCAGCATGGAAGGAAGGGAAAGTCCTCTGGACGGAAACGTGAACCCGGCCCTGGCAGCTGGGGCGCCTCCAGTCTCTGACTCAGGCTGACCTTACCGCGGGGTTGCCCCGTACAGACATCCGCTTACACTTTCATTTCACATCGACAGTGACAAATACTCGAGTAAGGGTGTCCTGGCTCTCCCCCTCGTACTTCTATGTTCTGTCCGCCCACCCCGCCTTAGCGCCAGGGCCGGTCCTCTCTCTGCAGAAGGTTCCGGCAATGCTAAGTGCTGCGCATGCCAGAGCCCCTACTGCTTGAGGGAAAGAGAAGAAGAGGCTGTGGAGACGCTCAGTGGGCGCACAGGCCAGCAGGGACCCCAGCAGGCAGCACGGGCTTTGTGTACAGAAGGAGGGAGACCTCAGAGGATGGTTTATGAGCCACATGGAATATTCTGGAAAGCTGGAGGATGCAGCCCTCACCCCCGCCCCCCACATCCCACGAGCCTGTACCTGGCTGACCCTCGCTCTTCCCGTCCCCCGCGAGAGGGCTGGTGCTGCCACGGCAGCCACCGTGGCCACGACCACCTGTCCCGACGGCCGGTCACCGCATGGGCACTGCCACCACACGCCTTAAAGCAATGGTTGGCAACCGAAGAAACAAAATATAAATACTTCATCTTTTTGACTGTACCATTGGAGTTAAGATCAAAATTATGAAAAAACTTTAAAAAAATATCAAAATTACGGAGAGAGTATTAATCTGGAAAAGGTAAGATCCCACACCAACAGCTTCTTCTAGAGTCTTAGTATTTAAAAACGTCACCTGGATTTGCGTGAGGAGTTCCAGATCAGAATCCTGCCCTTTAACAAGATTCCAGGTGAACGAGATGTCCACGGACATCTGCGAGGCAGCATTCCGAACGAGCCACACTTTGCTAGCAATATTTAAAAGCCCAAACAACAACAAAAAATCCCAGAAAAAACTCAGAATAAATGACCATCCAGAACAAGCAGGCAGCAGGCAGCACACACCCGCACCACTGGCACTGTTCTTCCTGTGCGGGAGCCACAGAGAACTTCCTCGTGGACTGGGGGGACCCGCCGCGAGGGCGCACCCCCACTGCGGCAGACCAGAAGTTACATGGCAGTGGGGTGGCCTCCGGGGACCAGAGGCTCTGTCCACATCCCCCCTCGCCCCCCTGTGACTGCCTAGGCCACGTTCCCAAGGCGACTCCCTCTCCTCCAGTGTCTTTGGGCTGCTGGCGAGCTCCAGGCTGGGACGGCTCCCGGGGACACGACTGGGTGGCGGGACACCCACTGCTCACCGCTTCCTCCCGGCACATCTAGAAACACGACCCTGGTGATGCCTCGGCCCCAGTTAGTGACAACCGTGGCTATCGTTAACACTAACTACAGCCGGGCAGAGCCAAAGAGTTACAGGATGAAATCTCTAACTAAAAACCACCAAATCTTGCCAAATTTCTTTCGGCAAAGCTTGACTGAAATCAGACTTGGTGGAGATTAACCTAACCTGTCAGATGCTGCACGGAGTGAAATCTGACCACTGCACGGGACACCGGCTGTCCAACTCTCTAGGAAAAGAATCCGCCCTGCTCTTGACCTTCTCCATCTAGCGTGAGGGTTTGGAAAGGCTGAACACAGAACCACAGAGTCTTGCTTACCCACCTTTATTTCCAGACTCAACTTCTTTTCCTCTGGTTTGAGTCAGGAGATTAGTCACTGTGGAGCGGCCGTTTGCTTGGTTTCCAGTCCCCGGGGGTTTCCTTCTCTTCCACTCATCACTCACCCCTTCCGTCTCTTAGCCTCTTGCACAGAACATGACCATACAAGGAAATCATCCCGTGTGTCCCGGAGCCTGAGCTGCGGCGTGTTTTCCTACAGATGGTCAGTTTCAAACCCTGCCGGCCCGGCTCGCGGTCCCGCCTTCCGGAGCTGCATCTGTGAAGCAGCACTGCTCCCCGATGCTCCCCAAGGACGGGGCGCCTGGTGTGTCAGGCGTCTACCTCCCCTGACGCTCCAGCGGCGGGCGGATGGTCCACGCCTCCTTCTGCATACTCGGCCTCCAGCCTGCCAGAAAACACACTCGCCCGAGACAACGTGGGGCCCCGACCGAACACGCACAAGAAGAATCAGTAACACACTGCACGCCGGCCTGCAAACTAACGATCGGGATGCCAGCAGCCTGGACGGCTCTGAGGGCATCTGCGTGGTAGTCGGGAGGGAACTCAGCACCTGCCAATTCAGCTGGACGGTTCCAGAGAAACCAGTGGTCTGGCATCACAGAATTACCTCCAAGACTTAAGGGCAAAGATTACAGCGAAAAGGTGGCCCCCCCATAAGCCATTCCACTAAGAACGTAGGAGGTCTAGTGGCCTGGGGCTGGGTAAAGGGACACTCTGAAAACTCACAGAAGCTCGGAAAGGGATTTCTCCCAGACCAGGGGAGGAGCAGCCGAGATCCCTTAGAACAGCACGACTCCGCCCAGCAAGCTGCTGAGGGAGGGTCTGGCGCTGGGGCGAGGCGGGGGCAGAGGGCAGAAATGCCTGGCCGAGACCGTGACCGCTTGGGGAAGGAGCTCTAGCTTTGTTTTCCTCTTCACCTTTGTTGACCTCGCTCAGAAGTCCTCAAATCACAGAATACCTTCTAAGATTAGCTACCCCATATTAAATACCTTAATTACCATTTTGCTCATTTTCCGATTATGAAATTAGCCTGAGTACTAACTGGTTTATCGTGTTTGCCAAAGAACTGCTGAATCGTCAGTTTCCCTGCCTTTTTTCCCTTCAACGATCCTGCTGCACGAGAGGGCGCACGTGGGGACCCGCCAGCCATTGCCGGCCTGGGGGCCCCGGAGCCGGAGCCGGACCACCCCAGCCCAGCCCGCGCGGACGACCGGGCCGAGAATCCAGGCGGCGCCACTCCCACGGACCCTGCCCCGGCCCGCGACATCCGTGAGCGACATCCACAACCTGAGCCTGCTTTCACACGCGGCGCGGGGAACAGTGCGGTGGGGAGACCCGGCGGGCCCCTCGGCGGCGGCTCCCAGCCCCCCAGGCACCGGCGGGGCTCAGCGGCAAGGTGGGAGGGAAGGTGAGCGCGGAACCGCCGGTGGCGGCGCCCTTTTCAGGGCGCCCCACATTCGGGGCGACGGCGGCGGCTCCCGCTTACAAAGACGCGTGGCACGTAGTGTACCGGCCCCATAGCAAATACCCCGGGAGCCCTGGGGGTGGCGTGAGCGAGGGGACGTCCATCCGCCAGCGGGGACGCAGACCGCCAGATCCTTGCAGCTTCCTGGGTCCCAGGGCCCCTCGCTCACACTTCCCTTTGCAGAGCTGTTGGCCGAGAGGTCAGTCCGTAACAGTCCGTACAGAACCCCGCCTCGGTCTCCCCAGTGGGCACCCTGAGCCTCGTGGGGCCCCGTCCTGCTCCCGCAACCCTGAGGACTCCCTGCTGGCCGCGTCACGGAAACCAGAGCCACAGAGGCGCCGCGGGGACTCGGGCCCAGGCCCGCCCCCACCCCCGCCCCCTCGAGCTCGGAGCAGGCGCCCCACGGTGCAGGGGGTCGGGGGCTCCGGTCCGGTCCTGCAGCAGCCAGCCACCGGGGCCGGCCCCGCGCACACGCGCCCTGCCGCCCCACAGCAGAACCTGGCCCTGGCTGGCACGTGCAGATGGCAAAGAAATGACTAAACTAGTTAAAAGACAAGTATTTTAATCTAGTTTTCCCACTTCATACTAAATCATTAATACAGGTCACAAATTGCATTTGCAGACACCTAGAAAACAATCGGAAGTGTATATATCTCTCTATAGATCTTATTAATAAATTTTATTCGGACAAGAGAACTTGTGCCACGACAGTTTAAACAGCATGATTAAAGCCCACGGCACTCCCGAGTGGTCACAGGTATGTACAGCGGGGGAGGAGAGCTGCACCTCGGAGCCGATCATGAGCAAGTTAAAAACACCTGACAGACAGCACGCGTGCCAATAAACTCCTTCGGGTCATGACCAGCATGAAGAAAATCAGGACATACTCAGCCAACGTTCTGTAAGTGTGCACAGCAATATGCTGCATTTAAGAATTAAAATCAGATTCTACTGTAGTGTTAGCATCAAGCCCTTAGGAGAACCCCCCCCCCCCAACCTCCTTTCGCATTTACACACGCCAGAAACTATTCACACTGAGGGCTGGGCTGGGCTGGGCAGCCGGCCACGGAACCAGCAGGTCCTTGCCTGCGTGCGGACAGTGCGGCCTAATACTGAAGGTCTCTCTACCTCCTGGCTCAGCCGCCTTCGGGCTGCCACTCCATCTACCTGTGGTTAAAGAAAACCAGGAGGAAGCAATGCAGGTCTCTGGGAATCTCCTCCCTTCCATAAGGACAATGCTCTGCCAATTCAAGTTTCATTCAGGAAGACGGAAGGATTTAAGGCTTCGGTGACAATTATAATCCTCTGAGAAATTATTTTCCCTTAAAGTCAAGATAAGATAATAGTGTTTACTGTACTTTCTCTTGACTCTTAAAATCCCTGGCATCAGTGTAGGCAACTTGCACCTGCAGTGGAGTCTGCCGAGAGGAAGGTCTCTCCTCCTCCCGACGGCTGTCCCAGATGACGCGCGGAACACTTGTCAGCCCTTGGCTCCCGAGGAAGCAGGACGACGAGGTTCCAGCTCTCTAGTAGGTCGAGGAAGCTGTGCTCATGGCATCGTCCGAGACTTTGGTGCTGGCAGGGTGGATGCTTGCAAAGTACTTGACGTCACTGTCCTGATCCATCTGGAGGGCCATGATGGTCTGCTCCACGGCCTCCTGGTGACAGCTGGCGGAGGTTAAGAAATATTCTGGAGAGCAGAGAACAAATTACATATAAAATTAGTTCAAAAACGCAGTTTTATCGGGTACAAGCATACTAAGTTCTTAGTCATAAAGTGTAAAGACAAGCTCTGTTGAATTATAAACAATAATCCGCATTGATTGGTGTGATACAAAAAAAAAAAAATCCCCAAACATAAGAGTTAGAAGATTTATCTTGATTATTTCTAGAACAGACCAAGTGGCGGTGAAGCTAACATATTAAAACTTTTACTTGGGATAGCTATTTATTTACTCAGTAAAAATACCCCAAATACAATCACACACACGACTGAAAACCAATCTTCTCGAGTCATTTCCTTATAATTGCTATTAAAGTGATAAATGAATTCTAAAGGAGAAAAAAGCAGTATTCATTTATCCGTATTCTAAGACCTCTATTACAAACCTCTCTGTGCCTCATTCATGAGTTCATGCATTAAACGGTATTTATTAGGTACTTTGGGGGGAGGACAGTAAATAAAACAAGCTAAATCTCAAGCAGCTTATTAGTAATGTGCAGCAAAGCAAATACTCAGGGGCGTCTGTCTTCTAAGGAATGGAGGAGGAGGAGGAAACACAAACATGCCCCCTGGCCTCCCAACAGCCCGGACGGACACGGGGACGGACGGACGGACACGGACACGGACACACACACACACACACACACACACACACACACACGTCACGCGGGGCAGACCGAAGGCAAGAGTTTTTCCTCCTATCTTAAAGTGACTACGCAATCTCTCAAACTAAGTCTGCAATCACAAAAGGGATGCCTCTGGGGCAGGAAGGCAAACAAGTCCCTGTCCTCCCACCTGTGTCGCTCTCAGGGGGAGCGCCCGCTAACAGCTCACAAACCTATCAGACGGCGTCTGCGGACACAGTACTTCTCCCTCCGTGGGGCCCACACCCTCCTCCCCGGCGCGGTGCTCCTGACAGAGCCGCCCACCCACCTTTCTCTAGCAGCGTTTGTCTCAGCGTCTTGGCGAGCAGCACTCGGACGTTGGGGACCCTGTCATTCGCCAAGGTCAGCAGATGCGGCATCAGGTGCACGGCGAACTGCTCCATGGGAAGGCAGTCGTCCTCAATGACAGTCTGGGGAAGAGAGACAGCCGCTCTCCACCCGCCCGCTCAGTCCCCCAAACCAGGACACCGGCGAGCGCTAGCTCCAAGTGACGACTGAAGCCCTCCAGAGTTTAGTTACTTCTTTTTAAACCAACATTCCAGGCACTCGGGAACTCAAGGCTAAGGGGACATAATTTTAAGTCCCCACAGAGTTTTGTGGGTTTTTTTTTTTAATTAACATATAATGCATTATTTGCCCCAGGGTACACGTCTGTGAATCATCAGGCTTATGCATTTCACAGCACTTACCATAGCACATACCCTCCCCAATGTCCACAACCCAGCCACCCCATTCCTTCCCCCCCCCACCCCCCAGCCACCCTCAGTTTGTTTCGTGAGTCTAGGAGTCTCTTATGGTTTGTCTCCCTCCCCACAGTTTTTTTTTTAAATGGTTCCACTGGGTCCCGAGGTGCGCACAGTCACGCTCGTTCACGCCCCGGGGCACGGACCGCGGGCACCCCCTAGTGGACGGCTGGAGGACGAGCCGGGCAGACTCTGACCCTAGGGATGGTGATCCTACCAAGAGGGAAAACTCTGCTCCTTAAAGGTAAGAAAGAGGGTTTCGAGAGGCAAAGAGCGAAAGTAGTTTCAGATAGAAAAATGGGTCAGAGTGGGTAAGTCTTCGCTGACCTGGCAGACAAAGACAAAGGCTTGCCGACCAGACCACTTGGGACATCTACCAAAGTTCTCCACAAGCTCATTGATGAGGTCCACTCCGAACGTGGGGGGCGTCGCCGTGTGCAGCTTCTTCACCATCTCACTGACCTAGGAGGCGGAGCACAAAGACGTGAGAACATCTTCTGTTCTAGAAGCTTACTGAATAGTGTGCTGTTTGAAAATTGTAAAAATTGCAACACATACCAACTTGTAGGAAATCCAACGAACAGAAGAAACTTTATCTGCACATAGATTCAGAGCAATGGGACGTAAATAGTCATAAACATCTCTGGGACTATATAATTCTAGAAGTAAAATCAGCTGTCTATAAAAATGAATTATAAAAATAAAATATAATTAAAATTTTAAAATAAATGAAAACAGGTTAACCATCTGAGTAATCTGTAATACGGTGAGGGGAACACATGCAAAGACTAGTGAGTAACGGGGTCTCTCATGCGCAGTTGTCTCTAGTCTGTATGTATCTGCAAATGCACTTAAACACTATGCAAGTTGAAGAAGTATCTCTTCCGCTTAGAATGTAAGGAAAACAAATGTTGTAGAATTCTGTGTCCCCAGGGACTGAGACAGAGCAATGCATTTCCTAGTACGTTCAACTGAGACATGAAACACATTTTTTCCACAGTAACTGTTCAGAATGCTAAGAAACTTCCATGTACAAATCAGTTTCCTAGAGAAGACGTTCCAGCAGTCTCGGGTACCTGAGGTCTGTCTATCAAGGCTCTGAGCAGCTCTAAGGGAATGATATGTCTCCTAGGGGTAACAGAAGTGAAGAGGTCCTCTGGGGACTGTTTCTCTGATGACCAGGGAGACCTGAAGACTGAGGGGGCCTACCAGGCTACTCTGAGTAGACGCAACAACGCCCTTGAGAAAATACCTCCAAAACGAATGAGATTCTTGCCTTTCAGATTTTATGCTTAAGACTATTTACATTTGTAAACAGCAGGGAGTACATTATAAGCATGAATATACATAATATAGCAATGACCAATGTGCCTGTATGTATACACACACACACACACAACTACTCAGAGGTGAAGTACACTTATCGGCTCCATTTTCTGACACTGCAGACTCTCTTGCTGGCCTCCCCTGGATGTACACACATGAGAAAGTCTGGGGTCAGGAAAGCAAACTGGAGAGAGGCCACTCAGCAGGCAGGAAACGAGTGACACGTGTTGGGGGGACAGGGGTAAAGCCCCAGGGACTCCCCTGGGCCCTTCTCTTTACAGAGCCTGAGCCTTACGGTGCTGAGAGAGGGGCAGCAGAGCCTGTCCACCCGTGGGCACGGGCGAACACACTGCGGCCGGGAGCAGAGAACTCTCTCCCAAAGAGGGGGCAGCCATCTTCTGGAGCGAAGACCCTACACTGAGAACCTCAGAAGTCTCCTCCTGCTGAGTGGGGGCAGGAATCTCTGCCCACCACAGACTGCAGATTGAAAGCAGAGACTGGATGCTCCAGGGACGGGGTGAGGCTCTGAGAAAGCCCAGGGACCCAGGGCTTCCCAGACACTGAGGCTGAACCCACGTCACAGAGATTCTCGCCTTGCCCAGCACGAGACTACATGTCCTAACACCAGTCTCCAGCTGGGGGAGGAGAGGAGGCCCACCTGACTCACGAGGGAGCGAGAGCTGCAAGCTGAGGGTGGGGCACCGGCACATGAGAAGGCCCCCAGCCCCCTCGGCTCCCACCCTCAGCAAAAGGCACCGGCAGGCCACGGGGAGCAGCAGCAAAGCTTACCGGGCACTGAGGGCAGTCATAGCAACAACAAAGCCCAAACCCGGCTTGCTCCTGATTAGATGGACCCAACCCTCCACACTAATGGCAGAAGAGATGTGCCCATATTCAGTCAGAAACCTGGCAAGCCAGGGCTCAGTGAAGTGAACCTTTAATGCACAGAGAAAACAACAAAAAACAACCAAGACTGTCAGTCCCAATTCTAAACCCAGCAAAGACATCTTTTAAAAGTCCAAGTGAGGGTGTGGTGCATAAAAACAAATTTTGGAACACTGAAAAAAATAAAATCAAGATGTTAAAAATGCAACAAATAAATAATTTATAAAAATTAAAAATGCGAGGTCTGGGACCCAGAATACATTAAAAAAAAACCACACAACTCAACCCAATTTAAGACATACAGCCCACTTAAAAATGGGCAATGGACTCGCACAGGCATTTTTCTGGATTATACACAAATGGTCAATAAGCATATAAAAACGTGTTAAACGTCACCAGTCATTAAGGAAATGCAACTCAAGATCACCAAACACTGCTTCATGACCACTAGAATGATGGCTATGATTTGCTAAAAAAAAAAAAAAAAGGAAAACACCGGGGCACCTGGGTGGCTCAGTGGGTTAAAGCCTCTGCCTTTGGCTCAGGTCATGATCTCAGGGTCCTGGGATCGAGCCCCGCATCTGGCTCTCTGCTCAGCAGGGAGCCTGCTTCCCCCTCTCTCTCTGCCTGCCTCTCTGCCTACTTGTGATCTCAATCTATCAAATAAATAAATAAAATATTAAAAAAAAAAAAAAAAGGAAAACACCAAGTGTTGGGGAGGATGTGGTGAAACTGGAATCCTCGTACATTGCTCGTGGGAATGTAAAATGTACAACTGTAAAATGTACAAATGTAATGTGGAAAATAGTTTGGTGGTTCTTCAACAAACAAAACAATTATCAAACAGCCCAGCAAATCCAGCACAAAATAACTGAAAATAGGTGTTCAAAGAAAAATCTTACACGAATGTTCATAGCAGCAAGTCACAGCAACCAAAAATGTAGAAACAACCCAAACATGCATCGATGGATGAATGAATTTTAAAAAGTGGTAAACGACAGAGTATTCAGTTATAAAAAGTAATAAAGTTCTCACACACGCCACAGCAGGAATGAATCTCAAAAACATTATGCTAAGTGAAGAAGTCAGACACAAAAAGCCACATGTCATAAAATTCCACTTGTATGATATGTTCAGAATAGGCAAATCCACAAAGGGTAGATTAATGGTTGCTAGAAGTTAAGGGCACAGAAGGATGAGGAATGACTCTGGAAGGGATGGTATTCCTTTTGGGAGGATGGAATGTTCTAGAACTAGACCATGGTAATGGTTGCACAACACTATGAGTGTACTAAATTTCACCGATGGCAAATTTGGTTACGTGTATTTTACCAAAGAAAAAAAAAAAAAAAAAAGGCGAAACAGGTTCAAAAAAAAAAGCTCAGAAAATTCACTGCTAGCAAGACCTGCACTTTGAGAAATGTTTTATAGAACACCAGACAGAAACCTGTATCTACACAAAGTAATGAACAAATCCCAAAAAGGTAAAGATGAACTAAGTAACTCCCCCTCCAAAACACAGTCCAGTAAATTGTGAAAACTTACTCAGCCAGTTCAGCTCGAAAGCGCCAATTTCTACTATTATCTGTCACCAAAAACTCCTGAAGTTGATAAAGATATTCTCTTCTTTTGTCAATATGAAGAAGCTGAAGTGACAAAATAAAAAATATTCGCTAAGATACAGGCATTATTACTTTTATTAGACTGCTTGAAAAGAACTATAATATAGTTAATTCTCCTGAGAACAGATGTAGTAGGTACACTGAATTGTTTTAAATCGATGTTAAGGTCATTTTCCCTGATCATCCCATTTACCTTCAAGAGTCCTACCCTTTTTGGAAATACTTGCTTCCGGAGCCACGTGCACCCCCGACCCTACGGTGCCCTGGTCCCAGACATGCGGCAGGGCTGACCCGCCGCACCCCTCGTCACCGTGCGCGCTGGGAGGACGGTCACGTGCTCTCCCACGAACAAGCCCAGCGCCTGGCACCGGGACAGCATGGGGCACGTGCTCAGGAAATGCTTGTTAAGTGAAAAAAAATATATCCCAATAACTGCTCTGCAGCCATTTTAAAGTAGGTTTATGGTCACCGAGGGGAAAACCCTAAAATTTGATACATATGGAAGCAAACTTAACTTTCTATTGAGCAGTTAAGAATCGCGCAGGAAAAAAGCACTCTGACTGCACATGCTCATGGGGTGTGTTCTAGGGACAAAGTGCTGAAGGAAATCTCAAACGGGTTTTTTTTTTTTTGGTTGACGATATTGGAATTAACATCGGCGGAGTAATTCTGAAACGACTTCACATATGCTGTGGAATGGAGTGAACAACCCAGTACGTTCATGTTAAGAACACAGTTTTTACCATGAGAGCAAAGAAAAAATAGGAAGTGGAAAAAGGGGTGCCTGGGTGGCTCAGTGGGTTAGAGCCTCTGCCTTCAGCTCAGGTCATGATCTGAGGGTCCTGGGATTGAGCCCCGCATCGGGCTCTCTGCTCGGCAGGGAGCCTGCTTCCCTCCCCAATCCCCCTGCCTGCCTCTCTGCCCGCTTGTGCTCTCTATATATCAAATAAGTAAATAAAATCTTAAAAAAAAAAAAAAAAGGAGGGGAAAATGGTATGGGACTAGAAGCTGAGTTATCAATATGAACTAATTAAAAAAAAAAAAAACACCCCAAACCAAAAAACCACTCCCAGCCCCTATTCCCCGAGGAGGCGGAGAGGAAATGGCCCCGGGGGCAGCGCGCACACCCGGGGGCATGGTTCCTGCTCCCGCTCTCAGGGGAGACCCCAGGCTCCTCGGACAAACAGTAGCCTCGTGGCTGCGGTACAAAGAGGGACGTGGGCCTGGAAGTAAGGGTGTGCGTGACACGAGGGACAGACCGGGGCGGCACGGGAGGCAGCTGTCGGGGTCCGTCAGCCAAACTCATGTTCAGAACCAAGGCCAGAAACGGGTTATGCTGAACAGAAAAAGTTCCAGAGTTCACACTTAACACTAAAAAAACACTTCCACAAAGGGGGAGAGAGAGAAGGAAAAGGTTAACTTTACATGAGAATGCCAACTGATAAATGGAGAAGGGATTATAAAAACAAAAAATTGGTATTTTACAATCAACACAGGGACCACTGAGGCGAGAACCGTGTGTGGACGCACAGATACAAAGCTCTGGGTGAAAGACCCCGGGCGGGAGGGGGGGTGGGGGGTGTCATGGGTTTGCAAAGTCTCCCCCCACCCAGCGATGACTAATCAGAGAGGTGAGGGGTGGTTTTACAACAGAGGGAGCGGGCCAACACCACCCCAGTCGTGCGGCCAGAGTCCGCGTCCCCGGTGAGGTGGTGATCGCGCTCCCCCCACGGGACGTGCAGACAGACTCGCACCCGCCCGGCAAACACGTGCAGACAGACAGAGGGCCATCTGCAAAACAAGCACCTCGGCCTCTTCAAAGATGCCGGTGACATCAAAGACACAGTCAGGACACTGTTCTAGAGTTAAGAGGGCTAAAGAGACTATGTTTAAATTCAATATGCAATTCCTGCTTGGATTTGGAATTGCGGGTAGGGGGGCGGCTATAAAGGCACATTAATGGAACAGGCCAAGAAGTTTCAGTATGATCTGTATAAAATATAACAATACCGTGTCAGGTACAGTACCAGTGTTTTTTGAAAGTAGGATTTTATTACTTCCATACCTCCAAACTTCAAACTACAAGGGCCAATTTCAAGGTTAAAGTCTAAGAAACAATAGTCTTCCAGGACTAACACGTTGTGAGATCACAGCCATTCACCTCCCAGACGAGAGATCCATACCGACTCCTAAAATACAGACTTCTAAAATACCACATAAAGCCTCCAAACTTGAATGTTCATGGAATTTCTGTACTTATATTTAATTCAATAATTTTGAAAAGTAATCATGATCTAACAGTGTTTAAAAAATGAAATTTAGTGTAATGATTTTAAAAACAAAAATTAAAAGGATACCAACTAACGTGATCAGAATGGGATTCTCTAAGTCACATCTCACTATCCGCTTAAGACTCCGTTTTCTTGGGGCACCTGGGTGGCTCAGTCGTTAAGCATCTGCCTTCGGCTCAGGTCATGATCCCAGCGTCCTGGGATCGAGCCCCGCATTGGGCTCTCTGCTCGGCAGGAGGCCTGCTTCTCCCGCTACCATTCCCTCTGCTTGTGTTCCCTCTCTCACTGTGTTTCTCTCTGTCAAATAAATAAAATCTTAAAAAAAAAAAAAAAAAAGACTCCGTTTTCTTACACAGAACATACAGAAACTTCACCTTGTTGGGAACAGAAAACCAAAAATTCTACAGAACTTTAGTCTGTTTTTATGCAGAAAAATTTAAAAGTTACCTTTAGAAAATCATGCAAATGTTTAAGAACACCTATCCTGACTTCGTCGAGGTCTTTTAAGAATCCATTGAAGATGGGAACCAGGTCTGCGGCTGTCAGCTGATCCCCGAGGATGACCGCAAGCTCGTGGATGGAGAAGGCTAACGTTCTTCGAACCTTCCACTGTGGAGATAGAGATGACTGCGTTGGTAAGCGACGCACACAGTACCGAGCGCTCTACCCCTCAGCCGGAGCACGAAGGCTAACTTCGATCTGGATGTCACCAACCCCACACAACTGAATCAGAACGGAGTAACGGGAGGAACAGAAGCTGGGCTTGGATGCCTGCTATGACTCAAAGACTGGCAGAGCAATTTCAGAGCTCTACACGGTACGTGTGATCTCCTCTCATCTACAAAGGGAAGAAAGCTTGAAATCACTAAGGGCAGAGTCTGTGCAGTTCTCTGAACGCTGGGCGCCCAGTTTACAGATGTCCCACAACCATCAGAGGCTGGCGAGTACTGTCCTTGCTGGGCTGTTCCCCTTCTGACTCTTGTACGGTCTACCTTATGGTTAAAGAAAACAATAATGAAATTTGTTTTTAAGGAACTGGTAATTAAGAAAATGTAAGGATAGGAAAATGTAGGAAAGCTTACATGAAAAACATCGTTTTCTTCATGTTGCTTTATTTTAAAAATTTTTAACTTTGCTACTCAGCTTAAAACACTCTACTTGCTGAGAAGCCGTTTATAGCAAGGATTTTATCCCCAATCCCAAACACTAGACTCCGTTTTTGAAATAAGATTTCATACCCATATTCAACATATCAAGCAGATGAAGGCAGAGATGTTCTGATGGAGGGGAGGGGAGGGAGGCATGAAGCCCTGCGGTCCGGGGCCTCCCTAGTCACCAGGGGCCCTGCGGTGCACGCCCCACGGGAACGGGGACAGCCTGTGGAATGAAGATGGCAAACCGCCAACGTGGAAGGCGGTTTGCCATCTTCATTCTGGGCAGGGGACCGCAAAGGCCCAATCTCGACCGCCAATGCACTCGAGATTGGGCCTTTGCGGTCCCCTGCCCAGTGCCACCCGTGAAGAAGTGCGTGAACACAGGATAAATTCGCTTCACCCAGACCCTGGCTAACCTCATAGGTCAGAGAAGGAACTTAAACTATGTCCTCTCAAGATTACTTGCAACAAATACCTTGCTGAGTCAACAGCACAAATTCCTTGAAAAATGCAATAATTACTAACACATATAAGGGAAAATTATTCACATCTCAGTATAAATTAGTCTAACCAGACTGCTTTCTTAATAACCAAGAGATCAATGTCACCCAATGTTCTGTGGAAGAGGGGCAAAACTTGGGTGTATGACATAGAAACCAGACCTAATGGCAGGGCAAGTTAAGTCAACAAGATCTAGGGAGAGAGCCCCCAAATCACACAGCTATCCAGACAAGACGACCCAGGGTCAACATTTCACATCTCGCTTTCTTTCAGATGGTGTTGGTGTGCGTGCACACACACGCACACACAAACCTTTCCTGACCTTCACTGCAACACTCACTGACCCAGGGCCCAGAGCTCGGCAGTGCTAACGCTACTACAGTTCTCCCAAGGTTTTAAGAAAATAAAAGCAGCATTTATGACACTGTGTGTAGAAACAATCTACACACAAACTTCAGACAGTAACACATGTAAGTGAGGAACTTCGGTCAAATGCAATGATAATTTCCAAACGGTGGAACTTGGACCACACAGAGAGCAAGCTCTCGGGAGTTACTTTTGGGTTCTTCTGCCCACGACTTCCGGTAATACCAAGCATTGGCTGGAACAGGAGCGGAAGCCCTCCGGGGCTCTGCAGGGCATGTGCGCCCACTCACCTGCATGTCCGACGCCAGCGTCTCGTAGGTCTCTCTCAGGCAGTGCCAGTTCTGCCTGCCCAGGGTCAGGGCCACGCCGGGAAGGCTGTACGCACAGTGCTTGGCGATCTCGGTGTCGACCGTCTGCGCGCGCGACGGGTCCGTCATGGACAAATACTGATCTAACAGAGCCTGAGGCACGACATCCTGATGGAGACACACACACACGGGCCGGATTCATTTTAGCAGCCTAGGCATGAGCTGAGTCAACTTACTCTTAAACAGATGAAGAATAACATAACATCTCAACGAGCAGAGAAATACCCAGTCTCAAAGTTTCGGGGATCTACTGAGAAGAGGTAGGAAAAACATGCTAAGGAAGATATACGTAAATAAAAGACGCCACTCTAGAAGAAAAACAGTAAGATCTTAAAATGGAATACAGCTTAGAGGGTGGTTAGAACTGATCACTGAATCGAAAAGATGCATCAACCGTAAGACCGGCCCCTCCCGACCCCGGCAAGGTCGGGCACGGCTGACGCCATCTCGAGGATGGGGTAAAACAGCGGCATTACTGCCAACGTGGATTTCCGGAAAACCCCCACCCACCTTTCAGTGGAAACTGAACAATTACCTATAAAAATTTCGAATGAGTAAACATCTAACTGCTCACATAAACGTGAGGAAAAGAAGGATGTCTACGCAATCTTGTTAACATATACATAACGCAGCCCTGGAAGCACATACAAATTAAAACCGATTGCTTTGGGGAAAGCCAAGTGGATGGTAGAGGAGAAAACTGAGGAGGAAGTATCGTCAAATGCCTCTGTACCTTTTGAGTTCTGAACTGTGTAAACTTACCTATTTTTAAAAAATAAAAGTTGAAATAAATTCATTGAGAATGAGACCATCTGTTTTTATGAACTTGAAAACGTATCTACGACATAAGTGGTGAAAAGCATGTTGACAACGTGATTACTAATTCCATTTTTAATAAGCAGAGCAAAAAGGAATGCACGCCATCTGGCGTGGGCAATGCCCGGCCCTAGAAGCAAACCGTACACATGGTCACGACGGAAGTGGCCGTGTGCGTGAGATCCCAGGGCCGAACCGGAGGGCCTCACGAGGAGCTTCGGAAGGTACAGTGCCTTTTCAAGACAGAGGCTGTGCTGCGTGGACACTGTCCTGCCGTGACGGGGGGCAGTGAGCATACCCACTAGCACAGTCCAAATATACCATAAGCATATTTTCCCCACATTTAAAATTTCTGAAACTGGAGTGTAACTCCCCACTGATGGCCCTTTATATGGCTTTGGGACATTTTTCCATATTTTCATGTCTGAAATTGAGCTGTAGCCTGTAATTCTTGGCAAATTAGGCACCATGAAATACCCGGGCATGATGGCACGATTCTGTCTTTGACACACAAAAAGGGGTCCGTGTGCAGGTTTCTGTACTCGTAAAATGTTTATGAAGAACTAGGCGGAGGCGCCAGGGTGGCTCAGCAGGGTGAGCGTGTGACTCTCCATTTCGGCTCAGGTCGTGAGACTGAGCCCCTTTGTCAGGCTCTGCTCTGGGGGAGGAGTCTGCTTAAGTCTCCCCCTCTGTCCCTCCCCTTCTCTTCTCTTGAAAGAGAGAAAGAAGGAAGAAAGGAAGGAGCGAGCTGCGATCCATGGTTACTCCGAGGAATGTGATCACAGCTTGTGAGAAGAGGAAGATCTCTGCTTGGATTCTACTCTACTTGAATTTTCTTATCGTAAGTATGACATACTAGTCTTATTCTTAAAAAACTCATTGTAAGGAGGACCAAATTCAGTGGGAAATAGGTTTCAAAGAGGAATGAACAAGACGCTCACCACATAAAGACTTGCTGTCACTTACTTGCACTTTAGATCTCCTCTCCTCGTCGGGGCTAAAACTACTGTTGGTGCTCAAGTCTGAATCATTATGAATATAGCGAAGGGCAGAGTCCATATTCTGTTAGGAAAAAATATTTACGTGAAGAGCTGTCCCTTCGGTAAGTGTCCTTCACTTAAACCATCTTACTAAGTTACTTACCTTTCAAGACCACCCGAAGATATACATATAAATTCTTCAAGCCTTTAAAAGCTTATAAACATACCTAAGACCTCGTAAGAACCGCCCCCCCCACATGAGTCAGACTTGCAGAACAGATTACTAAATGTATGAAAATGAATTCCAGAATAAACTCACGAAAATATGTAAACTGAGAAGTAATTTTAAAATGGCTCCAATATCTAAAATTAGCTTGCTTATAAGATAGGATTATTATATTATAGAGGGTGCTTCTTGTCAGTGTTCTAGAGGCCATGGGATGTCCTATGTAGTTTTTCTTCCACTGTTGGCTATTTCTAATTTCACAAATACACTTTTTCACCAGCTCCAAAAAAACTCCAAAACAAAACACCTTCTAAAATGCAGAAATATCATAGCACTCAAGTCTCCGATGATGACAGGTGGCGTTAAGATTTCTAACTCTACCAGCCATCACCTAACAAAAAGCAACACAGAAACCCAGCGCCGCTGAGAGCCCTCTCCACACCCGGCGGCGCGGGCGCTCGTCCCTGAGCCTGTCACCAGGGCTGCTCTGATCTGTGGCCCGCCGACCCTGGCAACCAGTGGTGCTACTCCTTCCCCGTCTCTCTCTCAACAGGGATAAGAAATACGGTCCCGTGGGACGCTGATTGGGGGCGGGGGGTGCGGCAGGAAGACCAGGGAAGGGTCACACAGAACAGCTCCAAGTACACGGCGAGGACGATGCTGGGAACAGTACCCACCCTCACACTCCAGATCCGGACAAGGCCACTGGCCCTCCGCAACACGGCCTCAAGTCCCGATCTTCCGCTCAGAATGCTGTGTTGCTTGCTGCAGTGAAATGGTCCCATCAGAAACAAAGCACCTCTCCAAAAAGAAAAGGGAAGAGTTAATTATTCTTGACAAAGGGCTTTGTTTCCAGTAAGACTATTTCACTGCAGTGAGCTACGTTAACACATCGAGGCTACTCAAATGGTCATGTAGACAGGATTGGGATTTATGCTTCCAAGCACCGAACATGACGCTGATGTCACAAAGACAGGATGTGGTGACAGTTACTTTCACTATGTGCCAAAGAGCGAGCTGAGAAAATCGGCAACAAACAGAATGCCCTCGTGAGAAAGTGATCGGCTACAACTATTCCCCAACGAGACTCCTGAGTGCAACTACTTTCACTGGAGAAACACCTGCCTGAGTGCATTACCTCAACAGCATCGCTGATTAAAGGCACGGAGGCGTCGTGATTGATCCTGCAGTTCGGTAGCTCGTCTACACCCAGCTCGTCCTGCACTTCGCTTCTCCGCTCGGTGTCGCCGGCCTCCTCCGGGGCGTCCAGGCTGGAAGCACGCAGCGCGGCGGACAGCACGTCCACTTGCGCTGTGGGCGGAACAGGGAAGGGCACTGAGCGGCGGGACCGGCAACCGGCCGCCGAGTGTCCACTCCGCTCGCAATACAGTAGGTTTATCAATGAAATGTACAGCTTTTTTGACCCTGCCATCAAAAAGCTGGAAAAAAAAAAAACAAAAACAAACAACTACTGTGGTAAATCATTAGTCCTTCAAGAGAAAAAGGAGAAAACTAATACGCTTTCACGGGATTAAAAATGTTTATCCACTACTGTACATTATTCTGCGTTAGTATGAAAGAGAAACGCTATCTAGTTTTGGAGGTACCTCCAGTTTATTAAAAGGAGTCAATTTCAGTGTAAGTTAACTATGTTTTGGTAGTGCAAGAATCGAACTGACAAGGCTTACTTACTAAGCTATTTAGCAGAAGAGCAGTCACACAAACCCTGCCAACATAAAACAACGGTAATTACAAAGATTTCTGTTGCAGTTACATTTCAACATCTCATATCTCATTCCAGTTTATTTTCCTCTAATTCCTTTTGAAAATGAAATTAGTGGCTGTCTAGAGCGCTGTCTTGCTTGCAGCAAACCAAAACGACAAATTACCAAGCAGTGATTCTTAAGTCTGACAAATACCACTGTCTACTTTTGGAGTTACACCTTCTTCATAAAAGTGACCCAAAACTGAAGTAAGGCATTCTTCCTTCTCCCAAACAATTGAGACATGTAGCCAAAAATTTTTTTTGCTTAATTACCGTGTTCAAGTAACAATCCACTGGGATGCTCAAAATACAAAAGTTCACCAATTTTAACTTCAAAATTAATCAGTACATAGATCAGACTGCAGTGTCCTCATTCCACTTAAAGATTATATATGTATTAAAAAAAGCAATCCTAGGGCTTTCACTAAGACAGCCCATTATGGGGCTGCAGCATTCAGGAAACTCAAGCCCAAGCACATTGGGCCCTGGCAACAGACACAGGAAACACATAGGATGAGCTTCTATTCTATTAGGTCATTAGCTGCTCAATTAAGTAAATTGGAGGTATTTAATAATAAAAAGTTACTCATGAAAAATATGCTCATTCTTCTGAGAATTCCAGCTGTAATTTGTACTAATCCTTTTAATCAGTTTAAGTCCCCTTCTAGAATCTTTTGAAGTTTCCAAAACAAAGTCAGAATAGTACTAAAGAAGAGGGCACAAAAGGTTACAATGTTTTGTCCCACATAAAATCCAGGGGTGTGAGTAAAAGCCCTAATGCATTTTAGTTGTTTCCTAGGAAGTAATTAATCAAAAGACTTTCACAGAAAATGCCTTTCATGAGTCACCTCTCTAAATGGACTACATATTTCCCTTTGTCTACTTTAATGCTTGTATATTCATAAAAGTTTAAATGAGTTACATTGTGAAGTTACCTTCCTCAAAAAACTGATCTATAAAGCTCATTAAGACAGAGCCTAGTGCTGACTCCTGAGGAAACCTGATGCTTCCACTCTCCAGCCAGAGAATCAAGTAGAATCTAATGCCCAGCTAAATGCTCAAATTACAGCAGGATACACCACCACAAGTTCAAGGAAACTGAATACACCAGTCTTCAGCAAAATCTGCATTTTACTTAAAATACAGACTGAAGGGGTGCCTGGGTGGCTCAGTGGGTTAAAGCCTCTGTCTTCGGGTCAGGTCATGATCTCAGGGTCCTGGGATCGAGCCCCGCATTGGGCTCTCTGCTCTGCAGGGAGCCTGCTTCCTCCTCTCCCTCTGCCTGCCTCTCTGCCTACTTGTGATCTCTCTCTGTGTCAAATAAATAAATAAAATCTTTAAAAATATATATATATATATATAGACTGAAATCCCAGGAACCAGGGCTGGTTCAGTCACGGACTTGTGAAGAAATCCAGCCCCCAGTAATTTACCCTCAGAAGTAGGGACAACCTAGAAACTTGGAATTTTACTCCTTCCCTGAAAAGCTGGTACGGTTAAGCTAAACTTTAGAATAATCTCTCACACCGTTCCACACAACATACTGGTGGTGAGTCACAAATTCCTAACAATTTATTGATTCTAGTCAGGGAACAATTTTTCTGGATTTTTCTGGATTTTCAGAATTTTTCTGACCGTGGCTGCCAAAATGGCCCAGTTCTTCTGTGGGGCCTAAACTGGGTAGAAGTCTGTATTTTGTGAGCTTGGGCATTTTTTCCTTTTGTAGTCTACGAGTCTAGCTAGAGTAAACCAAGGTGGCATCAATAATGCTCCTCATAGAGTTCAATCATGGATCAGCTTGGTGATCCCAAATGCTAGAGATTTTGAAACTGCCCTAGACAAAGCCAGAAAAACCTCAAATTCCCTAGGTACGTATTTGAGAAATACCTTATACCTTCTTCGTGTTTTCCTACTTCCCTCTCTGGCCTTCCATGTAGGGTATGTTTCTGTCCTATGATTGAGAAAAGGCTTTCTTTCTCTGACAAGGGCATCTTTCTAGTCGCTGGAAATACAATTTTTTGACCAAAAATCCACAAAGAAAAAAAAAAATCCCACGGATGCTCTGACGAAGGGAAGAGTTAAATTAGCAAGAGCGGGAAGGCGCAAGTGACACAGAGGCTCGGGAGCACCTCGACTTGAGCCTGCGCCCTAAAACGCTTTCTCTGGGCAGTGCGGCTTCACCGCTCCACAGGCCAGCGGGCAAGAAAAACTTACACACGCGACACAGCCAGTTCAAAAAGGTGGACATCTCCTGACAGCTTGTGGCTGCCCACGATGGCGGATTCAGAAGTGAGCGCACGTCCAAAATTAAGGTACAATAGCACCTTAAAATGCCTTCTGACACTATGTGGAAAATTAAGGCATGGTTACTGAAATTTAACACAAGTTAAACACGCCCTCAGATTTCAATGAGATACAAAATTCAGGAGTTCTGTGGCCTAAGGAGAAAATGGCCCACAATGCCCACCTCCGTTCTACTGCAGAACCTGGGCCTCCCGGTGGTTTCTGCGCTGGTGCCCCCCCGTCCCGTGCCTTGCGAGGCCGGGGCCTCGGTGGCCTTTGTCTGTCGCCTTTGTCGCTGCTGCGTGCGCAAGGCTGAGCAAAGGAGCTGGCGCTACAGGGGGAGCCCGTGACGCTGAGCCCAGGGACCAGTCGAGGCTCACATCCCGAGAGGGTGGTCGTTACGGACAGCGAGAACACTGCCACGGATTTCGGTCACAGCGGTCACAGAGCCCAACCAGGAAGAGGGTCAAACCGCACTACAGTATTTGTACTGAAATCGCTCACCTGCAGCCTACACACTCTCAGTCCTGTTTTAAGTGAAACAGGATGAGCCACCTTCTGAAACACGAAGTCGGATCCTCAAACTCCTGTGTGCACACTGTTTTGTTTTTGTTTTTGTGTTTTTTTAAAGGCACGCTCTCACTTTTAGCTTATTTGTTAAAAAAATTTTTTAACACAGCTTATTCAAATATTTTAATTCCCATCTGTGAAGTGCTCTGATGCGTCAGAGATGTAGCGGGTACTGGAATGCAGGGAGGGCTCCCACGGCAGCCCCAAAAAGCCCAGCTAGCGATCTGTTTCTCAAAAATGGGGCATAAGATTGATTCAAAATGTGTGTTACTGAAGTTTGACCAACTGAATAAACTGACAAATAGTAGAGCTATTAGAGCTAAAAGCTTTTTTTTAAAGCTAAAACCTGTAAAGACCAATGTTTATCAAGCATTGAGGACCCTCCGCTGCGAACAGACCGAGTTTCAGGTGTAATTCTCTGGTCTCCATGCTCCTCATCTGGGGGGGGAGACAAATGACCCGGGTAAGGTTCTGATGAAGGTGCTAAGAAACAGAAATCTCAGTACCTTCTACCTCGTCAAGTTGTCCTAGAACGCAGACTACTGGGTCAGGGGGTAAACATCAGTGACAGGAGCCACATGGAGGAATGAGCAAAGAAAGCAAAGCTCTAAGGTTTTCATAAAAAATAATCTACCACGAGAGATTTAAAAAATACAATATCCTATTGGAAATATTCCATCCTCTGTTCTTGCTCTTGCTGCAGAATATATTCAACAGGAGTGATAAAAATAAGTAAACGAAATGAACTCACGATACACGGAATGACCAGGACAAATTTCAAATACAGGACACTAAGGGACAGAAATCAGACTCAAAAAAGCCTTCTATTACTTGTTTCTATTTATGTTGTATTCTGGAAGAGGCAAAAATCACAGGGACAGAAGACGGGTTGGTGGTTGCTAGTGGCTGGGAAGGGAGGACTGACTAAAGGTGTACGAAGGAATGTTCCGGGGCGATGCGACGGTTCTGTATCTTGACAGCGGGGTGGTCACACACAACTGGGTGTCTAACCTCACACACGTGTCCACTCAGAAGGCTGGGTTCTACTGATATAAACTACATCCCCCCAAAAACAAAGAAAAGGTTAAAAAAAAAATGAAACTGACCATCTGCCAGTTACATTAAAATAACGCTCGACAATCAAGGATATGAGCTTGCCTTCACTCAAGTCATTTAATTTTTCTCCAAGTTTAAAATTATAATAGGAAATCTTTGAAAATGACAAATTAAAGCCAATAGAGACAACTGAGAATTTAACCACTAATGCAATTTTCAAAGTCTAATAAACACAACAGATTTGTATGCTTCATAAGAATACTGAAGCTATATACCATGTTATCTGCTTTAAAAATGGGCATTTCCCAACACTGAGCAAACTGACAGTTTAGAAATTTTAGCTTCTGAAACTAACAAGGTAAAAAAAAGGAAAAGGAAAAGAGAGAGGAAGAAAGGGAGAGAAAGAAAGTCAGTGCACAAAGTGATAGACAATCTGAAGACCTATAGTTAAGATTTTCCAAAATCGCGGGGTGCCTGGGTGGCTCAGTGGGTTAAAGCCTCTGCCTTCGGCTCAGGTCATGATCTCAGGGTCCTGGAATTGAGCCCCGCATCGGGCTCTCTGCTCAGTGGGAAGCCTGCTTCCCCTCTCTCTCTGCCTGCCTCTCTGCCTGCTTGTGATCTCTCTCTCTCTGTCAAATAAATAAATAATCTTTAAAAAAAAAAAAAAAGATTTTCCAAAAATCGGTTTTGTGAGAGTCAGATTTCACTGGATGGTTAGAGAGAGTCACAAGGAGGGCTTTACTCTTCAAAGGAAAAGACGACACCTGCATCAGGTCCCGGCCCCATGGACCTTAAACCAGGTCCCCAGCCCCAGCAGGCAGAACAGGGACCACCCCAGGGTGGCTTATTTCCCACCGACTGACTTAGAACACATTTCCCCTTCATAACAGGGCCATTTTTAACACAGAACAAGCTTTAAAGCCATCATCCACCATGAATGAATCTGGGTGATACACGTGTAACCCAATGGAAAAAAGTCAAAACTGAGAAACCAAAATCCAAATGACTGTTATAAATGTTCACAGGTCTTGAAACATCACATTCCATGGGAAACATATCTCTGTCTACTGTTAATAGACCACAGTCCTTCCTTAAAAAACACTGTATCTGCTGTTTTATAAAAAAAAAGTTAATGAGACCCAGAACAAAATAGTTAAGGCAGGGCCCCAGACTGAAATTGTAAAGCACTCTTGAACGACTGTGAAAATGTTAAGGAGAGTGATCGGTAAATCAACAAATTGTCTGTGCGTACGCGCGTGCGCGCACACTCCAGTTAGCAACACATCTAAACGAAACTTCCTAAGTACCAGATTAATTGTATTTATCAAGACACGATGATGATGGTGAAAATAAATTTTTAAAAGGCAACTTTTCTAGGAAAAGAGACGGCAAATAATATTTTATATTAGCTTTAGAGTAAAGAACTTGATAGACTCTTCCGTACCTTTAACATCTGGATCATCAATGTGCGGCTCTAGATTTTCTATCATTTCTTCAAGTTCCCTTCTGGTGGCCATAGTGATATTTGAAGAACCTGGTACGGTGACTTCAGAGGTTTCTTCTGGTCTCTCTGGGCTGAGAGTACTCCCACAGCCCTGCTCAAGCTCTATATCTAGATCTATTTCAGGAAGAGGAGTCCTCCAGAAATGGAAGGAGTTGTACAATTCCTGATCTAAGAGAGCGGAATCTGGTGAACTGGCGCCACCCTCTGGCCGTAATGCAGATTTGTAGTTAGCAGGCTTTTTATCATTCTCATTACTAGCTGCTTCCTGATGAGATTCTGAGGACAAAGTACAAAGTAAAGAGCTGTCCATTGGGACACTTATTTCACCTGGAGATTTCCTAGATGTTTCAGCATGATCTTCCACCATGTTTTCCAGTTTCTCACTGGAATTACTAATACTGGGATCTGAAGAAACATCCTCTGGCCTGATCTGTACATCCTCTGGGACTTCTTGATCTCTGATCCTTTTATTGTTTCATTTGGGGGGAAAAAAATGAAAGTATAAAAATAATTACTGAAAAAAACTCAATGAAAGACACTACATAAAGTATTTAGACAAGTTCAATATTAAAATTCACAGATTATCCATACAAATTGAGTAGTGGATGTACTGGTAATGCTTCTTTTTCCATCAGCTGTTCTGTACTCAAAGATGTAAACATCTGTTAAGTGTAAGTCTAGATATTAAAGCATTACATGAGTTGGAAAAGATAACACTGTAGAATCCCAGGATTCCTAAATACCAGGCTAATTTCAATAATAAACTAAAGAAAAATTGTAGGAAGATAAATTCCTACAATGCACTTCAAAAATGATCGGATTCTTAGGATATCATGGTATTACCACTGCTCCAATGATGTACTGAAAAGCTGAGAATTACAACCTATTTGCTTTTATAAAAAAGAAAAGGAAAAAAAAAAAACCTCTGTACAGTATTAGAAAAGATCCTTATTTGCTATCTCACAAAATATTAAAATCCATTTTAGTGTAAATGAAGTTTTTTTTAAATTTCTTCCACACTTTCCAGCTCTAGTCCCAATGGTTTTCCCAAAATAAAGTCATGACTTAATTGATAAGGACAGATGGTTACAAGCTCCTAAAGTCCACTGTTTACCACCATCCATTACCTAAACTAAAGCACTACAGTAAGTTTTAATGTTTATCCCCTATACTTTATTTGACTCCATTAAATTTAACAAACATATATTGAGCACCTACTAGGAGCCAGGGAACGAAGCCAGTGCTGAGGATTCAAATTGGAGGCAAACAGGAGAACCAAACATGTAAGCAAGTAACCACCAGACCGAGTGTCAAGTACAGAAGTAGGCACACTCGGCACGGGAGGTGGGATGCAGGTGAGATGAAAGGGCCTAGGAGAACTGACAGGAACGGTGTTTAGACCAACCAGCAAATATTTACAAGGCTAAGGGGAGGAACATGTATTCGAGAGAGAAAAAGCATATGCAAAGGCAGGAGTGACCTCAAATGTATAATATACTCTGAAAACAGCCATGAGTTTCTTACGGCTCTGAGAAGGAAACAGCGGTGAGCAGGGTGAAGAACTTTGCTGGAACCAGCGTATTCCACACCCAGCACCTCTGGAATGAGCCTAGGGGCCACATGGAATCGGGCAGGAATTAGGAGGACAGCATTTTTAGATGTGTTACTTTTGAGAGAGCTCCTGGAGACGGGGCAGAAAACGGGGCAGAGGTGAGACGAGGCGGGAACTCCGCAAGGGCAGCAGAGCCAGCGAGGACCTGGTGAATGAAGGCAGCCCGTCTGGGGCTAAGAAGTAAACACATTCAAATGATGACAGGATCTGTGCACTTATTTACCGCATGTTGGAGATAGGAAACATCTGAGATGGGAGGAATCTGGAAAGACTGCCCCATTTCTGGCTACACAACCGAACAGATGGTGGTAGCCCCAACTAAAGCGGAAAAGACAGGAACAGTGTAATGAGAAGGCTAATAAGTTCTGGTCTGGACACGCTGAGTGAGGTACCTGGGCTGCATTCTGGGGGGTTGGGGGGGGGACATCCCTGGGAAACCGGTCAGACACCAGGGACCGAGTTGGAGTTCATCAATTCAGAAGGACGTGTGCAGAGCTTAGAAGGGCGCGAGGCAAGGAAGCAGAATGGAAACACAAAAGACGCACCGAGTACCAGAGTGCAGGCATTTTTCTCGGGGTGCCATCGAAAAAGAGGTCAGAAGAGATGTAGGAACTACAAAGACGCTGAAATCCCTGATTAAAGCACTGTCCTTCTAAGAAGAAAGGAGAACGTGAGCTCAAGAACAGAGGTGTACAGACTCAAGGGGTCAAGATACACCTCTTTCATAAGAAACAGGAGAGGGAAGTAAGGATGGATGTATATGTAAATTTGCAAGCGAGTGTGGGGGAAAAAAATTCAAGGTGCTCCTAGAAACAGTGTGTGCCTTTAAGTACACACAGTGAAAGACACAAGGCTTACTAGGACCGAGCAAACCGAAGGTGACATTAAGACCTGTGTGCTCTCCTAGTTAGTAGCCACCGTACATGTTACCATGAAATTATCAACTTCCCTCTGATTGCACTTTATCTCAGAGTAATATTCACATTATTTTCAAAATGTGTATTTTCAAAAACACATTTTAACAAAACTTGAAAAAATTCTAGAAAAAATATGTAAGAAGTCATCTGAAAACGTACGCCACAATGATAGCATTTTACTTCTGGTGCTTCCTTTCTATTCTTAGGACCACAAACTAGACAGTGTGCACGCACAACACAGTTGTTACACCTGCGGGCGAGCCGGGCCCCGCGTTCCTAGGTCCTCGGCCCGCGCCAGCACTGTATTACCATAAACCTGTGAGCTTTTCAAGGCCCCCACGATTCCACACTTCCTCTTTATTCATAAGGATGAGAGACCGGCTTGGGCAACCTTTAAGATTCCTTCCCTCTCCAAAAGCAGTTCTTGAAGCCAGTGCTATTATGCCAAATAAATGTCTTCTACATGAATTACATATTTTCTAATCACATAGTCCTTATTAAAAGACATTTTTTTCTTTTGTTTTAAAGAATTTAGTGGGATAATTGGTGAAATATGAATAAAGTCTCCAGATTAGAGGACAATATTATAACTATGTTAATTTCTTAATTCTGGTAATTGGACCATGGTTATGTATAAATGCCTGCATTTTGAGGAAATACACAGTGAAATACTGAAGAAAGGTAAAAAGAATATGTCTAAACCCTCAAAGTATTCAGAAAAACATCAGTAAAGCAAATATGGTAGAAGGTTAACATCTGGAGAAACTGAAGGGCATATGGGATTCTTTGGGCTAGTTTTGCAGTTTTTCTGATATGAAAACTAAATGTAAAAAATTACAGTAACAAGATATTGTTTGGTGGGAGTGGGGACCAAATGGTTTAAACTCATTAAGACTTCATCTATTATCTGATACATTTTTTACAAACCTGCATTTTAAATACACAAAAAGAACCTAATTAAAAAGGCCATTCAGAGGACACCTGGGTGGCTCAGTGGGTTAAGCGTTCAATTGAGTTCGGCTCAGGTCACGATCTCGGGGTGGTGAGATGGAGCCCCACCTCGGGCTCTGCACTGGGACTGGAGCCTGCTTAAGATTCTCTCTCTCTCCCCCTTTAGCTCTCTCCCCCTCTCTCAAATAACAATGGCTACTCAGTACGCAAAACTATTCCATGGGCCTGAAATTCCTTGATTACTATCCTCATCATGCCATTAAGATTAAACTTCAATATTCTTAGGGGAAAAAAAGAAAAAGAAGAAAGGCCAAGTCCTTCTATTTGTCTAATGTTACCATTACTAGTCTGTCCAAACTTGAAACTCCTAGTATGGTTTTAAGGAGACAAAAAAGAACCTTTCCCTACTGTTACATTCTGGGAAGAATTACTACATGTATGAATAACAGTTGCTTCAAACTGTCAAAAATATAAATGATCTGAATACAAATTTTTCCCAGAGCTGGGAGCTAGTCGATGCAAGATCAAGCTGCTAAATACTAAAATTCTGATATTCTTAGTTGTCAGATTTCCAAATGTTATTATTATACAAGCAAAAATTATTTTGAAAGCTGAGAAGACCTCTGATTCTGCAAAATGAGAGAAATACCCCATCTCCTAAAAGATGAAGGTAACAAGAGTACCAGGGTAAGCCAGAAATTTCTCTAACAGAACCTTAACTTTCCTTCAGTGTCTACATAAGTTTTCTCTTAATACCCTCCAAGTTCTGGACTAGAGACTCTGGGCCTAGAAAAATAAGTACACCTATTTCCAGGAGAAAATGACCTGTGGGGACAGCTGGTTAAAGCAGCACCATGTCCTGACACAAAAGCAAAGAACACACATCTTTCCCGTACCATGAACTAGCGAGTGAAGGGTTCACGTCACCGAAAGACTTCCAAATCTGTACCAACCATCAACTTCACTTTCACACAGCTGGCCTTACGCTCGGCTGATAAACAGTGACAGAAGTGGGGCAGCTACTTAAGGCTTCTGAGATGAAAGATCCCCTTACAATTCATTCAAGGTTTATCACATGCCAACTATGTGCCAGGCCCGGGGAAGGGGCTCTACACGCAAAAACTCAGAACTCAGCTGCTACGGCAGGCGGACTTGCAGTCTGCTGCAGGATATAGACAAATACACAACTGAAAAGATACAGATCAGAAATCCATGCCCTCATCCCAGTGCTGACAGCCAAGATGCAAAAGCTCTGAATTTCCCAAAAAACTCAGGAACAGATTCGTGCAGGTAGTGAGTCTAGAGACGGCAAACATGCTGACAATTCGCTCTGTTAAATGGGTACGGACGGAACAGAACAGCTTCTCAAACAGAAAGCAGAGAGAACCAAGAGAACGTAAGTGTATTCAGAGAACAATTTCATACAACAGTTGATAACTCACAAGAAACAGGAATGCTTATTTTACATAATTTAAAAATGCAAATACAAATTTTTAACTCTGCTTCTGGAAGTAGCCTTTATTAACACTAGTGCCAAGAAGCACTAGTAGCCTGATCTAGGGTGAAAGATGAATCTGGTGTACAAAGTCAGAGGTCTAAAATCAATGAAGTCTTCAGAGAATAGTAAGTGATATGAAATGTTTCCAGGATCAGATGAAACTGTATAATAAATAAATAGTAGTGGAAACAGATTGTCAAAAACTTGCCTACTTTGTAAGGTATTTGAGAGATCTGAATCCTAGGAAAACTGAGAGGATCTTGAGAACAGGAACCAAGTTCTCAATTTCTATCTATAGGAGCTGGTTCATAGTAGGTGCTCAATTAATTTCCACATAATCGACCAATCAACCTTAAATAACAAAACAAGTTTTAAATAAGACCGCTTAGAACAAAAGCCAGTGCGGTATTTAAGAGAGTGTAAACAAACTAATGGTTTTGAGATTAATAATACACAGGACTATTTTTTTTGAAGTTAGGAAGTAAAACTACACAAAAGCTTTTAGGGTATTTAACACAACTTCCTTAGCCAGAAGTTCTCTCTCACTTCCCTTCTACCATTAACACGATTCAATAAAGTCTAACAATATAGCGAAAATCCAACGCTACAAAGAGTACTGACTTGACATTAAGACATACCTCATTGCAGTGGAAGAGAAATTAAGGTTTATAGGTAAAAAATAACTACCTTTAAATATCTCTTCCAGTAATGTCCTACACAGGCAGTCAGTACAACCACTGGCCATGGTAGCCACACCAATTATTTTTGTCAATAAAGTTTTACTGGAACACAGCCAAGCCCATCCATTTATGTACTGTCTGTGGCTGCTTTCACCGTACAAAGGCAGAGGTTAGCCGTCGTGGCAGAGACTGAAAATATTTATTATTTGGCCTTTTACAGAAAGTCTGCTGACCCCTGACCTATACAATTCTCTGTAAATTTATATTTTCACTTACTAGACTCTCTCCAGATTTAAAAGTAAATAAAAGTTATGTAACAGTCGTTGCACAATTAGGTAGTGAACAAGGTACACTGACTTTAAAAACGAAAAACATAACATTTCCCCCCATCATCATTTTTGTCAAACTCCCTGCAGTAGCTGTTTTTCAAAAGAACTGACAGAATTTGCTCGCTAGGAAGACAGGTTTAGAGTGATTTTTCTTCCTTTACAAAAAACAGTACCTCAGGTTTGTTTGGCTATTCAGCAGGACAGTAGGAGAACGGGCAAAAAGGTAAAACAAGGCAGCAGAGAAGAAAGGAAGAACTGCCAAATCAAAACACCAAGAAAGCAAATATCACAGTATCAAGACCTACAGAAGAAAATGTCCATTAGCATCATGACAAGGGAGGGACAAGACACTATGGTAACTCAAGCATTATAGTAGGGACTGTCTCAAAAACAGGTTCTAAATTATTTCAAGTGCACACCTGTGAAAGTGCATATTTCCAACGCACTAAGTTAGGCTTGATGTTTTTCCCCTGAGTATATAATTTTAAAAACTAAAACTCAAAATTTTTAATTTAAAAAATTTAAAAATAAAAATCAGAGTTGTCCTTTTTATTTTAAAATTAGTTGCCCTATTACACTTAAAGTTGATATTCTAGTTAAGAAGTACATTAATTTGGTGCTAATCATTATAATACTTTCCCCCTCGACTGAGAGATCATAATCATCATTCTGCAGAGTCCCAGATCCACAATTAAATTAATTGACTGAAAGGAAAAATAATAGTAAGAAATGCACTGCATACTAAAACAGACATATTCCTAAATTAGGTTTTACCCCTTAAAACAGTAAACACTTTAAATTGTATAACAATTACTTCATCTATTCCAAATGTTAATAAATGATTTATCAGGTAACTAATTTATTAAATAAACGTATTTAAAAATTATCATCACATCTGTCATTTATACTTTTCTTTATGGTTGGGATCAAGCTCAGTGTGCTACCTTCTCACTTAAGATGTAACTAACCAAAGAGACATTTAACAAATGTATTTAAAATATAGCTCTTTAAAATTATCTACCAATTTTTACAACCAAGAGAAATAGCAAAGTCTCCAAAAAGAACATTATAATTATAGAGGAAATGAAAAATATGTTCACAAGCAATAAAGCTGGAAAGTAAAGTTTAAAGAAATCATACCTGTTTTTGTCTCCTACTGATATATCTTCTGAGCTTTTGCTTTCTTCTTTAAAATACTGGCCTGAGCTAGACGGATTAGCAAAAGTAGATATGAAAGGTCCCAGAGACTGAAAAGCTGCTTGGCGAACCTAGAAAGAAAAAGAGGATAGTAATAAAACATAAAAATAAGGGATTATTAACAGTTACTTCCCACATACTGAGGTACGGTTAAGATGACAGTAAGGTGCTTTCTACAAAGCCTTCCCAGATTCAGAACTACTAATCATTCTTCTGCTAGGATTTAGAATTCTTTACAAACTATTTTCTTTTTTACTTTGATTTTTTAAAATCTGACTTGAATATTTAAACCATGAGAATGTGAGCATGAGATCTCAAGGAGCATCTGCACGGAACTAAAAGAAATCCCGCAGGGTTCTCAAGGAAAACAGAATGAAGAAAATGAAGACTGTCAAACAGAAAATAGAGAGCAATAAAGGTGACAAAATGTGATAAATCCATTTCATGTTTTCCGGTAGGAAATACTGTAATCTGCCTACTACAAGGAAACAAGACAGATGTGCCAGAACTATGAATGCACTTATCGGAAACAGAATACTGATTTAAAATGTATTTCACAAAAATCTGGATGCACATACTACTGTTATCCATGAATGTCTCAAGTAGGAGAGCTGGAAAAGGGGTCATAGGTTTTTTTTTTCATATATTCCTGTATTATTTTTGTAATCTTCATTACAAAAAAAATTGGGGGAGAGGTTTTATGAAAGGAAGCAGGAGGGACACAACCTGAAAGAGGTAATTATGATGGGAGAAACCGCAAACCAATTTCTCTAAGACCCTGCCCTTGAGGCATAACAGTACCTTCTCCATGGTTTGAAATGAGGATTACAGGACATGTGTGAATTCTGCAAAGGCAAATACATGTGAAGCATGCCTATTATTAGTATTTGCCCTCTGGGGGAAGCAGATACAGAATAATTCAATTGGTTTAAAAAAAAAAAAGGCTAGAATTATATATAAGATAGCAAAGAGAAGCAAATGTGTGAACTTACAAGCTGTTTTCTCCTTTGCAGTCAATAAAATGTTACTTCCATAACAACATAAAAGGTGACTTTTAAAATTATATGCATGAGTTTAGTCTACTCTAGATACTGTTAAAACTCTGAGCTTGTCACACCTCCAGATTTAAAGTGAGGGGGTGGAAAACAATTTACCACGCTAATGGACATCAAAAGAAAGCTGGAGTGGCAACCCTTATATCAGATAAATTAGATTTTAAGCCAAAGACTATAAGAGATGAGGAAGGACACTATATCAT
>CM053616.1:69431311-69452785 GCA_028646535.1 Procyon lotor
AAGGAAGGAGTTTGGGGGGGGTGGGGGAGAGAAATGAAACAGGAAGGGATGGGGAGGGAGACAAACCGTAAGAGATTCCTAGACTCACGAAACGAACTGAGGGTGGCTGGGAGGCAGGGGGTGGGGGGAGGTAGGGATAGGGTGGCTGGGTGGTGGACATTGGGGAGGGTACGTGCTGTTAAGTGCTGTGAAATGTGTAAGCCTGATGATTCACAGACATGTACCCCGGGGCAAATAATACATTATATGTTAATAAAAATTAATTAAAAAAAAAAACTCTGAGCTTGTCTCAAACCATTATAGGACTTACATGCACTTCAAAGATTTTTTATTTATTTGACAGAGAGAAACACAGCGAGAGAGGGAACACAAGCAGAGGGAATGGTAGTGGGAGAAGCAGGCCTCCTGCAGAACAGAGAGCCCGACGCGGGGCTCGATCCCAGGACCCTGGGATCATGACCTGGGCCGAAGGCAGACGCTTAACGACTGAGCCACCCAGGCGCCCCTTACATGCACTTCAAATGACAGATTTCAGGAGTCCTTCTTTTTAATATAGACATATTCCCAAATTAGCAGGAAATACTGTGTATCACTAAGCCAAGACAATGATAAAGTCAAAATGAAAACTTCAAATAAGCCACATAATTTTTTCTAACAATCTTATATTTTTTTAAAAAAAGATTTTATTTATTTATTTGAGAGTGATAGCTAGACAGAACACAAACAGGGAGGAGAGTTCTCCCCCTCCTGGAGAAGCAGGGAACCCAACATGGGGCTCGATCCCAGGACCCTGAAATCATGACCTGAGCCAAAGGCAGCTGGTTAACCAACTGAGCCACCCAGGCACCCCAATCTTATACATTTCAAACAACATTAAAGTTGTGCTCAGGCTTAACAGTCTTTCCTCCATGTGGAGTCTGCTTGGGAAATGAATACGGTAAGGCCTTGAGATCTGTCTCAGGCATGACAGCATGAGGAGAGCCACTGACCCACTCTCCAGTGAAATTGTTGAAAATGGAAAAAAAAAAAAAAAACCCACCCCAAACCCCCCCAATTAAAACCTCTGGAAAGAGCCCTAAGGACAGACAACAAAAGAGGGAATATCTATAATATTCAGTTAAAAAAAACCCCGAGAGTCTGTGGTATTAGAACCAGGGAGGCAGAACCTCTACTCAGATGGCTGCAGCCAACAACAAGGCCTCCCTCCCTTCTCCCTCCAGCAAGAGCGCTTCTGAGGTTTTTCATCTTGCCCCCGGCTACCTGCTGGGCATCCCTTCTTCTGCACAACGCCCATTGGTAGAATGGAAGCTCTACCTTGGATGCGGCTCAGAGCCCTGGGCTCTGAGAATACTCCGAATACAGTCCCTGCCCCAGCTTGTAAGGCCAGGATAGATGAGCCAAGAGAACCTGGGGCTGCCGTCCCTCCCATGCCATCAAAATGTGGTCATCCCAGGGTGGGGGGCGGGCACGCAGGTATGCCCACAGCTGTGCCTCCTAGGGGGCGGGGGGACAGGAATCCACTAACACATTCCAGCCAGTCACTAAACAAACAAGTAACAGTAACAAGCCCCAGAGAGGAATAGAAGTACCCAAATTTGCTTTGGTATCTAAAATGACCAATTTAAAAAAAAAATAAGGCATGCAAAGGAACACAAAAGTATAATCCATAGACTGGGGGAAAAATTAAGGAACAGAAACTACGTGTGAGAACACTAAGATGCTGGACTTAGAAAACAACTTTGGAAAAAACTTCAAAGTGACCATTATGAATTGTTCCCAGAATGAAAGGAAAGCCTGAGTAAAGAAATAAAGGAAGGGATGAGGACAGTGTCGTATCAAACATAGGTTAATGAAGAGAACCAGATGGAAATTCTGGAGTTCAACGGTCTAATAACTGAAATAAAAACTTTTCACATAAACTTAAGTAGATCTGAACTGGTAGAAAAAAATGAGCGAACTCGAGGTATATTAATATAGATTAGGCAAAGAACAGAGAGAAAAAAGAAAATGAAACATGAACAGAATCTCAGAAAATGTGGGACTCCATTAAGTGCACCATCATGTGTGTCATGGGAATACCAGGAGAGAAAACACACTATATTTGAAGAAACGATGGCTCAAAATGTCCCAAATTTATTAAAAATCAATAATCTACATATGAAAGAAGCTCAACATGTAGGATAAATTAAAAGAGCCCTACAAACACATCACAGTAAAAATGCCAAAAGTCGAAAGCAAGAAGAAAATCTTGAAAGCAGCAAAAGGAAAGTGACAGATCACTTACAAGAGAACCCAATACAATAACCTAACTTCCTGCAAAAACAAGAGAGATCGGAGGACAGGAGCGAAGACATAGTCAAAGTACTTGAAGAAATTAAACAAACAAACAAAAAACCCCTGTTAACCAAGAGCCCTATACCCAACAAGGCTATCATTCAAAAATAAAAGCAAAATACAGGCACACTCAGATAAGCAGAAACAGAATTTGTTGCTACCACATTTACAGGACAATAAATGCAAAAGGAAGCTCTTCAGGTTAAAAGCCAGTTACCCTGGATGTAATTCAAAGAAAGAAGGATGATCTCAAACCGCTAACTCAATCTTCTGCCTCCAGACAATGGAAAAATAAAGAGCAGCAGAAGAGAGAGTATAATATAGATTAGAGTGAAGCTAATGAAATAAAGAACAGAAATACAGAGAAAATCTATGAAATTAAAGCTTTAAAAAGATGAACAAAACAGACAAACCTTCAGCAGACTGGCCAAGAACCAAAGACACTAGAACCATAAAGAAGGGACATTACAACTGACATTACAGAAATACCAAGATTATGAAGAAAATACTAGAGATCATATACCAGCAAATTAGATGACTTACATGAAACAAATTCCTAGACAAACTACCAAAACTGACTCAAGAAAAAATAATCTGGATAACTCTCTAACAAGTGAAGATTATCTGAACAGTCCTATAACAAGTGAAGAGATTACGAAACAAAAAATAACAACAAAAAAACTACACACAAAGGAAAGTCCAAACTGAGGTGGTATCATGGCTGAATTCTACTCAACATTTAAACGAGAACACCGATTCTTCACAAATTCTCCCAAAGAGGAGGGAACCCTTCCCAACTTGTTTTATGAGGCCATTATTACCCCGTTAACAAAACAAACCAAAAAAAAAAAGAGCCACTGCAAGAAACTACAGACCATTCTCTCTTATAAAATGGATATGAAAACCCCTAACTGAATAGCAGCAAACAGTCCAGCAACATATCAAAAATCATTACACTATGGCCAGGTGAAACTTACCGAAGGTTTAACGCCTAAAAACCAATATACCACATCATATCCTTAGAATGAACGTGATTTCTATTTGTACAGAAGTTTTGTCCAGTTTAAAAAAAAAAGTTAATACGGTAGTTTGCCTACTGTCTACTTCTAAAAGGATTACCAGTAACATACTTTAATAAAGTGTTTCTTAAATCATGAAATCAAAATGTTTCGTGTAAAACGTATTATTTTACAAAAACAAGAATTAGACAAAACCCTACCCAACGTGAAGGATCACTGATCAAGTTAATAAACAGTGCTGACAATTTAGTCCGTCGGATCTCTTGACACGTTGCACAGGAGACGGCCATGAAGCACTCGGCACAGGCCTTCCGGACTCCCCACACGTTATCAGAACAGAGCTGGAAAAACCTGGGCAGCTACGCAAGGACAGCGGTGTGTTAGGCAGACAGCACGGGTCTCGGTGATTCATTTTATCTCATTTTCTGCTTTCACAGTGTTTCCAAATACTAGATTTTCCTCTAACAATTTAGAAGATCTGTTTCGTATTAAAGCTCAGTAATCTGAAATAGATCACACCTCATTCACAGCCCTGCCGACTGGAAAAGCAGAAGCAACAGACACAGCGTCAGCATCCTACAAAGGCTGGTACCTAAACTGTTTGCCTAACGGATGGTTTCAGAGACTCTTCCAGTACGTTAACTGGTACACGAAGCAGGTAGATGCCACGCGCCAACCATTTAAAAATGACGAGCTGTAGATTTGTCAGAATACTTGAGAGCTGCAATAAAATTACAGACTTCTTCAAATAAGAACTGATTTGTTTAGAAATGGGAGAGGTAAAAATAAATCAATGGTCCTTACACATCACATAGCTGCACTTTTAACAAACTATAATCAAACCCAACTCAAGTGCCGAGGTTATAGAAATTTAAACTCCCAAACTCAAAGTCATATTACCTTTCTGGTTCACATTCATGAGATTGTGTTACTAAAATTTGGGGGTAAATGTATGCATTTTAAACTTTACGTAGGACTCTGTAATGGGCTGCTTACCCCTTTATCTCTGCACTACTCACCAACATCTCCTCAGTAGCTTGCTGGCCAACCACACTGCAGATATCTCCAAAATTGGCAGCACAGACCTGACAACAGAGGTATCGGTGACATTTCAAAATCCCCCAAACACAGTGCTTTTAAAATAATCTTTGAAGTTTCATATATCAATACAATAACCACTAAAACCATGTGTTCTTAAACAAACAAAATGCCTAAAAAATACCTTTCGAACATGAAACATTCTGCAATCACAGCACATCTCACAAAACCTAGGGAGGATAAGACGCTCTGTAATGTCCTTCCCAACCATGGGAGCCATTTTGCACATTATCTAAAATGGATAAGAACAAAAGCACACTGAAAACATCTTCAAAGTAAGACTTTTCCAGTTAAGTCTGCTAACTTATCAAAAGTATATACTTTAGGAAATATAAAATAGGTCATGGCATCATTATACCGCATACATCACAAACAACATTCATCTTATTTATCCAGGCTTAAGGCAGAAAAATAGATATTTGCTACTACCAATAATTACTAAATGCACAGTAAACCCAGAGTTAATCTGAAAAATTTCATTTCTGAGTATAGTTTCAATCATATTAATTATTTTGCCTGATAACTTCAAAAGTAAAAAACCCTACTATTTTCCCAGTAAGAAAATAAATGGTCACTGTTCAAAGGCAAGATTATCCATAAGAAGAATTTGGGTTATGTTTGTACTACTAAGAGAAGACCCTCTGGAGGCAGTCCTTACCTCACAAAATATCATGTTAATAGAAACTCGTGCAAAAGAGAACTGTGTCCCTTGGTTCTAACGAAGGCAAGGACCCAGTTCCAACACGCAGTTTCAGGTGATGCAGTCCCAGGCAAATGAGGCTGAACTATGTTTGAAAACCAGCCCGTTATTGAAATAAATACCCCACTCCACCCTCCACTTAATATCGAAAGAAATCTGATGGTCTGTTATTACTATACCTACACTCCTAGCCCATACAAACATGATGAGAAAAAAGGGATAGAAACTGCAAAGAACAAAAACACTATTCATACGGGACATGATTTTCTATATATAAAAATTCCAAGGGCTCTATAAAGAAGCCACTAGAACAAATAGGTGAGCTTCGGAAGTTTGCAGGACATATATCAGAACCAAAAATCAAATATATTTCTATAAATTAGCAATGAAATGAAAACATTTAAAAACAGTATCATTCACAGCAATGTTAAGAAACATAGTTCAACAAAATATAGATGTGTTCTGTCTACTGAAAACTACAAAACATTGATGAGAAACATAAAACACCTAAATAAATGGAGAGATCTACTGTATTCATGGATTATCTCCAAACTGATCAACAGATTCAACACAATCCCTATCAAAATCCCAGCATCCTCAGAACTGTTTTTCCCAAATTCCAACAAAATCTCAATTTTGTTTTTTGACTCTATACTGTTTCTAAGCATTTTGCAAGCCCTAAAAATCCAAAGTTATATACTGTAGCACTCATCTAACATAATTAAATTCATCAGAATGAATTCTCTCCAAGACAGAGAACAATTACAAAGCTAGGGTGTACAAAACATGATAAAATAAAGAAACCGACTGTAAAAGAATCATGGGTTTCATACTAGTGCTAGATATAGTCTACTAGAGTTATAATGCTTCACTATTGTTAAGTCCCATAAAAATAATAGAGCAAGTTAAACTCTGCTCAGTTATACAAAACCTGATTTCCTTCATTCCTTCAACTTGTGAAATTAAAAAAATCTACATTTTGGGATGTGACAGAGGTGCTGACTGTACAACATGGTGAATGTACTAAATGCTAACTTAATTGTACACTTTAAAATGGTTTTTCATTATGTGAATGTCATTTCAATAAAAATGATATGACTGAAAAGTATCTAAATTATTATTAACTGGTACGGAGTATCTAAAAAATAATGGAATCAAGAAATTTCCAAGGGAAAGGGGACTACAGAGATGACCTAATTCATCCTAATGACCCAGAAACATTACCCAATTTTTGTGTAATTCTTTTCATATCCACAAAGATGCTATTATTTTAGGGTTTTATTTTTTTATTTTATTTTTAAGTAATCTCTACACCCAACATGGGGCTCGAACCCACAACCCTGAGACAGAGAGTCACATGCACCACCAAATGAGCCAGCCAGATGCCCCTATTTTAGGTTTAAATAATAAACTCTCACTATCCAAACAGATTTGAATTTTTAGAAGGATTTATTAAACCAGACTTTGTTATGTACATGATTTAATCCATGTGTTTTTCTTATAATCACAATTTCTATCACATAACATGTATCATTATAAGATTACTTGCCTATCCTTCCCCCAAAGACCACACTGTCAAGGGCTGGAGCTATTTTTTTTTCCCTGTGCTTATGTAGTGCCTAGAAAAGTGATCAACAGCAACTAGAGTTTCACCAACGTTTCTTGAACCAATACTGGGTTTTTGTGTTTTTTGTTTTAATTGCACTGAATGTTTCTCCCATCTTCTTTTTCCATAACAATGAATTTACAGTTAGTTATTATTCTAATAACTGCATATCTTGCTTTCTCAGAGCCAGTGATAGAGCCATCTAATTCACAGGTGCAAAGCATAACATGGGGCCCACAGAACATAGACCTTTTTTGTATGCCTGTCCCTTTCCGGCCCTGTCTAATGATTTGGGCCTACTCTGATACCTAATACATATAAACCCCATAGCACATAACACAGTATTTGAGCACCTCATATTTGTCAGCAGTGATGAATTTTTGCCTGAGCAGAAAAAGCGCTTTCTACTTACAGCCACAGCTTCTGTTTTCACATCATCGTTGCTATCTGGGGCAGTTAGCTCTATGAGGACCGGGCACACTTTGGTCTCCACATCAAATCGCTCAATTAACTCCTGCTCCAGCAGAGCCAGCAAAGCTGCCTGACTGGTTTTTCTTACCTAGGAAAAAATCAGCAGGATAAACAAACTACATACATGACATAACAAAACTCTATTACCTGATTTTCATGAAACTGAAGACTTTTCTCTCAATCTAAAGGGATTCATAACTGGCAAAACCTTGCAAATAAAAACTTGTTGCTATTTTCTCCAGCTATCGCAAAGACAGAACTTGGTAGACTGTGATAGGACAAATGAAGTAGAACCGAAAAGCCACCACTGTGGGGCGCCTGGGTGGCTCATTCGGTTGGGTGCTCAACTCTTAATTCCAGCTCAGGTCGTGATCTCGGGGTCTGGGATAGAGCCCCACATTGGGTACCGCACTCAGCGGGAGGTCTGCTTCTCTCCCTCTCCCTCTGCCCCTCCTCCTGGCTTGCATGCTATCACGTGCGCAAAAGGAAAGCCATCCTTGTGAAAGGTGACTCCCAAATCAGCACACTTTCTGAGGGACACCCATGAGGATGCCATGTAAGAATGCAGCTCCTGGGCACTGTCTTATCATGGCATCAAGGAGGCTTCCTAGATTTGCCAGACTCTAAACTTATCTTGTCTAAACACACGGTCATTTTGAAAAACAAAATAATGAAGCTGAAGAGGAAAAAGCACTCAAATGAGACCAGCTAGGGGAGGCCATTCTACATACAACATACTACATACATTTCCAGTAAGAACATGTAAATGGCACTCTTACCTGATTATTCTGATCTGCGAGATATCTAACCACAATAGGTAGTAAGTATTTGGAAAAAGCATATGGGATTGAAGGCCGGTTTTCTTGACAAAATAATGCAATATGAGGCACCTGTTCCATCAGCTCTGCTCTCACCGTTGGTTCTATTGAAATAACAGAAATGTGAGCAAACACATTCTCCCACAGCAATAAAATCTTTGCCTGGGCTTAAGGCTATTTAGGAAAGCTCTGGACTTCTATCCTTAGCATAAAGGGACTTACACAGTGTTCTCTAACGCTAGGATCCTTTCACAATCACATGCACATCAACCCCTCGAGTAAATGGAAGATCCTACTCCCATCCCAGGCTTCTATCTTGCTACTGTGCACCAAGTACGCAATCATTTCCTATTATGATCAAATTTATCCATCACCTACATTGTGTCACATATGCTAGGGGTTAAAATATCCAATATTCACATCAACAAAATATGTAATATCCATGAATTTTTAAGAGCCTCCTATGACAAGTCATAAGGACCAGTTCCTAATCTAAATTTAATCAATGAATGGAGAATTTATAGTTAAAGTTAATTAAGACTAAAATGGTAAGTGACCATTAAGGTAGATCAATCAATTTAAAGAAACAAAAAAATCTGAAAAGACTCAAGTATGTACAGTAAATTTAAGTATGACAAATACAGCACTTCAAATCTCTGAATTTCAAAAGTACAAACTGCCTAAGAGTAATGGCAGGAGAATCAGTTACGTGAGAAAAAGAGGATTTCTATCCTACACATCATACATGAATTCTAAGTGAATTAAAGTTCCAAACTTTTTTTTAAAGATCAAAAGCACTAAAAGACAACATTTAAAAAAAATGTTTATGAGGTGAGAAGCCCTTCCAAGGCAAACAAAACCCCAAAACCAACTTTGAGACCAACTAATTCCACGTTATAAAGCCTCCATTATAGACAACAGGTACCATACTCAGTTAAAAGGCAACCAGCCTGGGAGAAAATACATGAATAACAAAGTATTACTAACTATACAAAGAACCCTTGTTCAAATGAACACAAGAAAGAACATAAGGACACGGACAGGAGTTCTCAGAAGAAACGCAAATGACTAAGACACATACAGACATGATGGATTATCAATACAATTCATTACATCAGACCTAATTAGAACTTTGGTATTAATGACTATATTGTTACAGTTACTTTAAGGTAAATATGCATGCATGGGTCTAGAGGAACTTTAGATTTCAACAAACAGAAATTAATGAAAGTATCAGCAGAAAATATACTAGCATCTTACAAAGCTAAGAATCTTATCAACGAACCGATATTTAGAATTTCTATTACATGGCTCTGCCATTTGAAGTTAGACAGTAATTGAACAAAATAGTGCTTCTGTTTTGAAAAATAATTAGTTAAAAAAAAAAAAAAGAGGCCTCTCCTTTTCCTCATTGACCCTGAATTTGCTAACATGGACCTAATACTTATATATATTTTTGAAGCAAAGAAGGATACAAGTTACAGGTCTGGTTAAGAATGAAATCAGTAGGGGTGCCTGGATTGGCTCAGTTGGGTGGGCATCTGCCTTTGGCTCAGGTCACGATCTCAGGGATCGAGCCCCGCACCCAGGCTCCTTGATCAGCTGAAGTCTGCTTCTCCCTCTCCCTCTGCCCCTCCCCACTGCTCATTCTCTCTCTCTCAAATAAAGTCTTAAAAAAAAAAAAAAAAGAAAGAAATCAGTAACTTTGTTTTCTTCAAAGCCCTGCTTAGGCAAATAGACCAATGGAACAAAACAGAGTCAAGAAATGAATACACATGAGTCCTATGGGAGGAACTGGAGTGCTGGGGAGGGACTTCAGGCTACTGTGATGGTTGAAGAGAATGAAGGAAGAAAAGGGAGTTGAGCCTAAGGTCTCTAACTTGGTGGGCTGGGCTGATCCTGACTACTGAAAAATACACAGTTGTAAAATTAATGCACATATTCCATTCTCTTAAGCAAACCAGGAGCTTAGAACCTTTAAATCTTTCATCTGCCTTATCCTTATCAACTTTTATTTTTACTTAGCTAATTTATTATTTTATAAATAACTTAGAAGTAAGGAAAATAATGGGGATAAAAATCAATTCTTTAAATCACTAGCAGGGAAAAATAATAAAAATTTTAGGCCAATATTACCTTCTGCGACTGCTACTGCAGTTGCCACCTATCAACAAGCTGCTACTGCAACTGTTTCTGAATTATTTTTTTTTGTAATTTTTTTTTTATTAACCTATAATGTATTATTTGCCCCAGGGTCCTAAATCAACTTTTATCTTGATTTTTTTTTTTTATTCCTCTAAAGTTATTACTCCTATTTTTAGGATTTTTATATAACAAATGCTTGTTTAAATTTACTACTAATTTAGTAAGTTTTTTTTCATCCAACTCTTTTTTGGTTCAATTAAAAAAATTTACAGGGCGCCTGGGTGGCTCAGTGGTTGAAGCCTCTGCCTTCGGCCCAGGTCATGATCCCAGAGTCCTGGGATCGAGCCCCGCATCGGGCTCTTTGCTCAGCAGGGAGCCTGCTTCTCCCGCTCCCATTCCCTCTGCTTGTGTTCCCTCTCTCGCCGTGTTTCTCTCTGTCAAATAAATAAAATCTTTAAAAAAAAAAAATTTACAAATACAGTTACACACCATGATAAGCTTCAAAGTATAAAGAAGCCAGACACAAGAGAACATATTCAGTATGATTCCATATAAAGTTCAGAAGGGAAAATTAATCTACCCACTCAGGGGTCAACACATGGATTCACCTTGGGGAGAAGAACAAGACAGAAATGAGGCGGTGCCCTGAAACGGTTTCTGGGATGCCAGTTGTATCTCTTGATCTGACTACTAATTACATGGGCCTTCATTTTGCTTTACTTCATGGAGCTGAAAATCTATAGTGCATGTACTCTCTGGAGTGAGTGTTAATCAATATTACAGTAACAGAGTTTCCCAACAAGTGTTCCTGCTGCCCACTTCCGTCACCAAGTGTCTACACTAGGACGCTACTGCTCTGTATCACCCTAGCCCGGCATGGTGTAAACCCCGACAGTCCAGACCTCGACTGCCTGATTGAACAGCCTCATTATTTTAAACTGTGGACTCAGTAAACTACCTGCTGACCAAATGGGCCACTATCTTGTACTCCTTAGACCTCTAAACCAGTCTTCTCTTCTCCTCAGTATGCTTTCCCTTCTCTGTACCTCATTCTATTAAATTTAACTCAATGTCACTAACTTTCTAAAACCAGCACCAATCCTCCCCGTTATAAAGTATTGTTTATAAGTTATTTGCATTCATTAAACTGTTAATTTGTCTAAAAGAAAAAGAATTCTTATTCACCTTAGTAACAACTCTAGCATATATTCTAGAATTTGGCCTAAGACTGCACTATATTATGTTTATCAAATGAACAAAAATTTGAATGTCAATAGAGATATTTATCATGAACTCGACAACTTGAGAGTATATTTTTAAAAAATATACAGTTGACCCCTGAACAACTAGGGCGCTGGGGGCACTGACCCGTCCCTGTGTAGAAAATCCACATGTAACTTTTGACACCCCCAAAACCCCACTATTAGCCTACTGTTGACTGAAAGCCTTACCAATAACAAACAGTTGATTAACACACATTTTTTATGTTATATGTATTGTATACTGTATTCTTACAATAAAGTAAGCTAGGGAAAAGAAAATGTTATTAAGAAAATAAGGAAATACATTTATAGTACTGTAACTCATTGGAGAAAATCTGTATGAATGGACCCGCACAGCTCAAACCCATGTTCAAGGGTCAACTACATAGAGATAACTATATTGATAAAAACAAGTACTATAGGTGGCAAACAGGTAAAGAAAATACAAATTCCTCCCTAAAAAATATCTAATAACTAAGAAAGGAATAACCACAATGCAAAAAATAAATAAGTGAAAATTGTAATTGATGAGATTCTCCTAAAACCCTTCTGGAACAAGCATACGCACATGAGCAAGCACATATATCATCATTAGACATCACCATTAGACAGATTATTTGTAAGCTTACAAATTTTTTCCTACCCTATAGGCAAATAAAAAATTAAATACTAACTTAAGGCTTATGTAAATGGTACAAATTGCTCACCAAAAGATGAGACGATCTAAAAATTTAAAAATGAGACTGCTTACATACCAAAAAGTTTGTTAGAGAGTGAAAAATAACACATTTTAATAAAGAGATAATGGGTTTAAGAAAAAAATTTACTTTCGAACTTCTTATAAAATAAAAAATAAAGATATGCATATGACTTAAGTTAAAATGGTAAGGTTTATGGTTATGCATATTTTGCCTCAAGAAAAAATATTTTTAAAAACCTTAATATAACCATATTCCAAGCTTGAAATCAGGTTTACCTCCTTCTTAAGCAGACCCTCCTATCTTCGCTTTGAAGACAACATGCTCTAGTTTTATCATGACTGATTAACATTTTTTCACAAGTGAGAAAGCATAGGAAAAGGAAGCATTTTATATTTGCCTTAAAAAAGAGGTTATAGCTCACTCTATCCCTTTCAAAATTTATTCAAAATTATTTTTAAGTTTTCAGCAATCCTAAAATATTAAGACATGATGCAAAAACAACTTCTAGATTTTTCTGATGAGAAATTTCTAAAATTAAACCAACTACAAAATGTGGCTCTTAGAAAATTCCTTTCTTCTTCATACTGATGTATGTGGTAATTTACTTAGGAAATCTTTTAAAGAAGTCTAAAGTTTTTCATTAGCTTTTAGAAGTTTTTCATTAGCTTTTAAAGTTAGCTTTCTAAGTTTTTCATTAGCTTTTAAACTTCGAATTTGGTCAAAGAAACCTTTCTTGGCATAAACATACCTGAATCGTCAGCTAATCTGCTAATTCTTTCCAAAACAGCAATGCAATCTCTTTCATCATCGCAGACTTCCCTCAACGTGTCCAGCAAACTCCGGGCCACCATTTGTCTAAAAGAAAAAGAAAATGATATAATGTTTAGTGGTGTTAATAAGTAATATTTAGAATTCCAAAAGGTAGAATCTATATGATTTTAAAGAATTTTTTTCTTAATACATTTTATAACATACATTAAGTCACTTATATCCCAAGTGACAAATGCCAGTATTTTATTGTTAACAAGAGGAGACTGAATATTTACCAAAATATTTTTCATCTTTATCTAGAGTGAAAAATTTAGTAAGGTCACTGAAAATTCTATAAAAATTTCAAACAGTTATCTTCAACTATCAAACAACAGGAAAATACACACATTCTTCATTATATCAAATATTACCCTTCACATTTTACTAAATGAGTTTATACATCTATACTCAAAAAATCAAGACTTTCAGATTTCCCAGAAAACTGATACAGGTATCCTGGAACCACAGCTGGAAAAACAATACATTAGGAAGAGTGTCCCAATCCCCTTGATCACCACCTGGCACACAGTAGATTTACAACATCATCTGTTGAGAGAATAATATATTCCCCTCAGTAATCATTTTATTCAAATATCAAAATTATGCCTAACAGCAAAAAAGTAATGGTGTTTTTATTTGTTTTTTTGGGTTTTTTTTTGCCAAAATGCAAAGAAAGAGTGCCACATGCTTACTAGGATCAAGGAGTAATAATTATAAAAGAGGCCTTGGCTGTGATTATTAACAAAACATGTTGACTGAGACTACACACGTTAATACTACTTTAAACTGGAAAACTGGACTTTCCCTATTGAAATGAATGTAATAATTAATCCTTCCACTTGCACAAGGAAAAGAATACGCACATACCTGTTAAACACGTTCTCGCTTGCAGCATACTTGTCCAATCTCCCCAGTGGCGTCAACATTTCATCTTGTGAGACAAAGTCCAGGGCTGAAGGTATAATAATCACATCAGACTCTGAGCTGTAGTCATCCACACCAACTATCAGAGACATCAGAAATACTCCTTATAACACCTTGAAACTAACAAGTACCCCGTGCCTGTCTGAAGCAGCACAAGACTGTCTTTAATGTTTCTGGAGTGGTATGAAGGATCACAAAAGATTTTTAGATCAACTCTTACATTTAAGCCACGAATGACTCAAGGATGCTCCCTCTCCTTTTTCTACAGGTATGTCTAGTTGTCTCTAGAAACAGAGAGGACAGAGGCTGCAGAAACTCAGCATGATGTGATCACTGAGAACTTACATGTTCAATCAGAACACTAACAACTTGTAAAAAAAAAAAAAAAAAAAGAGTCAAACACTGGTAAAGTAAATTCTGCAACGCAGTCAGAATAACTCACATCTTAAGCAAAAGAACAAATGTAAGAATTACAGCAGACTTCTCATCAGAAACAATAGAAGCCAAGAGAGAGTAGAGCATTCCTTAAAGTACTAAAAAAAAAAAAACCCAAAACCAAAAAAATGTCAACCTACAACTCTATACCCAGCAAATAAACATCTTTAAAATATCTCAGAAATTCATATCTTTCAAATATAAAGATTTGAGACACACAAAAACTGACAGACATCATCACTAGCAAGCCTGCACTACAAGAAATATTAAAGTCCTTCAAGCAAAAAGAAAATTATACCAATTGGAAATCTAGATCTATACAAAGGAATGAAGGGCACTAGAAATGATAAGTGGGTAAATACAAAAGACTTTTCTTATTTAAAAATCTCTTTGAAAGTTAATTGTTTACAGTAAAAATACGTACTGCAAAAAAAAAAAGATAAAAAATCTACTCTTAACTAGAATGAACAGGGGAGGTCGGAGAGGGGGATAGGTGAAGCAGGTGATAAGGATTAAGGGGGGCCCTCGTGATGAGCACAAGATGTTGTATGAAGTGCTAAATCACTATATTGTACATCTGAAACTAATTACACTGTACGCTAACTGGAATTTAAGTTAAAACTTTAAAAAATGTACTTCGGGTTTCCAACATATACAGAAGTTAAAATGTATGACTATAATAGTACAACGGCAGGAAAAGCACAAAGGACACTGTTCTTACACTACATGTTAAGAGATACATGTTATTTGAAGGCAGACTGTTTAAAGATGTATACTAATTATAAACTCTACAGTAGCCATTAAACATTAAAAAAAAAAAAAAAACACCAAAGATATATAGTGAGTAAGCCAATAAAGGCCATAAAATGGAATCATAAAAAAAAATACTCAATCCAAAAGGCAGAAAAAGAGGATAAAAGAAGAGATAGGACACACAGAAAGATGGTGAGATTTAAACCCAACCATGTCAATAACCATGCTGAGCACAAATAGTATCAATACCCCCAATGAAGAGGCAGAGATTTTCAAACTAGATTAAAAATAACACCTAATATTAAATTACTTACATAGTGCAGACAAATTTTATACAGTTTATGCTGATCTACAATTCATAGCAAAGTATTTATTTTAAATCAGAAAGTTGTAAAAACCACTCAGACGCTCTCACTTGGCCTCTGTTTTCTCTTTCTAGTACAGGACTGCTGAGCTAGCATGACCTCGAAGGCACCTTTATGCAGGCTCTAGAATTCTATGACTATGACCAAACTGTTTCATCAGTCTCATACTTGTTAATCTTAAAGATAACCATTAAAAACATGATTCTGGTCCTTCGAAAGCCAGGACTCCGAGGGTGGCGACCGTCCAACACTGCCGAGTATAAGGCAAGCCTGGAGCACTTAAACGCGAAATGCAGACGGCAGGTGGCAGAGTCAAATACTGATTATGTAGGTTTGGAGTGGGCTCTAGGAGCACTCATTTTTAATAAATACCCCTACTAATTCAAATGCAGATTGTTGAACAGCCATAGTTAAGAAACATACTGTTAGAGGGCAAAAAAATTGTATTTTGCTTCAACTTCAAACACCACTCTATCCATCACGGTTGACAACGAATGACTTCTCTAAAAAGGAGATGTTCCACTCTGGGACAGGCACTGGTGACAAAGCTCCACTTCTATTTCCCACAACTACTGCCTCCTGCCTGTATCTGTGGAATCATCCTAGCCTGAAACTTCCTTTCTGAATTCAAGATTTCTTCATCAGTTCTTGATTGGACTAATAAGGCACTGAGACCACAAGGATTTGGTTAGCATAGTCACAGACTGCACACTTAGGTCTTACCCCAGGCATGTGTCTGTACCCAAATGTCTGTCCCAGGTTACAAAAAGAGAGAAACATGAAAATAATCAATAAAAAAGATTATTACCACTAATAAAAAAATCCTACAACATACACTGAGTGATGATAGAGTAAAAAATATCCTCCGATAAAACAGACTACATAGGGACACCTGGGTGGCTCAGTGGGTTAAGCCTCTGCCTTCGGCTCAGGTCATGATTTCAGGGTCCTGGGATCGAGACCCCGCATCAGGCTTTCTGCTCAGCAGGGAGCCTGCTTCTCCCTCTCTCTCTGCCTGCCTCTCTGCCTACTTGTGATCTGTCAAATAAATAAAATCTTTTTAAAAAAACAAAACAGAACAAAACAAAAAACCAGACAACAGAGAGGTAGTAAATGTAGCTGTATCGTTAACAAGGATCCTATAGTTTATGCAAAGCAGAACACCAACTAGATTGTGATAAATTAAAGGTACAAATTATAATCCTTATAAGTACTTTCTAAAACATGCAAGAAAGAATAGCTAGAAAGCCAACAGGGGAATTAAAATGGAATACTAAAATATATCGTTAACCCAAAAGAAAGTCAGGAAAAAAGCAACGGGGGGGGGGGGGGGGGGGGAAGACAAATAGAAAACAAAAAAAAAAGACCTACAGCCAACCAGACCAATAATTACATATAAGCGGACTAAACACTTAAAAGCAGAAATCCCCAACTAATAAAAAAGTAACACCCAACTATAGCTATCCACCAGAGACATCATTTTAAAGCCAAAATGTCAACTAAGAGGTTGAAAAGAATTTTTTTTTTTTTACAAAGAATAAAACATGAAACAGTAAGCCTAAGAAAGCCAAAGCGTTGATATTATTATTAGAAAAAATAGACAAAGACAAGGACTATTACTGCAGATGAAGAGAGACATTTCAAGGCTCCATTTCCCACCTGAGTCTTTCTGGAGAACTAACTGAAGTTTACAGATGCTTGGACACTATGGCTTCAAAAGCCATTTAGGGTTTCACAGCCTTAAAAATCTAGGCTCCTCCACTGATAAAACAACAACAACAACAACAACAACAAAAAACCCAGATCATCTTTTCATGTTATTTGAAATTTCAGGGGTGCGTGGGTGGCTCAGTGGGTTAAAGCCTCTGCCTCCGGCTCAGACCATGATCTCAGGGTCCTGGGATCGAGCCCCGCATCGGGCTCTCTGCTCAGCGGGGAGCCTGCTTCTCCCTCTTTCTCTGCCTGCCTCTGCCTGCTTGTGATCTCTGTCAAATAAATAAATCTTAAAAAAAAAAATTTTCAAACTGACCAAAAAGCATATAAAAACAATGATCACTCTAAAATGCTTTTTCAAATTATCTGATGTCCCCAAATTCCTTCCCCTTCTCCAGTAAGCTTTTACTGTCTTAGCTGAGGGGCAACCAGGATGGTGTGGAAAAAGGAAGACTTGCAAGCTCTACTGAGAGACAGAACTGCAATAAACACCTAAGTAGGCAATCTCCATTTTTCAAAACCTCATATTTAATTATAAAAAATGCTTCCATGAAAAAGGCATATGACATCTTTTTAAAAAAATTTTTACTTAAGTTTTTTACTTTAATTCCAGAATAGTTTACATACAGTGTTGTATTGGTTTCAGATGTACAGCATAGTTGATTCTACAATTCTGTACGTTACTGAGTGCCCATCATCATAAGTTTAGTCTTATATCTTTCGGTGAAAACCTGTGGGTTTTAGTGAATTCTAATAGAATGGAACCTTAGTAAAGAAAATTCCTAAAAGGAATAGAGACCTAGAGGACAAACTGAAGCCTTATATTTAAGGCATCATATGGTAAAGACCCAAAACATAAATTAGACTCAACAAATTGTAAGTCCCAAATTGTAAGAACCAAACGTGTTACAATCCACATAAAGAGATCAAGAAAAAATGATGAGAAAGTAACAACAGAAAAATGATATTTCTCTTTGTTAACTTATAAAACAGAATACTTCCCTTTGTACAAAGCTAAAAGTTCATATAGTGGAAGAGAGGATAATATCCTTATAGCTCAGGATGTATCCTCTACCTACCCTAAGCTCCTTGCACCAGCACCAAAGGAAAGCTGAAGAAGGAGAAAGCAATGGCCCAATTTTTGGCTGTTTTAAATTTAAGGAAAATGTAAAAGTTTAAAGTTGGACCCATGTGGAAGTGTGAAGATGATTAATTTAACTTCAACACAGTGACAGCAAACAGTGGTATGCAAAGGGCAGAGGCTCTTCAAAGTAAGACAGATCTGGGTTCAAATCTCATGTTTTGCTACTCATGAACTATGTGAACTTACACAAATACCTAATTAATATGGGTCTGCCTCCTCATCTATAAAATATAAAGGGAAAGACTCTTAAGACACACATTCTAAGACGACGTCTATAAAGTCTCTAACGTTGTGTCAGGCAAATGAGTAAATGTTCCCTTCCCTGTGCATTTAGATCCGTTTCTAGATACAGACAATCTCAATGTGGTTTCCATGTATTTTTAAATGTTTTCATCCATTCCAACCAGTCAGTAGGGCAGCACATATACTGGGAGTGCCGAGCACTCAATAAGGAACACAGATATAAACACTAGACAAAAAGTACATGCATATAAGTATTTATGTGCAGAGATACGTGTACACATATATGGACATACATACTAAGAAAAGATACACAGTATAAGAATAAATACAGAGTATACTGTTAACTATTACATGCTGTTAGTTATTGTATGTCTAAATCTGCCCTGGTGAGTACAACGAGACTTCAAAAAGTCAGGCAGTCCTTGGAAGATACACTGGAGTTGCCAAGCGGGGCTGAGGGCAGCGAGAGGGCATTCCCAGCAGAGAGATCTAAGGATGGTGAGGGAGTAAAGGCAAACCATGCCATGTCTGGCAAACTGCCCAAGAACTACAGTACAGGTGGGACACAGGGTTCCTACAGAAGGGAGGCAGGAAGAGTAGGAGAATGTGGCCAACCAAAATCAACCCAGCCTTCTAATTTTTAAAAAGGAACATTATTACATTTTGCAATATCCTCTTACCTGGCTAGAGAAGTCACACTGTCACTCTGTAATTAGGAATGGCAGAGGGAATGCTAAGCAACAACTTCAACTAAATTCAACAGTCGTTATCTCTTTTGGGCGACAGACAATGCCGGGCAGCAAATATGCTTATTCAACTGTGCTACACTAAAACCTTATTAAAATTCTCAATTATTAATTAAAACCACATTTTTAAAAAAGTTAAGAAGCAAAGATCATGATGAATCTTTTCCAAGCCAAAAGACCTTTCACCTTTCCACAGCATTCTAAGAGAACCCCGGGTATCACATTACTCCTCTCCTGATGATCTGACACCCTTAGTCGCTGGAGCAGAGGAGGAGTAAAGGAGTACAGAGGAGCCCTAGTCCCCTTCAAGAGTACAACCTTCTAATTCAGTGGAGCCAATCCTGGTTCTACCTGCATCAATACCGTAAGTAAGCTTCTTCTCTATTCCTTATTAACAATGCTCAGACATACTACAAATTCACGCTAATTTCATGCTCTTCCAATAAGAATTTTCAATTTACTATTCCTAAACCTTAAATTCTCTCAGAAGATGTGCCAAATCCCTAAGTTCCCAGAACTACCCTCAAAAAATCAACGCCGTTGATTTTCATCATAAAGGTATCTGATGAACTCCATAGCACTAAGTCAGGGGGAGAAAGTGCCAGCAGCCAGGAGAACAAAAGCGAGGGAAAACAGTCTGAGGAGCGCTCCTGACCACAGATACGCTTAAGAGCAGGAGCACGAGAAGGTACCCAAGTGCTTCAGCTGTCCTGACATGCTTTTCAAAATGTAGCATCTCACTACTGCTGTTGAAAGATTTATTTTTCCAACAACACTGCCTTTAAGCACCAACCACCTCACCTAAGACCCAACTCCAGAAACAGTGACGTTACAATGGTGGAGGGAAAATAAGGTCACGTATACTATACTTTACAAGCAATATAAAGGTAATTAAAGTCAATTCTAAGTACGTGGGGTTTTTTCCCGTCACACTGAATCTAGAACTTAAGCTTGCTATTCTCTAAAGTGACTTTTTCATCAAACTTCTTTAAGAGGTAGTTCCCTTCACAGCCTTCACCTCCTCCTCAAGACAAGCAATCTGTCCTATTTCTCCTTCAGTCTTGGGATTCTTACCTTAAGGATCAGCAATAATTTGCCAAAACTAGAGGGCCCTTCTTAGACCTATTGTGTTACTTCGCTACAGCACTTGACAAGGCTGACTTTTGCTATCCCAACGCCCTCTTCTTAAATTCTCTTTTCTTGGGTTCTCTGGAAGTACGCCATCCTGAGTATTTTTCTACCTTTCTGGACTATTCTTATTTTCTTCTGATCATTTTATGTAGTTTGTCTCTACTTTTGTCCTCACATTTTACACACACACACACACACACACACACCCGGAAAATGCATGGCTTCAACCATCACTTATAATGCAAATAACCTCCAAAATTCTCCTGCCCTGATCCCCAAGATCCATGTTTGCAGGTACATAACAGAATCTTCACCTCAATGTCACATTCGTTCTCAAAATTAACCTGTCCAAACAGATCTTACAAAAAATCAACTCTTCCTCAGGACTCTCTCCCCTGTGACCTTGAGTTCTCAAACATGAAGTTTTCAGTTACCTTTTTAACGTACCTTTCTGGTCCCCATCATCTAATCAGTTGCTAAGAACTCTAAATTCTACTTTTATATTTTGTATTCCCACCTCTCCAATCCCAACACCCTAATTCAGAGGCTCTGATGTCTTTTGCTGAGAGCAAACCAGGCGACACAAAGATTTTCCTGGGAATAAATCAGATGGATGACTTGAAGGGATATTCTAGACCCCAACTACCAAGAGTACCCATTGCAAAAATGTGTCTAGAAGTTTGGATCCTAAGGCTTTCCCTTTTAGAATCTCTGGCCTCCCGGAGACAAGATCTTTCTCTCTCTCTGCTCGAAGGCCACCATGTTACACTGCTCCAAGGCTGAAAAAACCTCCGCTATCAAACAGACCCATTGAGATACTTACTACTGGAAGTGTTAGAGATCACAAAGACATTTACAAGTCATATTTTTCAATCCTTTGCTTTCAAAAAATTTGAAGGGCTGATAGGTCATTAAAACATGTTTTTAAAAATTTTAGCATACAAGTTGGAAGAAGTTCAAGGAAATTCGTGGTGCTAACAAAACCCTTCCCATCGACTTATTTGTGTCAACACAATTTCTCAATGCACACAGGTCTTAAAATAAAAAGTAGAAAGA
>CM053616.1:69452885-69487427 GCA_028646535.1 Procyon lotor
AGGACCCTGAGATCATGACCTGAGCTGAAGACAGACACTTAACAACTGAGCCACTCAGGCGCCCCCATACCTCACTTTTTAAAAAGCCCCATGCAGGGGACCTGGGTGGCCCAGTTGGTTAAGTGACTTCAGCTCAGGTCATGACCTCAGGATCCTGGGATGAGCCCCTCGTCAGGCTCCCCCACTGAGCAAGGGAGTCTGCTTCTCCCTCTCGCTCTCCCTCTGTCCCTCCCTGTGCTCAGGCTCACTTTCTCATTCTCTCTAAAACAAAACAAACAAAAAAAAACTTTTAAAAATCCTTTTAAAAGCCCCATTCATTTCACTGAGATACCTATTCAGTAAAATTGTGTAGGAAATAGAGATGAAGAAAAGAACAGGCTAAATTTCCCAATTTAAAAGTTTATTCTTGAAAATGGAGGACGGTGGGTATCAAAGTGCTACACTATGTAGATTTCATTTTTTAAAAAACTTTGTTACATTTATAAGTTTTGTTTTAAAAAATAACTGTAAACTGAAAAACGCATGAGATAGAGTTTTTGAAACTATTTTAGGAAGTACACAGTGATTAAGTTTGAAGACCACTGCCCTCAATCATGGACTTCATCTCCCCTCGTTCTGCCTCAGTTTACACATCACAACCACTTTCATCTTCCTAAAGCTCTTCTCTGTTCAATACAGTCCCTGCTCTCCCTCCCTCCTCCCTCCCCACACAAACTCCCAGCCAGCCAGGGCTAAGGGACTAACTTTCTCATGCTGTGATTCAAGGGACTCCATTATCTGGCACAGCTCCCACCCTCTCCTGCTCACAGCCCACACAGGAGCCCATTTCCTGTCACAACCCCCACAACCCTCCTGTCCTACATACTTATTACATCTGCCCCATTTCTGCCCTTTTACCCTCGTCTCAGTTTCAATTTACCTATTTATAAACACTAGTTTATAAATTTAAGATTTCCTTAAGTTTCTTTTTTTTTAAGATTTTATTTGAGAGAGAGAGCATAAAAGAGAGAGTCGGAGGTAGAAGCAGACTCCCCACTGAGCAGGGAGCCTGATGCAGGACTCGATCCTGAGACTCTGGGATCCTGGGACCTCAAGATTATGACTGTAGCCAAAGGCAGTGGCTTAACTGAGCCGCCCAGGCGCCCCTCCTCTTCTAATTAAGATCTCTTCCTCCTTTGAATCCCTCAGTCTGCGTGCCCTAGCTTTTATTCTGCCAGCAAGAGCAGTGTTTGAGTTGTTTTTTCTTCTTTCATTTTCTTCTGTCTGCTCCCAGTCCCAACACAGATAAATTCCCTGAAGGCAGAGACTGTCCTGTTCATCTTTTCAGTAGCTAAAAAAAAGAAAAAAGAAAAAAAATCTAATGCTTCTCCTGAATAATGCACATTAATTAACAGTTGTTAGTGAAAGGCAGCCCATAGGGATACTTGAGGGGACTGGAGTACTTCACCCTCCGCTAAGACAGTGACAAGTTCATTAGCATACTAATGCCTCAGAGAGGTACCATACCAAAGAGAATGGTTAATTCGGAGGATCTGACTTTCACCAAGCTTGATCACAACACAACATCCTTCCATTCGCCAGGCAGTCTCTAATAATAGAATCTAAAACAGGAAAGAAGGGGGAAAAAAAAAAGGAGACAATGTGTCCTCCCTCCTCCCATTTTTCTCTTGATACTACTTAGACCACAATAAAACTTGCCATATTTTCTGCTTCCCAGTTCTTTACATTCTTTTTAGAAAGTGAACACGAGATGTACCTTGGAGATTTAATCATTTTTATAAGACTTACCTTAAGATATGGCCTTTAAGATATTTTAATAAATAAGCCAACGAATGAACAGGGAGGAAGGGGAAGCCCCTCTGTAAAGCAAACTTCCAGCCAGTACATGTAAAGGGATTCAAGTAAGACTTGTGGACACATGCTAATCCTAATGGGAAAAAGTTCTTTGGGAATGAGGTATTTCCCCAGTGTCCAACCATTCCCCTTACTAATTACAAAAGGAAACAACAAAATCTTTAGGTAGAGAGATCTTGCAGACATCACCTAACCAAGTAGTTAAAATTACCACCACCAATAATGAACAACTGACATCAGGTTCCTCTTGAGATGAAGCACTGAGAAAAATCACAGTATTGCTTACATAGTATTCCTTACATACTATACCATAGTACAGTTTAAAAAAAAAAAAAGAAAGAAAGAAAGAAAGAGAAAAAAGCACAACCTGAATCAAATCACGAGGAAACCTATAAAACAAATTCATTCTTCAAAAATATCAATATCATGAAAGGTAAAGGCTTTCAAGTGAGGCATTACAACTAAATGCAACACTGGAGCCTGGATTGGTAAAATGGTTGCCATAAAAAACATTATCAAACAATTGGTGAAATTTGAAAATGACTACATCTTACAATGTTACATTTTCTAAATTTGATTGCTGATTATGAGAGAATGGCCTTGCTCTTAGGAGACCCAGGCTAAAGGGCCTGATTTCTAAACTTATTCTCAAAAGATGCAAAGAAGATTAAGAACAATGTATACATTACATTGTGTGTGTGTATAAATGTAGAGAGAAAACAGATCAAACTGGCAAAATGTTAACAGTCGCTGGAGGTAGGTGAGGAGTTTTGGGAATTAACTATAACAGCTGTGCAACTTCTGCATTAATTCAATTAAATCAATTTTTCACACTTACTCTGAAAACAAAGTATTTCATTATTTGACTGCAAGTAAGGTTTTATAACCGTATTTAGCTTGGCCAGAAAAACCAAGACTCACCCTAGCAAGTATGTGCTGAAGGTGTACTGTGTGATGGGTACTCTGGTACAGGTAAAGAGCAAAAACCTTACTTACAGACCTTGGACTTAACAGAGCAGGGGCGGCGAATCACGGCAGGCAGGTGAAACCGGCCCCCAGTCTGTTTCTATACACAGAGCAGCCAGCCACGCACATTCATTTCTGTACCGTCTATGGCTGTTTTCAGCCTATACCAGCGGACCTGAGGAGCTGCAACAGAGACCACGTGGCCCAAGAAACCTAAAATATTTACAGTCTGGTCCTTCACTGAAACTTTCCAATCCTTGGTCTAGGAACGTAGCAGAAATGCAATAAGCCATTGCTGGGGGGAAAATGATTAAGACAAACAAATTTGAAGAACCGTATGACTTAGTCCTTATAGCCTCAAGCAACAGGTATGTTGTTTCAATTTGTACTTTGTGACAACAGGTTCATCAGATAGCTTTCCTTTAAATATAAATATTAAAAGTTTACTAAATCCTCAGAAATGATCTTTACTGAGACATATAAAGCCATCTATAGCATGTGTAATCTCCTATTTGAAGTTAAGCAAGAATAATTTCCTAAAGTTCATTCCATGTGAATATTCTAAAAACATTTCCCTAAAGTATACATATAAATAAAAGAGGAATCAGTGTGTTTATCTACACATCAGTGTGTTTATCTATCAACTTGGTTACCAAGATCACGCTTCCTAAACAGTGTTTGTCAAAGGAACACGAAGCACACCAAAGCCCCCGCGAGCGTGGGTCCCCTATACATTACAGATGTGCTGTTGGTTCCCTTCAGTGAGTAAACATTTTCCTTACAGTCTTATTAACCCAATTACTTTGGTTAGTAATCCTTTTTTCCATAGGTAATCCAAATATAAAATTAGAGTTAATCCAGGTCCAAATTACCACCAATCTCTAATACTCTAATAAATGGAGTCTTTTTTTTGAAGTTTTGAAGTTATTTCCACCAAAAACTAAGTTAATACATTAAATGTAAAAATGACTTATATCAAGTCTGACTTGGACTATAAATTGAAAACAATATAGTAAATTTAAATATAAATTCAGATTTTGGAATGACCACTTGATGTGATGACCAGACATATCAGATCCCATCAGTTTTACCGCAATGACTGGCTCCCCCGTACATGAGGGCTTTACAACACAAAGAGAACGTGTGTATTTTGCTTCTAATATTTCCATGACAAACAGGAGCAACTCAGGACAAAAATTATTTTACCTACCAAAACTTAGAGCATGTTACTACCTTTATATCCTCCAGAACCTTTAGGAGGTTAATGACCTAAGTAACTGATAAATTAAGGAAAGTCAAATTGGAAGGCAGAAGAATACAGTAGCAAAAGGTAATAAAGTAAGAAAGACTGTGTCACAGAAGGTCATTAACCTAATACTCTGAAGTTAGGTGACTGAGCAAATTATTTAACCATCAGATAAGTCTCATCTGATACCACTTTTGTAACTTTGTGGTTACCACAGACCTCACCGGGAATACTGTAAGTTTATAGCACAATGCCCAACACACAGTATGACAATAAATGGTAATTAAAAAAACAGAATCCAGGAATTTCTCCCACCTCTCTTTTGTAACTAAAGAGCGATGTTAGAGGATACCTAGGAAAAGAACATCGAAACCTACAAGATCTGAATTGTATTCTAGACACCTTGCCATCCTTATATCTAGGAGACTTTGGGCTTATTAAACTTTCTTCTGCTTAAAGGACGAATATATAATCTGTCCTCTAGCTCCTGATTTCAGTAATTCTGGGATCACTGGCTCACTAGAGGTACAGCACAGCTCACAATTTTAAAGTTTATGTGGTCCTCTAAGATGAAATGGCAAACCAATTTAAAATACAAAATTCAACTTTCGTTCACAGTATTCTTTTGCTACCATAAAGACTGGCCCCAAAGGGTGAGATGTGCTTAGCATGACAAAAATAAACAAGATGTTGCTTCTATTAATCTGGTCATCAATATGAAAGTAAATTTAGTAATTATTCAAATGTGCTTTATTGCAATAGAACAAGGCAAATGTCTAAAGAATAATCATTTAGGGGTGTCTGGGTGGCTTAGCTGGTTGAGAGTGTGACTCTTGATTTCGGCTCAGGTCATGAACTCAGGGTCCTGAGATACAGCCCCGTGTCCAGCTGTTATGGATGTGGCGCCTGCTTAGGATTCTCACCTTCCCTCTCCCTCTGCCCCCTCATGTATGCTCTCTCTCAAGTAAATCTTTAAAAAAAAAAGAATTTAATCATTCAAACTTTATTTATTATACCTTAGTTATATTATTCACCATACTTTAGATACCCTTCTGCTCATAGATTAGAGCAACACTTTTCAAGTGTATGGCTTGTGAAATATTTATAGTTAAAATAAAATGACACCTGGGATGTCTTTAAAGTACTCTGGCTGCCTCCTCTCTACTCCCCAAAAAAGCCCAAATGTTAGAGGGGGGTAAAAGTTGAAGCTAAGTGGGGGGGTATATGATGACTCATCTGCTGTACAGGTTTGAAATTTCCCATTCAAAAAATTAATTCATCATAATAAAAAAAAAATTAAAGGGACGCCTGGGTGACTCAGTCAGTTAAGCAGCTGCCTTCGGTTCAAGTCACAATTCCAGAGTCCTGGGATCGAGTCCCACATCGGGTTCCTTGCTCAGTGGGAAGCCTGCTTCTCTTTTCCACTCCCCCTGCCTGTGTTCCCTCTCTCAGTGTGTCTCCCTGTCAAATAAAATCTTAAAAAAAAAATTAAAAAGAAAACCATAGCTGTAGAAAAAGAATGTGACAAAATCCAACATCCACTCCAAATTTCAAAAAGCTCTCTAAAAACTCATGGAAGTTTCTCAACCTGATAAAGGGCATTTGTGAAAAAATAATAAACCGAACCTCAAAATTCAAAACTTCTGCTCCTCAAAAGACACTGTTAAAAATAAGTCACACACAGAAAATATTTGGAAATCACATACCTGAGAAAGAACTTGTGCCTGGAATATATAAAGAACTCCCCAAACTTAAGAAAACAAATACCCGGGGCGCCTGGGTGGCTCAGTGGGTTAAAGCCTCTGCCTTCAGCTCAGGTCATGATCTCAGGGTCCTGGGTTCGGAGCCCCACATCGGCCTCTCTGCTCAGCAGGGAGCCCTCTCTGCCTGCCTCTCTGCCTGTGATCTCTCTCCTGTCAAATAAATAAATAAATAAAATCCTTAAAAAAAAAAAAAAAGAAAAGAAAAGAAAACAAATTCCCAATGAAAGAATGGGCAAAAGATTTGAACAAGCACTTCATCAAAGACATATAGATGGCAAGTGAGCACAAGAAAATGTGAGCATTAGTCATTAAGAAAATGCAAATTCAAACTACGAAAAAAAAAACCCAAAAAACAAAACAAAAAAACCCAAGCCACCATACATACTTAATAGGATGGCTGAAATGAAGACTGCCCACACCGAACGCTGGCAAGGGTATGGGGCACCAGGAACTCTCACACACTGCCGGCGGGACTGTAAAATGGTACAACCACTTTGGAAAACAGTTTGGCAGTTCCTCAAAAAGGGAGGCAGCCATTCCACTCTTAGGTACATACCCAAGAGAAAGACCATACGTGTCCACACAAAGACTTGTACGTGAATGCTCATCAGGGCTTTATTTGTAACAGCCAAAAACTCTGGAATCATTCCAAAAGTCCATCAACATTTTAAGGACACAGAACAGCTGAGAAAAATGAACTACTCTGCTCACGATAATAAGTGAGTCAACAGGAAGGGCCAGAATCTGAATGCAGGCCTAATGTTTACAAAACCAAGTGCTCTTTCCTCTGCACAGAACTATACTGGGATCGGGGCACCTGGGTGGCTCAGGTCATGATCCCAGGATCGAGGGCCCATGTGGGGCTCCCTGCTGAGCAGGGGGTCTGCTTCTCCCTTTCCCCCTCCACCCACTTGTGCACACACACTCGCTCTCAAGTAAAAAAATAAAATCTTAAAAAAAAAAACTATACTGAGATGTGTTCCAGAATCACAGCATGATAAATGCTCAAACACCAACCGGACACCAAGTAGGCCAGAGAACAAGTCTGCTACCAAGTCTGGGGGGGATAAAGAGCTAAGAAACTTGCCTGAACAGTCAGGAGGATCAAAGGACAGATCTGGAGAAGGGGGACCTAAGGTGACCTGCCAGCTGAAAGATCAGTGCAAAAGTGCCCACTTCAGAACTTAGAGGGAGCACGGGCCTTTTACCCTTAGCCCGAATTCCACAGGTGTGCCACCACCGCCTCCTCCCAAAACATTAAATTAGGTTTCATTTCAGATCCAAGTCAAATGCAAAGAAACACTTTAATTCTAGCCTAGGGACTGCCCACTCTATCACGTAGCTGATGGCAAAAATTCTTTGCCATGAAGACAGAAAAATCCCAAATTTCAAAACATAAGGCAAACAGGAGTGAATATTTAAAATATAAATTGTTTTGATAAGAGGAGGACCTGAGGCAAAAGGACCAGAAGTAATAAACCAGTGATCAAACATATGTGGCAGACTAATCAACTTTACCTAGCAAGGGCTATGTATCTTTGATAGGCAGAGCAAACAAAAATTTTTGTTTGTTTTATTTTTCCCCCAAGTCAGGCAGATACAAGCCCAGGCAGCTGACATGCATTATTTACAAAGGGTTTCCCCTGCTTTCTTTAAAGAAATTCTGCACAGAATTGTTACCTGACACATCATTAACTGATTCTATACACATGTGGGTACCACTAAAACCAATTTTAAACATGCTTTTCTAGGATTATTAATTATATTATCTCTAAAGATTTTTCCTGTCCGGTCTTGTTGGTAGTAATCAAAATATGCCATCAAGTCTCACGACTCACTCTTCCAAATCCCCATTTAACAACACTTCTAAATATCATGACTTTCAAAGGCACCTTCGTACAGTCTTTTAATTGATTCCCCGGCCACTACTACACACAGCCCTAATTTTTTCCTCCTTACTTCCCTGAGGTGGCAAGGACTTTAAGAATCTTATCAAAACTAGTTTTCAAAAGTAGTCCGAGGGCCCAGAGACTCTTTGAAATCAGCACAGCCTGAGCAATTATACCTAGTCCCGGATCCATCCTTAATTCACTCTAATCCAACACTGCCCTCAAATCCAAAAAACAACATAGCGCAAAAGATTTCCAAAACTTCTTCGAATATGAACAATTCCGCAGTATGGCCTACGACGTAACATAGTTCCAAAGGCTCTTCGACATCATGCTAATTACAGCTGAAAGAAAAGTTCACGTAAACACTAAATAAGCTGTATTTCACCCAAGCTTCATCCGAATGACCTCTCAGTTAAATCAAACCACATGCAGCATGGTAGACTAATCCTCAAGGGTATTTTAAGCATGGGTTCAAACAAATTGCCTATACAACAGGCTGGGGCTGCTGCTCAATGCTGTAAACTGAGCAGAAAAGACAGTATTTCCAATACAGTATTTAGAATCAGGAGGCCTACCTTAAACTTCTGACTGGTAGTTAAGGAGTTTCATTTCCTGAGAAAATAATTTAGTCCCTTGCGCGTCAGCTGACTTACTTAGTAATATCAGAATACTACACCCTTCTAACTCATCCAATCTTACGGAAGATTCCTAAAAGCCCTATCTCACCTATTTCAGAAATCCAGTAACTGAAATGTAAATCAAAACTGCATCTTTGGGGACACCTGGGTGGCTCAGTCGTTAAGCGTCTGCCTTCGGCTTGGGTCATGGTCCCAGGGTCTGGGATCGAGCCCCACATTGGGCTCCCTGCTTGGCAGGAAGCCTGCTTCTCCTACTACCATTCCCTCTGCTTGGGTTCCCTCTCTTGCTGTGTTTCTGTCAAATAAATAAAATCTTTAAAAAAAAAAAAACCTGCATCTTTGGAAAACTGATCATAGAAATTTAAAATCTCTCTCTTTGAAAGTCTACCTGTAATTTTGCATTGCTTCCCATGATTCAAGAAACAGAAAGGGTTTTGACTCTGAACTCACTCTGCTGAGATACCTATTGAAATGGGCGTCCCTGGCTTGCTTTCACTTTGAAATTCAAAGTATGTTTCCTGATACAGTATGGAAAGTACCACTCGTAACCTAAACAAACTTAGCAGCACCTAATCATTTCATTTACTTACCTCTGTGACCTTCTGCTCTGTACATACAAAGCCCCATTTTCACATACTAGGATTTCATTTCTTTTTCTCAAGGCTATCAGCCAAGTCAGTCTTTGACCAACCTCCTTCCCATTCTACCCACTTTTCTATGAGCTCTGTACAGAGACTTCAGGACTTAAACCAGAAGACCTGAGACTCTTATCAAGGTCTAGCAATGCCCGCCCCACTTCAAGATCCAGACCACACTCAGGACCCCTCGTAGTCTCCACAGCTGCAGATCACCTGGACTGTTATATTCACTCTTTTTGTAGTCTAGGTTCTGCATTTAGGAAAGACAACCAAGATTCTGGAGTCTGGCCAGAAAGTGATTTCTTCCCATCACAAGGGCTGACTTAGACCCAGCATGGCGGAAGCAGCAGGACCGGGTACACAATTACTCTGGAAGCAGGCCTCCCTACCAGGGTTGCTTGAGAAAGAAAATCGGGCTCATATGATACGTTCCCATCGTTAAGGATAGCCCAAGCTCCATTCTTTCTAACATCTCTGGTCCTCCACCTTCTCCAGGATGTGACAAGCTTTCTCATTTCCTCTCCATTTCTCTTACCCTTGACCTAGGCATCATAGCCAGATTTCCCCCTCATTCTTTCTCCCTTCACAATAAACAAGTGGTCCTTCAACTGGCTACATGTTCAAAGATCCTTTGTTCCTAAATACTCCGGCTAAAGGTATCATCTGTGAAAATCTTAGCAACTGGAAAAAAAAAAAAAAAAGCAATTATTCTAAAAAAGTCTTCAATTTATAAATATGCAAACAAACTATTTATGCCTTCAGATGTCTAATGTTTTATCCTAAATTAAAATGCACTGGGAACTAACAAAACCTTTAATAAGTTAATTGCAAGCAGTAGCAGCATCTATAATTACATTAAATCTGTAGTGTAATGTTCAACATCAGTATTTCCTTCTCTGCTAAACTTGCCTTCCTCTTCACTCCTAAGCACCACCATATAACAGTCCCCATTTACCTAACAAGTACTGTTCTAAGTGCTTTATGTGCACTCATTTATGTAAGGCTCTAAACAACTCTAACCAGGCAATACCTACTATGCCTACCTACAAATGGCAAAACTTCAGCATCTAGAGGTTAAGTGAGTTGTAGGAGTCTGTCCAAAGTGACCATACTAAAACTGCAACAAAACGCTGGCTTCGGAGTTTTGTGTATTAACTACTGTGGTTCACTGCCTCTGATATCTTCATTATCACACTTAGACTAAAACTGCTTGCAAACCACTAGAGGGCATAGACTGTGGCCATCCTTTGCAGAGCTATATCCTCAGCACACAGAAGTCTTGAGGCTCATGAATAAAGCATTGTTGAGTTCTTCACAGGTGTGCTTTCCCCTCTAGACTGCGCTCCTTTAGGGTCAATGAGGAAACTGACACTACAGCTTGGCTTTAGGTGCTTGGCACCCCAGTGAAAATAAAAGAATAGGGAGAAGTCCTTCCTTCACACGTTCCTAAACACCTGCTGAATGACGTGTCTTCTATTTATAGTCTTGAACCTAATTACAGGAATGAGAAGCCCCTGTTTGAGATAACAATCAGAGCCACTTTTCCAATCCTAATTCTGCAAGCAATCAATGGCTGCCCTGAATAACCTTTTAAACCTGCTAGGGGGCATGACACACATCAGGTGAAACGTAAAAGCTGTCCTTCACTACATTAGCACTGCTCCCTTTGAGGTTTTCTTTATTTAAAAAAACCCTGAGCTAGCAAAAGTTCATTTTGCATATGGCTCATATCTTTTAAAAATAATTAGTCTTTTCAGAGAACCCTTCTGAATAGTAAATCCCCCCTTACTTCACTCAAAACACCTAGGAATTTAAAAATTAAGCTTAATTTGGCTAAGGGAAACCACATTAGACAATGCTAAGGATTAACTAGCCAGTATTTAAAAGAGCAATTTCAAACTGCAACCATCTCTGAATTACTTACCTAGGTATTAGCCACAGTAAATCTCAGCATCAGGCAGGCTTTCCCCTAAATACACCACAAAGTCTACCATGGTTATCATTTCAACGCAGAACCATTTCCAAATTATCTTCTGATGCTTAGAAAAGCACACACGAAATAAACAAATTCCTCTCTAAATATCAGTTCCTTCCTGACACTCTTCTGCAGACAATGTCAAAGTTTTTCTTTTTCCTTTTTTAAACAAAAGATCGACTCTCGTAAAACTTCCCTTTCTCAACGAAAAGCTGAAACTGTAATATTTAGGGAGGTCTGGGTAATGGGCGAACATTGGCGTTAAAGAAATACGCTCTCTAAACCTAGTAACTCCTGCTAAGGCCACACCTTCTAGCCTTCCCGTAATCCACAAGTCCCAGGGGGGTGTCGAGGCAATCTACAAACTGCTCAGAGCTAAAGGGAAATCACAGGTATGTAGTCTCCACACAGTGAGAGGCCGGTGAACTGAACCGAGGCGGCAGAACTGGGACCAGGCTCCCGGACAGCTGGCCGCCGAGTGATACTTGCGAGCAACTCTAAGAAAACACACCTTCCTTCTCCGAGCCTCCTCCTTCCCGGGGCGGAGAGGCCGGGGTGGGAGTCCGCAGAGGGCCCCCGCCGGGAACAAGCACACCCCAAATGCCCATTTCACAGTTCGGTCCTGCCACTTTCTCCCGAAACAGACGCCGAGCGGGCCCTGAGCCCTCAGGCGCCCGGGGGGTGATGCGAGGCTGGGCGACCCGGCGGAGCCAGAGCTCGGGCGTCAGACGGGGCATCTCTCGCCGCCCGCGGACCCGGGCGCCCCGTTCCCTCCCCGAAGCTCAGTGCTCCCTCCAGCTCGCGGCCCCGGCCGGCCCCGGGCCACGCCTCGCCGAGCCCGGTCCCCGCCGGCCGGGCCCAGGCCGCCGCCGCCCGCCCTTCCTTCCCGGCCGCTCCCCGCGGGCCGCCGGAGCCGCGACAGCGAGGCGGGCGCACTCACATCCGTCCGCGTCCTCCTGCAGGTCCTCCTGGAGCAGCGAGAGGTCTGCGCCGAGGGGAGAGAAGAAAGGCCCGGTCAGCGCCCCCGGGACCCGGCGCGCCGCCCCCGCCGCCCGCCCTCCCGGCCCCGCGGCGCCTCCCCGCGCCGAGACCCCGCGCCGGCCGCGAGTCGGGGCGGCGGCGGCGGCGGCGGGCGGGCGGGCGGACGCGGGGAGGAGGAGACGCCGCCGCCGCCGCCGCCCGGAGGACAGGGGGCCACGTACCCGCCATCTTGTGGTCGCCCCCTCCTCCTCGGTCTCCCGGGGATCCGGGGCTACATGGAGCGGCGCGAGCCGGGGAGTCGGGGAGCGCGCGCGGGAGGGGCGGCAAGGAGGAGGGACGGGCCGGCGGGGGCGCGCGCGCGCGGGCACGCGCGGGGCGGGCCGAGGGCCCGGGCCTGGGCCGCGGGCGGAGCGGCTCCCGGACGCCGGGGGGCGGGCGGGCGCCGCGGGCCCCGGACCTCGCCCCGCCTCGCCCGGCCGCTCAGCGCGGCTCCCCGGCGGCCGGCGCTCCCTCCTCCCGCCTCCCTCGCTCCCGGCCCGGCCCGGCGGCGCGCGCTCACACCCTCGGCCGGAGGCGCCCTCACGCCGAGCGCTGCGACGGGGGCGCGCGAGCTGCCGCCGGCCCGGGACCCTGCGGCGTGTGCCCGGAACCGGGCCTGGGCGGGGCCTCCCGCGGCCCGGCAGGCTTTATTGGGTCACCGGCCTCGCCCACCGCCTCGTCGGCCGCGGCCCTTCTTCGCGGGCTCGCCGTTCGCCGCCCCGCGCCCCCTCCCCAGGGCTGCACGTACGTCGTCGGCGATCCGAGGCCCGGCGGAGGCCGAGGGTCCCACCCTCCGGGTGGAGGAAGCGCCGCCTCCCCGCGCGCCGGGGGCCCTCGCGAAGTGGCTGGTAACAAAGCCCAGGGCCGGGCTGTGCGGCGGTTGAGTGACAAAGTCATCCTAGTGCAGCCCGTTTTCCCACTCGGCGCGTTTAAGTCCGGGGCGCAGATTGTTGGCCCCGTGGCCTGCCCTTCGTGCGCTGGCGAAGCGGGAAATGCTCTGGCAAGAGCGCGGGCGGCCCGGGTTCAGATCCCCATTCTGCCATTTACTTAGGTGTGTAACCTGTTTGTTAATGAAGGCTGATACCTAGCTCAGGATTCCTGGGATTGATGAAGAATTTGAGGAGCTTAGCGTGTTGCTTCTTTAGTTTAAATAGTTTTGCGAGCACTTGATGGGCAGGGCTGAAATCACTATTACTAATTTTATTATTACCGCCTTTTTTTTTTTTACATATGTTAAGTGATTAGCTCAAATGCAAAGTGGAGCCTGAACCCAGGTTTTCACACTGCCCTATCTCCAAGACTCTAATCTATTCCAACTCCACCCGAGGCCTCCAAAATGGTAATCTCCCTAAGTGGAGAACAAAACACTCAGTTGTTTAATTGATGCCGTAATGACAGGTCTAGTTTCTTGAAGAGGAGAGGGAATTCTGAATCATCAGCTTGTCCCTTTCTGTACTGTGTGATCTTCACCAAGAATACTACCAGTTGACCCTTGAATTACACAGGTTTGAACTGTATGTAGATTTTTAAAAAGAAATACATTAGAAAAATTTGGGGAGATCTGCAACGATTTGAAAAAACTCAAACAGTATAGCCTGGAAATAGCAGAAAAAGAAAAAGTTAGGTATTATTGTAAGAATTCAGGATATACATATTACACACAAATCAACTGGGTTATTGGTAAGGCCTCCAGTCGACAGTAGGCTATAAACAGTTAAGTTTTGGGGAGTCAAAAGTTTCACATGGATTTTTGGCTGCAAGGGAGTGGGCACCCCATCCCATTGTACTGGCATTTAATGCCATTGAGAATCACACTAAGGATCAGATCGATCCTCTGAAATTCATAATTCTGTGTAATGAATTCCACATAGCTATACTAAAAATTTCCCTCTCAGCTATGACAAGGTGGGCCACAGATTGTATAGTGTGTATTAAATTTCTAAAAGCAAATAAAAATCAGAACAGAATCTATTACTCCAGATGTGTGTCTAATTTTCTCAACTATGGAATAATTAAAACTGAAGGCCAAACTCATATCCTATTTCTTTCTTTCCCTTGCAGAATGCCCTTGTGTGAATTCAGCTGACACTAATTCTCAAAATGACTAGCTAGAAATTCACAAACTATTAAGAGAAACCAGTCCCAATTGACTCAGTCCATGAGAGTTCTGCCCTGCTTGCGAATATTTGTCTTGTTGACCACTTACAGTTTTTAGCAGTTCTGGGTAGAAAGGAGAAGGGGAAAGGATTTGGCTCTGCACTCAACTGGTGATTTTGCCAGAACACAAAACCTACAGAATATCAACTATACCTCAGCCACTGGGTGTACAAAGACGACAAAAACTGTCTGGACCATCTACCCAGAAGTCAGGTTTACAATGTTCAGCAATGGTGGTAAAACAGAGTTTATGTACCAATTGCTAGCCTGGGGTACAGAAAGACAAAGGAACTCTGCTTTTGGTAGCTAGACCTCAGTAAACTTCATCTCACTGTTCTCTGGGAAGACAGCAAAGGAGGAGTCTCTAATTCTGTCCATGTTCTTCAAGAACTACGCGTTATCCTACCTGCTTTACATGTCACTACAGATCCTTTTAGGCAGTGTTTTGAGACATTTCAGGGAGGATTTCCTTATTCACTGTTCAACATAAGTATATATTTTTTACATTTGATTTTCTTTTTCTACTCCTGTCATAAAGATAAGATAAATAGTTTTTATTTATTTATTTTTTAAAGATTTTATTAATTTATTTGACACACAGAGCAGAGGGAGCAGCAGAGGGAGAAGGAGAAGCAGGTTCCCTGCTGAGCAGAGAGCTTGCTGTGAGACTTGATCCCAGGACTCTGGGATCATGACCTTGGCCGAAGACAGCTGCCCAATGGACTGAGCCACCCACGTGTCCCAAGATAAGTGGTTTTTAAACCAGCACTTACAAAATTCACTCTGTCTCTCCTTATAAAAAAAATGATATCTAAACAAAGAATAGCAATCATTTTCCTACATACCCTTACCCTAATTTCACTTAAAATGTAGGCTCTAGGTTCCAGAAGCTGTTGTTTGGTGGTAAGAACACAACTGAAGTGTTGACTCTGAGCCTGTTTTCCACTGGAATCTGTAAAATAGAGAGAATGTCACAAACCAATTTTCTTTAAAAGATTTTTTAAAAGTAATCTCTACCCCAAACATGGGCCTTAAACACACAACCCAGAGATCAAGAGTCATGTGTTCCACCAACTGAGCCAGCCGGCACCCCACAAGTCCACTTTTTAAAAAGTATTATCTGAGGGGCGCTCGGGTGACAGTGGATTAAGTGTCTATCTTCAGCTCAAGTCTTGATCTCAGGGTCCTGGGATTGAGTCCCTCATCGGGGTCCCTGCTTGGTGGGAAGCCTACTTCTCCCTCTCCCACTCCCTTTGCTTGTGTTCACTCTCTCACTGTCTCTCTCTCTCTCTGTCAAATGAAGTCTTGAAAAAAAAAGTATTGAGTATGTGGCTACAGAGACCTGGATTTTTCAGAGTAAGTACTCTTTCAAATACTAGTGAAAACCTCCATGACTTGCCAAGGAGCCTTGGAAATGGGTGTATTTGGCTCTTCAAGAACAAACACAATAAATATCATGGGGAAAATATTACCAATAAAAAAAACCTACCTGGCATTGCGTGAGGCTATCTCATTTATTAATTTTTGTATCGGTAATTAAACTGTTTACTGTTTTCTTCAGAATGTTCATTCCTGAAGCTGAGAAGATAAAACAGATCTGTTAGTTATTGTTTTGAACAGTAGAAAAAAGTGGATCAGTCTGAAAATGGAGAAATACTTAGAAAGTGCTTTTTTTTTCTTTAAAGATTTTTATTTATTTGACAGAAACACAGCGAGAGAGGGAACACAAGCAGAGGGAATGGTAGCGGGAGAAGCAGGCCAATGTGGGGCTCGATCCCAGGACCCTGTGATCATGACCTGAGCCCAAGGCAGATGCTTAACGACTGAGCCACCCAGGTGCCCCAAGAGAAAGTGCTTTTTAAACAAAGTTTTAACATTCATTTCTATTCATTTCTGTGTTTTTGGGAGCCAGGTTGAAAAGATGTCCCTCCTAGACGGCCATTCCCCAGTAAAAACATTTTCCTCTTTTTTAATTATTTGCCCCAATTAATCTCTTATTGAAAGCCTCCTTTACACATTCTGGTAAATTGTATAAAGGTAAATATTTGTGCACAATTTTTCTTATCTCTTTGTTTCCTTGCCTCTTCCAGCTCCCTTTAAAGTTCACGGTCAAGGTGACCTTCCAAAATGTGAAACTCTAGCCTTTCCTAGATCTTTCATGGTTTGGTTTTGTTTTTCAGAGACATCAGATCTCTTTTTACTCACATCAGCTAAGGATACATTTTCCCGGACCATGCTAAAAAAGAAAGAGAGAGAGAATGGAGGAGGAAATAGCTGCAGAACTGAGCCCCATAGAGTCACCCTATTCCTGCTCTTCTTTCTCTCTTTGCAAGAGTTGAATGTGGCAGAACAGAAGCTCCTTCTCAGGGTCAGCGGCTGCTGCAAGTTTTAGCCTAGGCTTGTTCTGAATAGAATAGAGAGAATCCTGTTAGAACCACTACCGTAAATAAGGTTGGAAATGTTAGTAGAGCCAAAGGGATTCTCCCACCGAGAATGTAGTAATTCCAGCCAAGGTACAGCAGCTTCTACAACTGGTTTCACAATGTTTCACTTTATGGTAAATCCTAAGACGTGGAAATGGCGAGCAATGAGTACATTAAAAGAGCAGCGTTAATTTTCTTTGTATCTTCCTCTCAAAATGCAGAAAATGTTAGCTGCGGTTCCAAGCATTGTGGAAGAGTCTACCCTGCAGAGGATGTGCTGAGGAAATGCTTTTTCTTCTAACTCTGACGCATGAGTCAAGTTGAATCAGGAAAAGACCACAGGTAAACCACGTACTGAAATCCAGATAAACTCCGCAAATATGCCGTACGTTGATTTTGAGGTCACTTCACAGTAATGCTGCTCTGTGGGTCTGTGGTTCAGAACAAATTGCTTCCACTCTCATTTTGCTTCTGTGTAACTCTTTGGAACCAATGGCTTGTGTTCCTGGTCTTTGATGCCTTCATTTGATAGAAAAATTAAAAAATAAAAAAAATGAGCGCAGTGGCACAATACAATCCGTAGGCAAGATAGCCAATCCATTTTTTAAAGTATTTATTTTGAAATAAATATAATTGATATTGATATATCAATTTGATATAAAGATTTACAGGTTGCAAAACATGTACAGGGAGGTCCTGTACGTCTTCCACCCCCATCTCTCCCAATGGTAATATCGTGCATTTGGCAACATTACTGAGTTGTATGTGTCACATATTATGCTGAGTGCTTTTATGTACTTCCTGATTTAACCCTTAAAACAACCCTGCATTTTCCTTCCTTTTTAAATATTTATTTATTTGAGAGGGAGAGAGCATGAGCTGGGGAAGGGTGGTTGTGGGGGGGGGGGAAGGTGTCAGAAGGGGGGGGGGCAGAGGGAGAAGCAGCCTCCCCACCGAGCAGGGAGCCCGAAAGGGGCTGATCGGAGGACCACCAGGATCATGACCTGAGGGAAGGCAGACGCTTAACTGACTGAGCCACCCAGGCACCCCTGATATTATCATTTTTAAAATAAGGGAAACCAAAGCTCAAAGAGGTTAAGTAATTTGTCAAAAGTCAGATTGCAAATAAGGAAGTTGGAATTCAGACACTGGGATCCTCATTCTAGTAGCATTTATATATATCATCATGTCCACAACTTTTCCATCAAAACTTCCTCAGCCAATTTCTCTGGCATCGAGAGCACCTCTGCCCCTTTACGTGTACTGTCTCGCCAACCAGGCCATCACTATTCCCTGCTGATTGAACCATTGAAACATTTAAGATCACCTTTTCACCCTTTTCTCATATAACATCCCAACCAGAGTATTAACCACTTCAAACCCTACTAGCAACTTTCTAACTAGACTTTTTTCATTCACTCTGGCCAGGGACGCAAAAACCATCTTTCTATATTTTGCTCATATCAATTCCATGAGAATCCCAAACATGTGCCTTTAGTCCCCGTTATGGGACTTACTGCGGTGATCAGTTCGCAGTGTGTACAAGTGTGAGGTACACCTGAAACTGATATAATATAGTGATATAAACTGAGTAATAATGTGATATGATCTGATATAATAATATAACATATAATATTATAATATATATATAGCATTTCCGCCAGATGTCCTTTGCTTCATTAGCTGCCGTTTACCACCACTTAACTCTTCTGGTTTAAGCCAAGTTATCCTGGGTTAAGATAATCTTGAACTCGGGTGCCAACTCATTGCTCCTTCAATCTATGTTCTTATTGTTTCTGTTTGTTTGTTTTTGTTATTCTCTATTGGGGGGAGTAGAGGAGGGAGAGATTCTACCTCTTTGTGACATATATTCTTTTTTATTTTTCCTGTTTTAAAATTATGTATAGGGGCACCGGAGTGGCTCATCTTGTTGCGTATCCAGCTCTTGGTTTTGGTTCAGGTCACAATCTTGGGGTCATGAAATCGAGCCCCGCATCAGGCTCTGTGCTGGATGTGGAGCCTGCTTTGGATTCTCTCACCCCCGCTCACCCACACTCTTTCTCTCTAAAATAAATAAATAAAATCTTTAAAAACACACACACGTATAAAATTCTAAAACAGTATAAAAATAAGAAATGCCCCAAATCTCCCAATTCAGCCATTGTACTACAAAACATTATTGTCCCTTTGCCTCCTTTTTTAAGCTTTCAAGGTCCTACATAAAATAAACACGCTTTATCGAGATATAAATCACATACTATCAAAGTCACCCATTTAAAATGTAGAGTTCAGGGGCACCTGGGTGGCTCAGTGGGTTAAAACCTCTGCCTTCAGCTCAGGTCATGATCTCAGGGTCCTGGGATTGAGCCCCACATCGGGCTCTCTGCCCAGCAGGGAGCCTGCTTCCCCCTCTCTCTCTGCCTGCCTCTCTGCCTACTTGTGATCTCTCTGTCTCTGTCAAATAAATAAATAAAATCTTTAAAGTGTAGAGTTCAGTGGTTTTCAAAATATTCACAGAGTTGTCTCACCATCACCCCATCTAGTTTGAGAACATTTCATCGCCCTCAAAAGAAACGTACCCATTAATAGTCACTCCCCATTACCACCCACACACACTTTGGTCCCCAGAAAATCACTAATTTACCTCTGTCTGGATGGATTTGCCTGTTCTGGATGTTGTACACAAATGGATTCATAAGTTATATGGTCTTTTGTGACTGGTTTCTTTCACTCAGCATAATGTTTTCAAGTTTCATCTATGTTGTAGTATCTATTAGTATTCCATTCCTTTGTATGGATGAATAATACCTTATTATACAGATACACGTTATACTCAATAGTTGATGGAACTCTAGATTCTTTCTACTTTATAGCTGTTATGAATAGTGCCACTATAAACATTACATGCAAGTTTGTGGGCAGATCCGTGCTTTCCGTTCATTTGGATATATACCTAGGATTGGGATCGCTGGATCCCGTGGTAACTCTATCTTCAGTGTTTTGAGGAATTGCCAACTGTCGTCCAAAGCAGCCACACCATTTTATAGTCTCATCAGTCCTGTATGGGGGTTCCAAATGTGCCTCTTCCAAAGTAAAGCTGTCATTTTTCATCAATGGTGTGATTGCATATGTGGAAAATACAAGAATCACAAATAAATTATTAAGAAGTAAATTTAGCAAAGTCACTGAACACAAGGTCTGGTCTATGTATGTCAGCTTTCAATAATTATACATAGATCTAAAAATATAACACCACTTATAATAGTGTTTAAGAAGTCAAATCCTAGAAATGAATCTAATGAGGGATGTGCAGGACCATTACATACAAAACTAGAAAGACATTATGGAGGAAAATTTATTAAATTCTTAAGTAAATGTAAGGCTATATCAAGACCATGGGTTAGAAAACTCATTATTTTGTAAAGATGTCAATTGCATTTGATTCAATTCATTCCTAATAAAAATCTGAGCTCTGTGTGTGTGTGTGTGTGTGTGTGTGTGTGTGTGTATTGACAGTCTGATTGGAAATGTCTATGGACGCACAAAGGGCCAAGACAAGCATAGCCAATAATTTTGAAGGACAACAAAGAAAGAGAGGAATTTCCTTTATTGGATATCCAGACTTATATTAAAGCTACAAAAATTAAGAGTAGGTGATGTTGGAGTGGACATAACAAATACAAAGATATACAAAGAACTACACAAATCAATAAGGAAAGGATAATCCATAGGAAAATGGGCAATAGATACAGACATCGTAAAAGAGCATATCCTATCCTATCCCATAAAAGAGCATGGCTAAGAAACTTGCAAAAAGGTGCTTAATATAACTTCTCATCAAGGAAATATAAACCAAAACTATGGTGAGATACTTTAATACACCCACCAGAATAGCAAAAAGCTTGAAATACCAAATATTGTTGAGGAGGTGGAGTTTATTACTTTTCTGTGGATATCTACCACAAACTGCCACAAATTTAGTGACTTAGAGCAACTCAAATGTGTTCTCGTACAGTTCTGTGGGTCTGAAGTCTGATACGAGTCTCACTGGGCTAGATCAATGTTTTAACAAGGCTGCATTCCTTTCTAGAAGATCTATGGGAAAACTCATTTCCCCTGCTTTTTCTAGCTTCTAAGGACCTCCATGTTTCTTGGCTCTGGTCCTTCTTCCTTCATCTTCATAACTAGCAACATTACCTATGACCATCCCTCCATGGTCACATCGCCTCTGACTCGCTTCCTATCTCCCCCACATTTAAGGACTCATGTGATGACATTGGGCCCACCTGTATCATCCAGAGTAACCCCTCTCTGTCAAGATCCTTAATTTATTCCCAGCTGCAAAGTCCCTTTTGCCGTGTAAGATAATATATTTACAGGTTCTGGGAAGTAGGACAGTGGACACCTTTGCAGGGGGAGCTTTATTCTGTCTACCACATAGAGTGACACAACTTTCATACAATTCATACATTTGGTTCAACCACTTCAGAAAATAGTTGGCAATAATTTCTAACGCCAAACACGCACGGAACCTATGATCCAGCAAATCTACTCCAAAATACAGGTACACACTATGTATACCGTTATTTGTAAAAACTCCCAAACTGGAAAAAATTCAAGTGTCCATCCGCATTCAGAATGGATAGATTAGGTTGTGGTGTATTTGTATTATGGAATACTATATAGCAATAGAAATGAATGAGCAAGAGTCACATACTGTAAAATGAATGATTCACAGATGTAACATTAACTAATAGAAGCCAGACAGCAAAGAATACATTCTATATGATTCCATCTGTTCAAAATTTAGAAACAGGCAAAACTAATCTTTAGCGTTAGAAGTCGGTTTAGAGATTAATTGGGGGTAAGGGGTTGGGGGTGGGCGGATATAATTAAAAGAGGACTTGAGCAGTGCTTCTGGGTGTTGGAAACATTCCGTCTCTTAACCTGAGTGAAGGCTGCATATGTGTGAACTTTGTAATAATTTTTCATGCTATATCTTATGATTTGGGCATTTTCTATTTGCATGTTTTACTTTTATAAAGTTTTAGTAAGCATGCAAGCAATGTGACTATACTAAATCGTACACTTAAAAATGGTTAAGATGGTAAATTTAATATTTTTTTTTTTTTAAGATTTTATTTATTTATTTGACACAGAGAGAGAGATCACAAGTAGGCAGAGAGAGAGGGGGAAGCAGGCTCCCCGCCGAGCAGAAAGCCCGATGCGGGGCTCGATCCCAGGACCCCGAGATCATGACCTGAGCCGAAGGCAGAGGCTTTAACCCACTGAGCCACCCAGGCGCCCCGTAAATTTAATATTATGTGGCTTTTTTTTTACCACGATTTAAAAAAATCACTAAGAAAAAAAAAATCATTTGCCTCTTCCGGAAAAACCTGTGTGACAAAATCCAATCCAGCACTTGAGAATCTCAAACACTGATTTTTTTATATCGTCTTTAGGGAGAAATGAAGAAGAGGAGAAGGAGGAGGGGGAGGGGCAGGAAAGAGAAAGGGGGAAGGGGAGGAGGAAAAGGGAGGAGGAGGAGGAGGAGGAGAGCAGGGCAGGGAGGGAAAGGGGTGGAGGGGAAGCACAGAGAGGGGGAGGAAGGGGAGGGGAGGAGGAGACCAGGAGGGAAAGGGGTGGAAGGGAAGCACAGAGCGGGAGAAAGGGGAGGGAAGGAGGAGGGAGAGGACATGAGGGGGAGGAGGAAGAAGAAGAAGAATGAGGCGGAAGAGGAAAAAAAATGTTTACCTAACTCAACTTAATTATTTACTAATTATTTTGTCTTTTCAAACAAAATGTTCTTCTATGAGCAAGGTAAACTCTGCCTTTCTCCGGGCCACTTAAAGAAACCAGTATACATCCTTCGTTTTATCCCCACTTATCTTTTCTCTTTCACCCTTCCCTGTTAGGTCTGCCTAACATTTCTTCCCTTCCCTGTTAAGTCTTCAACCTTCTTTTCCTCAGCTGCAATTTTTCTTGTCTCTTCCTGTACCTCCATGGCCCCTGGGCATAAAGCCCTGGTGAAAGTCCCCAGGCCTGGAACTTGGGAGAACAGGGCGCCTGAAGCCAATCATGGGACGATCCCTCCGTGTCCTTGTTATTCACACACACCTGGGCAGCATGGGGGCGTTGGCTTTAGATCCTGGCTTTGCTGTCCCGTGTCTGTGGATTTTGAGCCATTGCCTCACCTCTTCCAGATTTGGCTTCCATGTTTGTGTAAGGGCAGTCATAAAATAAAAATGCCTTTCTTGTGGGCCCCTGGTGACGACTGGAGGCGTTCGTACCTGTAAAGCCGCTGAGACAGCGGCTGGCCCATGGTCATGACTCAGTAAGTAAACTCAACGGAGAACTTACTAATAGTGCTCCATTCTGAGCATCTGAAATTACTGACGTAAGGAGTAATGTTAGTAGATCCGGCTGAATGCCAATAAACTCTGCCTCTGATTGCTTTCTATTTTTAGCTGTCGCTGCTCTTCAGAAAATGCAAATGACAGCCCCCCAAATTTAATGGCACTCAGGATGACCTGGATTCCCCATGCTCTCAGAGCTCTCATTTCTATCAGCTGTTTTAGAGATAAATGATGCCATTAGAGATGTAATGGCATTGGACCTCAGGCTTGGTGCTCAGCCCAGCTTTGAGATTTAACCTCAGCTTTGTTTTCAGCCTTTGGAAGGCCAAAAAGCCCAGCGCTTCCTGAGCGACATTTCTAGAATCCCTGAGACGCTGCTGCTCAATGATCAAGTGTACACCTCCGGTTCCCAAAGCGTCTAATCGGTGCAACAGTGTCAACAACGGCAATAACCCTGGCATGGATTTGTTGTTATTATCTGAAAATACCCTTTCAAATAAAATTAAGCATTCTAAATATAACTTGGAGGAAAATCTCTTTACGTACTTCCCGTGTTGAAATTCTGCCAGTGAAAAGTGCTACATAAATTTATAATTGCCCGAGTAAATGCTGCAATATTCATGGATATCATGAAATCCTTAAATGAAAGTGTTTCAGATAATTTTAGAAAGAACCTTATATATTTTTGGAGCCAATTTTTTTCTTAAGATTTTATTTATTTATTTGACAGAGAGATCACAAGTAGGCAGAGAGGCAGGCAGAGAAAGAGGGGAAAGCAGGTTCCCTGCTGAGCAGAGAGCCTGATGGGGGGCTCGATCCCAGGACCTTGAGACCATGACCTGAGCCGAAGGCAGAGGCTTTAGCCCACTGAGCCACTCAGGCGCCCCTGGAGCCAAAAATTTTTATAAAAATTTAATTACTAACATAAGGTAATATAATAGTGATTATATCATGATTTCAATCTTTTCAGAATTGTTTGTTGTACTTGCAATTTTATCACTAATCAAAATAATCTGTAACAACTGTATTTGATTTAGGCTTTAAAAAATTCTCTTTAAGCCAAGAGTCTTTAAAAAAAAAAGTTCCATTTGAAGATTCTTTATATCTCATGAGAGTATTATTAAAATCACAGTGTCAGCTTTGCCATCTCAATTCCACAAGGAAAAAAAATCCAAAACAGTGTACAGTAAATCCATGATGAACTATCTTTAATCCAAATAGGTATACTAAAGTGTGTCAATAGTGGGGAAAAAAAGAAATACTGGAGGGGTACGTGGGTGACTCGGTCGGTTTAAGTGACTGACTTCTGGTTTTGGCTCAGTTCATGATCTCAGGGTCATGGAATCCAGCCCCATAGCATTGGGTTCTGTGCTCAGCGGGGAGACTGCTTGACATTCTCTCTCTCCCTCTCCCGCTGCCCGAGCCTCAGCTCACGTGTGTGTGCTCTTTCTCTAAAATAAATAAATAAAATCTTTAAATAATATATTAGAGAGGGAGCCTGGGTGGCTCAGTTGGTTAACGACGGCTTTCGGCTCAGGTCATGATCCTTGAGTCCCAGGATCATGTCCCACATCGGGCTCCCTGCTTGGCTGGAAGTCTGCTTCTTCTTCTGACTCTCCCTGCTCTCATGCTCTCTCTCTCTCTCTCTCTCTTTCTCATTCTGTCAAATAAATAAAATCTGGATTTTATTTATTTGACAGAGAGAAACACAGCGAGAGAGGGAACACAAGCAGAGGGAATGGTAGCAGGAGAAGCAGGCTTCCTGCTGAGCAGGGAGCCCGATGTGGGGCTCGATCCCGGGACGGGCAGACGCTTAATGACTGAGCCACCCAGGCGCCCCTAAAAAATTTTTGTGAGAGAAAAATTAGGTATCCCAAATACATTTTGCTCCTTCTAATAAACTTAAAAATGGATGCTGTAGGAACACTTAGAAGGAAACAATTCTTTATAGAGTTGAGCCAATAGAAACTAAAGATTAAAATATAAAGCTTGCTGGGGCGCCTGGATGGTACAGTTGGTTAAGTGCCCAACTCTTGGTTTCAGCTGGGGTCCCGATCTCAGGGTCCCGATCTCAAGCTCCTGTGGAGCTTCCCTCTGGCTCCGCCAACTCAGCGGGAGGAGGGGGAGTCTGTTTGGGTCTCTGTCTCCCTCTGCCACCCACCCGCCTTGTGCGTGCGTGCCCATGCGCATGCGCTCTCTCTGTCTGTCTGTCTGTCTCTCTCTCAAATAAGTAAATAAATCTTTAAAAGAAATAGAAAGACTGCCAAATGTTTGCTGTGCTCTGCCAACCATTTTTTGGTAATCGAAGATATAAGACATTTTTGAGATGTTCCTAGGTGCGCAGTTCTTTTTGAGAAAAGTTGGTACTGCAAACCAAATCGCATTCTGTCCTGCGAAGATTAATGCCATTTGTTCAAAATGCTGGTGGCAGTTGAGTCTGGTGAATGCGCAGGGAAGTGCCTGCAAAAGTGATCTCGCAGATGGCAACGTTGACAAATTTTGTTCCTGCATGATAATGTCAAACTTTAAAATATTGGTTACTAAAATATTTAAGGGTCAAATTATAATCCTAATTAAGTTTTTGACAACATGTCACTTATTTTCATACTTCCGAGGTTTAATGTGTGGTGGTGATACTCAGCTTCTACTTCAGCTTTGAGTGAATTTGGAGCTTTCTCGGCTTTGGCTGAGTATGATTTTTAGGATTTGATTATTTGGTGTTTTACCCATGAAAAGCATTCAGTGCACTGCTCAAATGTAGGTAATGAGTAAGTATGGCATATATATGCATATTTACGTTCATGTCATACAACTTGCCTACAGTTTCTTTATATTTTTCCTCGATATGTCCCAAATGAGTATGAGTTGATATATACACATATATATATAAAAGAACTATAAAAACTGAGTTCCTCTGAATTACAGTAAAAATTATTTTCTATATTTAATGGGCAAAGGACTTGAATAGACATTTTCCCCCCAAAGATACAAATGGCCAATAAGCGCATGAAAAGGTACTCATTATCACTATTTATTAGGGAAATGCAAGTCAAAGCCACATGATATATCACTTCATAAAGCCACTCTAATGACTTTATTAAAAAATAGAGTGGCTTTAGGGGCTTCTGGGTGGCTCAGTGGGTTAAAGCCTCTGCCTTCGGCTCAGGTCATGATCTCAGGGTCCTGGGATCGAGCCCTCCATCGGGCTCTCTGTCAGTGAGGAGCCTGCTTCCATCTCTCCCTCTACCTGCCTCTCTGCCTACTTATGACCTCTCTCCTCTCTGTCAAATAAATAAATAAAAATCTTAAAAAAAATAGAGTGGCTTTATTTAAAAAAAAGAAAAAAGAACAAACATTGGCAAGGATGTGGAGAAACTGGAGCCTTCCTGCATTGCTGGCACGAACATACAATGTGGAAACCATTGTGATGGTTCCTAAAGAAATTCAACACAGAATTACCATCGAACCCATTAATTCCACTCCCCAGTATGTACCCCAAAGAATTGAAAGCAGGGACTCAAGAAGATATTTGTACAACAATGTTCATAGTGGCCTTACTCACAATAGCCAAAAAGTAGCAACGCAAGTGTCCAATGTGTCCAATGATGGATGAATGGACAAATCAAATGTGGCAAAGACGCACGCACACACACACACACACACACACACACACACACACACACACACACAGGAATATTATACAGCTTTAAAAAGGAAGGACATTTGGACATATGTTACAACATGATGAAACTTGAGGCCATTGTTCTAAGTGAAATAAACCAGTCACAAAACAACTACTGTATGATTCCATTGATATGAGACAGAAAGTAGAATGAATGGTAGTGGTTTCCTGGGAAGTGGGGAGGGGAATGGGGATTAGTATTTCCTGGGTAGAGAGCTTTAGTTTGGGAAGATGAGAAGATTCTGGAGATGGATAGTCCTGATGGTTGCACAACAATGTGAATCTACTTAATGCCAGTGAATTGTATACTTAAAAATGGTATATTTTATGTTATGTATATTATACCACAATAAAAATTATTTTATATTTTAAATATTTCTCTTTTTAAAAAGATTTTATTTATTTATTTGACAGAGAGAGAGATCACAAACAGGCAGAGAGGCAGGCAGAGAGAGAAGGGGAAGAAGGCTCCCCACCGAGCAGAGAGTCCAATGCAGGGCTCGATCCCAGGACCCTGAGATCATGACCTGAGCCAAAGGCAGAGGCTTTAACCCACTGAGACACCCAGGTGCCCCTATATTTTAAATATTTCCATATGAGACATGCTTATTTGACTACAATGGGCATAGGGAGGATGAGGTTCTCCCAAAGAGGTAAAGGGGGAAAAGAACCCTGATCAAGGTGCTTTGACTTTGCAGATAAAGCATTTTCCTGGCGCACTGGGAGGATATAGTATAGAGAGGCATTTCTTCGGAAGATCTAATGTTCCTGCTAGCCAGTGGACCAGGGCGCAAGATTGGGAGCTAAGATGGGACAAATATACTACTTTATGCAGTCCAGGACTGGGAGGGCTTGGGAGGATACACACCAGAGCTCTTAAGGGAGTCCCCAGGTGAAAAACTGGGCACGTGTCAAGTCCAAGTGGGCTTTGGCTGGGTGGAGGGGAGATGGAGTTCAGTCCAGAACTGGACTAGAAATGACAAAATGAGAGGTAACAAGACTGATCATGTCTGCGGTATATGTCACCGTATTGCTTGACTTTTTCACAATCTTAAAAACGAGGAAGATACTCAGATCAATCCTTGGAATGCAGCTTGGGTGCTGTGAGTTTTATTTACTCCCCGGTTTTCATCCGCTCAGTTTAAACCTGGAATCTCCTTCCCCTACTTACCTGTCTGGATGGATGACCCTCTGGCTAGTCTCCATGGCTTTGTCAGTCACCTCTCGAGGATGGCTCTATCTTGGGTCTGCGCAGGCTTCTGGACTCGGGCTCTGAAACGTCAAACGCCAATCCAGACCAGCACGCCCAGGATCCCAGTTATCTTTCTAGGGCGAGATACAGTGTCATTTTTCTTGTCAGATAGTACCAGGGCTCCCTGGAGATGCCGATGGACAAATAAACCTTCCCTTTTTATCTCAATTTATTCTCAGGAAATCCTGCTTCAGATGGAGCCAGATGTCCAAGAACTAAGCCTACTACACAAGTATTATTCATTCATTCAGAAAAATATTTGCTCAGTGCCTTCCATATGCTTCGGGATTAGGGCTGTGTAGGAAAAACGTGTTCAAGGAGCTCACAGTCTGGGGACGGTAGAGAGTCAAACTATTGTGATGAAATGTGTTGAGTGCTTTAATGGAAGGGGGCAGACTGCTCTGGGAGCAGTCAGGGTGAATCTGAAGAGGCTAGGCAAACAAAGGAATTGGTCGGGGGTCCTACTCGAGGCGTACCCCTTGGGCAGCACCTGCAGCCATGCTCTGGCAGACTGCTCCCCCGTGGACGCTGGTCCCCTACAGGAATCGATCCACGGGAGCAGAATGGAACTGGGAAAGACGGTCCAGCGCTTGCCTCAGCCACCTGTAGGCAGTGGGGTTTATGACCTTCATGCACCAAAGATGAAGTAACTTGGTCCATTCCTACCAAGTTGTCGGCACCCAGAATCTTACCTCTAGCTCCTCAGCGTCTATGACCACGGGCTGGGGCAGCTCAAACGTCGTCTCCAGAGACTAGTGAGCCTACCGGTATTGGGCATGGTAGCCTGCAGCCTTCTCATGAGACTCTACTGAAAATTAAAACAATCATACCTTTAAAAGCGGCTGATGAGGCAGGGGCCAGGATTGCCCCCATTTTCCGGAGGAGGAAAGTGAAGGTGGGAGTCTGTGCGATGCTAGCCTCAGGCCTTGTCGGCTCCGTGTCCCAGAGCACAGCTGGCACTGGTCCCTCCGTTGCCTGGTGGCATCAGGCACCCCATCTTGTGGCCTCTCCCAACAGACGAGGCACTGAAAATAGCAACTTTTCAGGCTCCCCCAGGATTGCAAGCTCGGGGAGCCACAGAGAGCTGCAGCTATACCGACCTGACGCGGTTTCTCTAAATGGAGGAGACATAGGTCACGAGGACACCAAGCAGAATCCGATGAGCAAGTAGGACAAGAACAAGAAAGGCCCCAGACACCACCATGCAAGACATGAAGGGCCACCTCTTGATTTTAATCAGACACACCAATAAATACTGGTTTCCATATTCGTTTGTTTCTGTTCCCGCCACCTCCCCAATACCCGTGTCACCTGTGTCCCCATGCTAAACCAGGACACAGCAACCTGGCCCTTAAAACTGCTGTTTCATTGCCCTTTGCTTCCTCCTTCGCTGCTACCGGGCACCGCCTCGCAAGGACATTTAATAAACACACCCACCTGAGCGCAAAACTGCAGGGCACCCCGTAAAATAAGCCCTTTTTCTTCCATTTTGCCGCTTATAAAGCTCCTTTATAAATTATTTCAGTTGTTAATCAAAACAGTCAGGGGCAGGTGCTAGTTCCAAATTACAGATGAAGAGCCTGAACCTCTGATGGGTGAAAAGCGAGGTAAGGCCGTGCGGATGGTCTGTGGCAGAGCGAGGCCTGAAACCCAGGCCTTCCCACCCAGAAGTTTCAGAGAAGGTACTTCGTTATTTATTTATTGTAGGTACTTTATTTTCTTTATTAGAGAGAGGGAGGGCAAGAGCACAAGCAGGGGGAGCTGGAGGCAGAGGGAGAGGGAGAAGCAGGCTCCCTGCTGAGTAGGGAGCCCCATGCCAGACTGCACCAGGACCCTGGGATCATGACCTGAGCCCAAGGCAGCTGCTCAACTGACTGAGCCACCCAGGGGCCCCTGTAGGTACTTTATTTTAAAGTAGATTTAAACATTGGAAATAGGTACATGGGAACATGGAAGAAAAAAAGGACCCTCATAATTTTGAGTTTTAAATAATCATCATTTCTAATTTTCAGTCTGCGTTTAGTGTACACGGACCCATGGAGGCATAGCCTATTTTTGCTTAATTTTTTTTTCACTTTTATTTTACATAAACATTATTTCCACGGAAGCTAATTTAAAGAGACTCAATGAAACTCGCCAAGGGCCCGAGTTCTTTGCCTGCTCCTAGGTGTGCTTAAGAGTCTCTCGAATTAAGCACGGAATGAACATCTTCCATCTCATGCTGACTCCATCTTTCGAAGTCAAATTACAGGTTACCTCCATGGGAATAAAAAAATATATATTCGTAGAGGTACCATTAAGAAGAAAGCCGTGGGGACTCCTAAGTGGCTCAGTGGTAAAGCCTCTGCCCTCGGCTCAGGTCATGATCTCAGGACCCTGGGATTGAGCCCCGCATGGGGCTCTCTGCTCAGCAGGGAGCCTGCTTCCCCCTCTCCCTCTGCCTGCCTCTCTGCCTACTTGTGATATCTCTCTCTCTGTCAAATAAATAAATAAAATCTTAAAAAAAAAAAGAAAAGAAGAAAGATGTGAAAGGCTAATCCTTAAGTTGCAGAAATCGTATCTTTTCAGTAAGTTCTTTCATAATAATGGTCGACTTGGCTGATTGGAAAATAGATATAATAAGGCAGGCGACAAGTTTAATCCTATATGGGGTCCACGTGACATGGTAATCCGTAGGTGCTTCTTTACCCCAAGCGGCTGTTGGCCACTCAAGGGGCCGGGCCAAAACTTGAGCCTGCAATTGTGTAGACCACTATGAATGTTTGGGAAAAGGACCCAAGATCTGTTTTCTGGCAAATTAGTAGCACTCTCAATTCTCTTTTGTTAAATAAACTGATGAGGACAGGAGTCATCTTCAACTGGTCAAGAGGCTGTTCAGCTTTGGAGATAATGCACCAAGAGATAGAAAGCCCCATTGATGTGGATCCACATAAGCATTGAAGCCTGTTAGAGTGAGCCCAGAATCTTCCTTGACAAGGTATTTCCTGGTTTCTTCACTCCCCCAAGCGAAAAAGGCACTGACAAAGCTAGGTGGATAATTGTTATGGGTAAAATTTCTGTACAAAGAAATCAGGGGATACGGTAGAACGAGAACACATTTAACCTGAATATAATCAAGTTTTCACCTCTAACTTCCAAGTTACTGGAAATACAAGAGACCAAAGAGCCAGTGAAACAGCCTCTGGAGAAAATGGAGAATTCTAGAAAGTGGAAGAGGAAACAGGAGAGTAGGTCACTTCAGCAAGTCAATGTCAAGATTAAAAGCAGCAGAGGAGTACTGATGAAAAAAAAAACTTTAGTTTTTTTAAACAGCCAAATAGAAGGTGTAATCTCAATGGGAATTTGGTTTGAATAAATCATCCGTCAAAGATGATTTTGGTGCAATGGGGGAAATTCAAATATTGTCTGGGTATTTGTTGATGAGAGGGGAGTTACTGTTCACTGAGTTCGGTGATAATACTACTCTAGTTCTGCAGGAAAATGTCCCCATTTTTCAGAGGAACATTCTAAGTATTTAAAGATAAAATGACGTGTGTCTAATCAACAACTTTTCAGCAAAAGATTAAGTAAAGGCATTGAATATATTTGTTAAATCTAGTTAATGGGTAGATTATACTGCATTCTTTTTTTGTATTTCTTTCATCGTATTTTTTTTTTGTTTTGAAAATTTTCAAAACAGAAGGTTAAAATATATTAGATCTCAAATTTGTGTTAAACAGTTTCTTGGCTTTCTCCTTTATTAGCTGTATAAACCTGCACAAGCCATTTAAATCCTCTGAGCCTTTGATTCCTTATTTGTAAGTTGATGATAACAGTAAACTTGCATGAAAATTTAACATATATGTGAACATGCTTCCTAAATGGGCAAAACTCACAAGTTTTGTTCCTTCTTGTTTATATGGATGGCTTGAACTCTGCCTTCCATGGTGGTTCATCATCTCTCAAAGTGATGTAGATACTTGTATTAATCAAGGTTCTCCAGAGAAACAGAACCAATAGGACATATTGAGAGAGAGACACAGAGACAGAGCCAGAGATCAACAGAAAGGGATAGAAAGAGAAAGATTTAAGGAATGGGTGACTGTGGACACTGGTAGGTCCCAAATCATAAGGCCGGCAGCCTGGAGACCCTGGGAAGAGCTAAGGCTGCACTTTGAGTTTGAAGGGAGTTTGCTGGTAGAAGTCCATCCTCTCCAGGGGACCTCAGTCCTTGTTCTATTAAGGCCTTCACCTGATTGGACAAGGCCCACCCACATTCGAGGAGTAATCTGTTTTACTCAGTCTACTGATTTAAACATCAAATCTCACCTAAAAAAAAAGGAAAAAAAAAAAATTTCACATCAACATCCGTGCTGTTTGACCAAATATCTGGGTCCTATGGCCTAGCCAAGTTAACACATAAAATTAACCATCTGAGTATTTAATAAATAAGTGATTAATGAGATATCTAGCATTTTGCTTTGCAGAATTCTGTGTTATTACAGAAGAACAACCTGTTGTTGGTGCCATTCTGAGTCATTCAAAGTCATAGCTTTCCAACAAGCATGACATATTTAGGGTTGTATTTTTTTTTAAAATGCATCTAAATTGAATTGGTGTCTTTCCTATAACTTCCTATCTAAAATTTACCCTCCACCAAAATATAGTAAAGCCCTCAGTTTCCATAATAAGCATGCAAGACCCATGAGAATTAGGCTCTTTTTGTCCCTTTACTGCGGTAGTCTTGGTAATTAGAGTGTGTGCCTGACAGAGGTCGAGCACTCAAGAAATATTAATGAATGAATCCTTGATGACAGAACTGAGCAGATATCAGAAGTGCAATTACTAACATGTGATCAGGATATCACGTGTCTATAGTCTATGGTAAAGTTTAGAATCAGTCCACACACATGGGAGAAATTCCACTTCAGTTTAATTTGGAGCATTTCACTCCTTGCCTGGACATTTAGAGATCAGGTATATTGAAGTAGCGGTTTATAGTAAAATATGAAGACCATGTCCAAATATATCTCATCTTCCATGGAATCTTTCACATAGATGGAATGACATGCCAAACAGTGAAATGCTTTAACTTCATTTTTCTTTCTTTCTTTCCTTCTTTTTTTCTCCCTTCCTTCCTTCCTTCCTTCCTTCCTTCCTTCCTTCCTTCCTTCCTTCCTTCCTTCCTTCCTTCCTTCCTTCCTTCCTTCCCTCCTTCCTTCCTTCCTTCCTTCTTTCCCACATAGGGCTTTGAACTCTTGACCCTGAGAACAAGACGTGAACTGAGCTTGATAGTCCAACACTTAACTGACTGAGCCACCCAGGCACCCCAATGATTTAACTTTTTCTAGTGAAGAGTTTCTAGGCTTACTGGTGGGCAACTGTCAGAGGGCAGGACTGCCTTTCCCCCAATGTCTTCCTGTTATCTCAGGGCAGAAAATGCCCGAAGTACCACAATTTGGGGTGCATTCCTTTGAATCTTGAGGGGATTTTAACTTTCCGGCATTCTCAAGCCACATCAATACCTCACAAAGGATGTGTTAAAGCTGTCATTTTAGTACTTCAGCAGAGACCAACTAAATCTACCAATTAACTCGTCAATTGGTAGAGGTCCCATTCCCAAGTTTCTTTTCCCTTAGTGATGGCTTTTTCCAATGTTGGCAATTCAGAAATATCCATAATCAATCCTGCCCTTACAACCCTTGAGGAATCAAATCCCGTGAGAGCCATCGAGTTTATGTTTAGTGTTTTCCTCTTTTCCCCACCTCCTACATGAAATTAGCTTTACGCCGGAAATAATCTCATTGTTTCCACGCTTAAGAAAGAGAAGAGCAATGTTCCTTGCTTCCGAAGCTCTGGAAAGAGTAAGGGCTGTGGAATGCTGTTGGATGATTTCCAGCGGATGTGGTCTTTGTAGTTGCTGGGGTACTGACCCCTATGTTTATACGCTTATTATAAAAATGACCTAAGAGACGAAGAATGAGCTTCAGGGATTTGGTGATCATTTTTACAAACTGACTAGATCCTGCTTTTCTCCATTCTTCCAAATTCAAAACCATATATTTAACAGAAAACGTGACCGCAAAATGTTTACATAATTTGCAGTGTAGTGTTGGATCCTGAGAGAATATTTGCTCAAATGATACTCTTATGTGGGAAGATGTAATTTGAAAAATACGGCCCAAGCCTGTTGGAAGGGTTGAAGGCTCCCCAATTGTATGTTAAGGTCTACAATGAATGCATCTACTTCATTATTCCTGTCATTGAAGTTAGAACCTCAAGATGCTACACAAGAACTTGGATTTTGACGAGAAAAACTGTTTAGTTCTCTTTCTCGGATACAATTTTACAATATGGTATTTGTTTGAAGATCACTCGAGATACAAATGGATTATCAGTGATAAAGTCATATTCTCTGAGAAAAGGATTTCTATGCCCTAATTCTATTTCTTTTGGTAGCAGGGACATTGGAAATGAATGGACTGGAATGCCTTATCTTTGTTGCAACCAGAAGCCACATAATAAAGTGGTCTCTGGAGCCCCTCCTAACCACCCATCTCCCAGGGCTCTGGTGGAAATTAATCGAAACAATGTATCAAAGTTCCCAACAAAATGCCTGTCATATTTCAGACACTCTCCAAGTATTAGTTTTCCTTGCTCTTCCTGAGGGAGTTTAAATTTGTATGTGAAAGAATTGAAAA
>CM053616.1:69487927-69503551 GCA_028646535.1 Procyon lotor
CACTGGCTCAGTTTTTGTAAAATAAAACCTAGGCACAGACGGTAGACTGGCACTGAGTGCTGTCATTTGGGACACCAAAAACAAGCCATTTGTATCATACATTAAAAAAAAAAATAGTGACTCTTGTCCCTTTAAGACACATGAGACTATTTGGCATTCGCAACTATCTATTAAATTTTTTCGCAACTATTAAATTTTTTTCTTTGACCTATTGCACTTGCTTACGCATCTTTGTCTCTTTTTAAGCCCAGTTGGTAATGATTCTCTGCTCAATTGTATCAGGTTTTTTTCTGCTCCAATTGCATTAATCACCGAAGCCTGCAGAAGTCCACCAAGCTTGGGCACCAAGGACCGTTACGTTATTGGCTATCTCTTGTGCCTCATTTACTCCCTTCCAGCGAGGAGAACATAAATGCTTGGCACTAAGTGGGCTCCGGGAAATTCCAGACTCTTAGGGGCAGTGCTGAAGATCATTAGGCTGTGCCATGTGTTGTTGTGAAGTGTCAAAGTCTAGGGCAAATAATATGAATAAGAAACATTACTGCTCCCCCATCTCTTATCGGAAAGTCAAACAAGGCGACTTGGACTTGGCAAGGAGCAGTACGTGGGCTGGAGAAGGGGAAGGGGCCGCTGGCAATGAAGGGGAGGGCACCGCAGCTGTTTCCTGTCCCCTCCTGGCTCCTGACAGAAGCAGCTTGGACAAACGCAGAGGAAGAAGTGCGTTTGGGGCTGGTCCACCACTTCTCGATACCCCAGAACCAAAGCTCTCTAGGCTAAAGATGCGATAACAAATATCCAGAGCTGGATGCTGTAGGAGGTAGAATCCTGGTCTGGAATATAGACAGTGAGGGATAGGAGGGTCTTTCACTGAGGGTCTGTCTTTTAGCGCTGGTGATGTCATTTCGAGGAAGTACCATCTCCAGCGATAGGAAAGTAATGGGAAAATTGAACCTAAGAGAAAGTAGGCCAAGGTTGCAGAGTTAGCACAAATTGGAAGTAAGCTTCTTACCCAAATGTTTCTGATTATGGACCTTTAGGAGTTTAATCATGAGGAGCATGACCAGGGGAGTGGAAAAAACAGGAGACCTCAGATGCACAGGGTTGAGATGGAGTTCTAATTCCCTCACCCTTTCCTTCACCTCCATTTCCTCTTCTCCCTGTCTCGCATTTACAAGACTCAAAAAAAGATCTTGAGGTACCCACTCAAGTTCGCGGGGCCTGACTTTCCTCAACTGTAGATGCAGAGGATGGATGATGGCACGGACCCAGGTGTGAGCCAGTCATAATCAAAACCTTGCACCAGTTCAGTGTTTGTTGTTCTGATTTGACTTCATAGAGACTATCCTCATTATAATCCCCAGAATACTGTATAAAACAACGTGAACTGGGCAGTTGTTTATTCAGCTCTTATCTTGCTCTCAAAAATGTATGGAATTTCTCTTCTTTAACAAATGCCATTTCATCTCAGACCACTTGAAAACAAAACCCATGCTCTGGTAACGGCTTGGAGACAAGTGACTCAGCCCTGTGGCCAGGAGCCCTGTGGGGCCCTTATCTTGGCTTTATACCTGTCCCTCAGCTACACCTGTCCTTGTGCAAACTGAAGAAGGAGAGGCCTCGGGCAAGGAGCAGGACTTTCTGTGCTGTTTACCGTTGTTAACAAGGCAGGAGAAGGAAATGAATTCTGCCAACTCTCCACCTAGACCCGTGGGGATAAAGAGTCAGGGAACCCAGTTCCTGCAAGAAAAGTACCAATTCTCTGTACAAGAAGCTTCCAGTCTAAAATGATGACATGGAGAAAATGAGGGCTCTTTGATTTTTCAGTTTCTGTTTTTTAAGATTTTATTTTATTTATTTGACAGAGAGAGAGAGAGAGAGAGAGAATGAGAAAGAGAGCACAAGCAGGAGGAGTGGAAGAGGGAGAAACAGGCTTGATCCCAGGACCCTGGGATCATGACCTGAGCCGAAGGCAGTCACTTAACGACTGAGCCACCAAGGCACCCCAATGAACAAGATTTTTAAAACAAATTCAAGAGAGAGATGGACCCCTAACAAATTTTATTCACTCAATCATGAATGCATTCATTTATTCAACCAATGACTATTTATGGACCCTTGTAATTTAGACACTAAGGGGATTTCAAGATGAGTAAGAAAGGGCCCACCTTCCTTGGACTTCCTGTACAGTAGACAAGCTAAGTCAGGCACACAAATATCTATCATTCAAGGAAGGTGATAAATGCTATAAAGTGTTGGAATTTCGGAACACAAAGGAGTAACTCAACTTGGAGCCAATCCAGGAAGGCTCGCTAAAGCAGATATTCAGCCCGAGGCTTGAAGAATGGGCAGGATCTGTACATGTACAACTAACATATTTCCATTGATGACGCACAATTTCTTTTTATGTTGACCATTGGTATTTAGAACATATTTTGCATAGAAACAATATTCTATCTGGTCTTTGGTGTCCCTGGTCTACCCACAAAAGCTTAGCCCACAGTGTACTTGAGAAATGTTATAAATACATTCTTTCAACTACACACAGATACAGTGTCAGGGTTCCTATGGGAAAGTTCAGGCTGTTCAAATGTTCGGAGATAGACACACAGCTTCCTGCTGCCGCACTACAGGAAGTGTGACCAAGGCCCCCTCCTTGTCTCTTCCCTGGACTTCCCCCTCCAGGTCTCAAGCCAACAACACAAGGGTGGTCAAGACTTCTGAGATTGGGGAGATTAGTGGTGGTGGGGTATCCAAGCTATAGAGCCTACAGCTTCCAGAATTTTGGGGGCTCTCTTTAAAAAAAAATAAATTAAAAACCACTGAATTTCACCAATTTTACAAAAACATAAGACTGTGTGAACATATTGGTAGGGCACCTCCCAGGCCTGAAAGAATCTCAGCCAGGGAGAGACCCTGAAGTTTCAACTTCATTAACTTTCTGGAAAGTGGAACTCTAGGATTTGAAAGGCTTGGAGACGAGTGATCTGTTCATTCTCCATTCTTCACTAAAATATACTGGAGTGTTTAGTATTTGGGGGTAAAGGATCTAGACCTCCAGCAGCCAACTCCTGCGCTGCCCTTGGGGAAGAGGGAATGGGTAGTAGTGAGGCTGCAGGAAGGCTGGGCAGGGCAGGGTTGGGTTGGAGCGGGGTGTGGTCTGTGTACTGCCCAGTGTAGGAGCCAGACGGACCTGGGCTGGTATTCCAGAGTGTTCCAGAGTTGATCCTGAACAAGCGTCCCCACCTTTCTGATACTTGCGATTTCTAATTTGCAAAAAGGGGGAAAGGGCCACTATACTTTGTAAGAGTGCCAACTCCAGAGGATGGTTTTTCGATGACACAACGTGTTTGAAATAACTCGCCCACTCCCTGGCTTGCCCCCAGCGTCTGATAATGTGGAGGGATGAGTCATGGGGAAATTGTGATGCTACCTGTTTCATACAGCTTTGCAAAAACCCACTTTCCTGCCTATAATACTAGCTCACTTGTCTCTACACCCGAAAGGCAGAAAGGACTACAGGAGGGGTCACCGGCGTCTGCTAGAATGTAAAGCATTCTGGAGAGATGGATGTACATACGTGTAGGTCCTTTACAGATTGCAAATTCCAATGCACACAGGATATAGTGTTGATAGGAGTGTGGCTGTCAGCGATGGTTCCCAGATTTCCCAGCTGCTAGCCAATTATAGGATTTCCAAAGGCTGAAGATAAATCACACGGGTGGGAGGATGTGGACCAGAGAAGCAAGTCGGGCAAGTAGGTCGAGCTAAACCAATTTAGCATGAGTATTTTTATAAAACACTTGGCAGGTAGAGTCCTTAGCTTTTAGCGACAAGTGCTGCAATGTTTCCAGGTGAAGCCGTGTGATGTTTGGGACCGGCTTCCCCGGGAGGCAAGCAGTTGGGGGTGCAGATAAAATGGGCCATCTGGCTTCTTGGGTATGTATATGACATTTTTCATAGTAAAAACTTTAAAGAACGACCAGATAAGTAAAACCACTTCTTTTATAGTTGGGCACATGCCAAAGGGTATCCTTTGCTGTGGTTCCACGCTCTGTCAGCGGGCATCGCCTTAACGCATCAGCTGGGCCTGCCTCAGAATGGCTCTGGACTTCTCAGGGAGTGCGTACGAGGCGTCTTGGCTGATGTAGACGGTCCCCTATTTTATTTTTTTTAAAGATTTTATTTTTTTATTTGACAGAGAGAGAGAGATCACAAGTAGGCAGAGAGGCAGGGGGGTTGGGGGAAGCAGGCTTCCCACTGAACAGAGAGCCCAGTTCGGGCCTGGATCCCAGGACCCTGAGATCATGACCTGAGCCGAAGGCAGAGGCTTAACCCACTGAGCCACCCAGGCGGCCCGGTCCCTTATTTTAAAAGCTTTCCCATTGGCGGGCCCTGTGTCTGCTGTCATTATCTTCTTTCCAGCTTCTCTAACCTCGCCTTGAATGTCAGGACACCTCTGTGGTCCCCGACACCTGCCCGGCCCGCTATGCTGCTGAGATCTCTGCTACCCAAGTTTCCAACATTCGGACTTTTCTTTTGAATCTGAAACCTGGTGTTTGAGCACCTTCTAGGTCCAACCCAGTTTCATATCTTATGCTTATTTCCCATGCTCCTTTCTCTCAGTTTCTATCGCCATGACCAATTGGTACTCGCAGCTCCCACAATGGCAATGAAAGATGGAACACGTCTATTTTTTTCAACTCAGAAGAATAATGTGCATTTTATTTCCTTGTGGTTTTATTCCGGAGTTTTTAACTGACGATTTCTTTAGCTTTAAGTGGATCAGTTTTCAGCGATCTTAATGAAATCATTATAGTACCTTTCTGAAGCGTGAAGATACATATCATCTATGAGTTTCCCATCGCGGCTGGTATAAATTTCCACATAATTAGTGGCTTAAAAACGACTTTTGTTCTCTTATACTTCTGGAGGTCAGAAGTCTGAAAAGGCTCTTACTGAGTGAAAACCAAGGTGTTGGTCCAGGGGCTTTAAGGGAGAACCTGTTTCCTTGAGTTTTTCAGCTTCTAGGAGCCTCCTGTATTTGTGGGCTCTCGTCTCCTTCTTTCATCTTCAAAGCCAGCAGCCCGACGTCTTCAAGTCTCCTCCTTGACTCTGACCCCTCCTGCCTTCCTCCTCTTATTTATTTTTTATTTATTTAAGATTTTATTTATTTTTTGACAAGAGAGAGCGAGAGCGAGAGCGGGAGCAGGAACACAAGCAGGGGGAGTGGGAGAGGGAGAAGCAGGCTTTCCGCCCAATAGGGAGCCCGATGCGGGGCTCGATCCCAGGATCTTGGGGTCATGACCTGTGCTAAAGGCAGACGCTTAACACCTGAGCCACCCAGGCGCCCCCCTCTTCTGTTTTAAAGCACTTGTGATTATACTGGGCCCACCTGGGTGATACAGAAAAATCCCTTTAAAGCCAGCTAACTAGCCATCTTAATTCCATCTGTAACCTTAATTCCCCCTCGTCATGTAACCTAACATACACACAGGTTCCAGGGATTAGTGTATGAACATCTTCGGGGAAGGGAGTTATTCTGCCTACCACATACCATAGTAGAGATTGAACGTCACTTTAAGGAGATCCAGGGCAAAACTTGCCCCAAGAATGAAGCGGCTCATTTAATAAAAACCATACAGATGACCAAGATACCGTTCAGTTAAGTTTGTCTAAATAAACTGCTGATTGGAACACTTGGGAGGCTCAGTCAGTTAAGCGTCTGCCTTCCACTCAGGTCATGATCCCAGGGTCCTGGGATCAAGTCCCGCATCAGGCTGCCTGCTTCTCCTTCTCCCTCTGCCTGCTGCTTCTCCTGCTTGTGTTCTCTCTCTCTCTGACAAATAAATAAAATATATTTTTTAAAATAAAGAAATAAACTGCTGATTGAATCACGCAGGCTCCCAACACCATCAGTTTCCAACTGGGCTTTCCAATAGGCTCCAGAGTTCCAGAAAGTTCCAAAGCACTTGGTGATTCTGAGTGAACTCCGGAGCCTGTGACGCTGTCTGTAGGATAACAGAATGAATGGCGTACCTGTGTCACTTATTGCTGTTGGCCCAGGACAGCCCTGGACTTTGTCTCCGCTCAGCCCCAGGGCCCCCAGCTGTGCTACCTGTCCCGGAGGGCGCATGTCTCGGGGACATGACTTCCGTGTCCAACACGCCTGGCCCTGTCATGGGCACAGGACGCCCGGTGGCAGAGAAGAGAATCCTGACCTAAAAGGGAACCCAGAGACATCTGTCTTTCACAGGATGTCTTACGGATGGAGAAAGAGAGGGGCTGGGATGCTAAGTGACTTTATTTATGTTTTTAAAGATTTTATTTATTTATTTCAAAGAGAGAGGGAGATCACAGGCAGGCAGAGAGAGAGGAGGAAGCAGGCTTCCCGCTGAGGAAAGAGCCCGATGTGGGGCTCGATCCCAGGACCCTGAGACCATGACCTGAGCTGAAGGCAGAGGCTTTAACCCACTGAGCCACCCAGGCACCCCGCTACCTACCATGTTTTCCCCCTGAAATCACCCCAGGTAACATCTAAAGTTCTTTTAGAAGAACACTCGTTTTTAACAGGAAGCTCAATGTCACGTAGGGGTGAAGGGACTACAGCGCCACAATAACAGAAGAATGAAAGGCCTTTGTTCCAAAAGTGTAAAGTGAGATAAGATGTGGTGGAATAATGTGAAGAAAAGGAACACTGGGAAGACAACGGTGGAGCCCGCATTCAGAAGGAGCTGGGAAGTGGGGCCAGAGAGGGTTGCATCTCACCACCCAGATCCCCCTGCCAGTGGGGGGCACTCCTGAGACCGGCTGCACCCCAGCACTCGTGGCCTGGGCGCGTCTAAGGCAACAGTGCCCCCCCCACCCCCCAGACGAAGTACTTCTCCCCGTGCCCTTGCTCATGCCCTCTGGAGCCACTCATCCAATCGTGATCATTCATTTATTCTCAGTCAACAAATCGGGAATAGGCTCTGGCTCTGAGAGCCAGAGCAGTGGGCACCGGAGGGAACGAAGCGACCAACACTCCCACGGGTGGTGACTTCACGGAACCTCCCGTGCAGCTGAGATGTTGGAAGGATGAAACTCTCACACAAATGAGCTGATTGCACCTTTCAAAGTAGCGCAGATAGAAATATGTGAGTGTGCAGAAGGTGAGCCCAGAAAAAAAGGCTCTCAGCCGGGTACCCCGAGAGAGGCTGGACCCCCTGGAACAGAGGCGGCTCTCTTTTCTAAAGAGTAAAGTAGGTCTGTCGTGTTGCTCAGGGCTATTTCATCCTCCCCTGGAAAACACGGTCAGAAATTCTACCCTTCCTCCGGCGAGCAATCAATAAGTAGATGTTTATTGCTCTTTGGGGCCCGGAGGTTGGAATCTACAAAGTGCGTCCTTATTTGGCAATTCTGTTCGCAAATGAACCCAGACCTCACAGAAGGGGAAAACATGGTCCGCCTTGTGGCAGTTTTGAAGGGACAACTTGTGTTAGACGGTGTCTTTAATTGTGAGGTGTTTTCCCGATCACGGACTGGTGGTTTGGTTCAACAGCAATTTGTCACTGGGTTTTCCCATGATCAGACATCTGTGTAAGCTGAGGGAACTATGTTTCCTGCATCAAGGATATCGAGATGATTTATACATTTTTAATGCATAAAAATGATGTCTAGTTGAACAATGAGCCCTTTTATGTATTAAATAATATGAAATGATCTCGGACCAAGAGACGTCCGATTAAAAAAATAGGTAGGGTATTTAATTCGGTTTCACACCATTTGACCTTGATATTCTAATTCATTGCCATATAAAATGAGCTTTCACGAGAGAGACTGATTTATTGCTACTAGTCTTCTCTTTCCTTTTTTACAGTACTCTTGAAATAGGGCCGGAGTTATTTTGAAAAACCCAGCTCTTTATGTGGGTCTGATCAACAGCAAAATAATCTAGCATCTTAAATAAAGCAAATGGGAGGGTCCTTATAAGCCTCACCTTGGAGACCAGAAAGCCACTGTTACCATGGAGACCTGTTTGAGTCCACTCTGCCGGGAGTTAACGATTACCACACATTCAGATATTCTCAGATATTGTATGAAAGCACTTTAAATTCCTCACTGGAAGCATGACATTAGTATCAAATAGACTTCAATGCACCGGTAGTGTCCTCATCTCTGGCACATGAAGGGGAAACCCGCAGCTCCCAGACTTCACCCCAATTCCTGATTTAGTCTGGAGTGTAGGCCGAGAAATTCATATTTTACCAGGGCTCCCAGGGAGCCGCTGATAGCTGGGCCAACGTGAGAATCTCACAAACAAGGGTTTCTGGGTAGGCGGTCATCAGGCGTCTCAGTTTTGTTTGGGTCTATAAAGAAGAGATTTTCCTAATTGTTTTGAGATTTATTTTAAGGTTGAAAATGAATTGCAATTCATTAAAATTTGTCAGAACTTAATTCTTTCTCAAGCATTTGTCCTCAATTCACCTATCTTACTCTATTTATTAATTTGACATCTTCTGGCTGTCCCTTTTAGAGGATACGACTTAAATTCCCTTAGATATTTCAAACTGTATCACTATAATATGCTCAATATTTTTAAGCACCTCAAACTTTAATGCTTTCTCAAGTTCTTTTTTTTTTTTTTTAAGATCTATTTTAGTGGTGGTGGAGAAGGACAGAGGGAGAGAGAGAATCAGAAACTTAAGCAGACTCCCTGCAGAGCGTAGAGCCAGAAGTAGGGCTCGATCTCTTGACTCTGAAATCATGAGCCGAAGTTGTGATCTAAGTCCCTGAGCCAAAACGGAGAGTTGGTGCTTAACCGATTAGCCACCCGGGCCCACTTCAAGTTCTTAAGTAACTAATAAAACTTGAAAATTTGAACTTCTATTCTCATCAGTATTCTAACAGTATAAAAGCATGGTAAGATTTCAATGAAATAATTACAAATCAAATAATTACACGTTTTACATTTGAATCGCTGCCCTAACTTCTCTGACTCTGATGAACTGATCATTAAAACCTTTGTAAGTATATAAAATGCAAATTTACAAATTCCACAACACGAAAATCCATTTATTAAACTCTGCAGATTTGATTTTCTTTTTCTTTTTTTTAAAGCTATATTTATTGGGGCGCTTGAGTGGCTCAGTCGTTAAGCATCTGCCTTCAGTTCAGGTGGTGATCCCAGGGTCCTGAGATAGAGCCCTGCGTCAGACTTCCCGCTGGGCGGGAAGCCTGCTTTTCCCTCTCCCACTCCCCCTGCTTTCCCCCTCTCTCTCTCTGTCTCTGTCAAATAAATAAATAAATAATCTAAAAAGAAAAAAGAAATTACATTAAAAAAAGTAAAATGTATTTATTTATTCCTGGGGGAGGGCGGGAGACAGAGAGAGACAGAGAGCTCGAGCAGGGGGCGGGGCAGAGGGAGAGGGAGAAGCAGACTCCCCACTGTATGGGGAGGCAGATCTGGGGCTCCATCCTAGGATCTTGAGTTCACGACCTGAGCAGAAACCAAGAGTCAGACACCTACCTGACCGAGCCACCCACGTGCTCCGATTTGATTCTCTTAAACATTTCTGGACAATTCTAACTCCTCTCAGGGAGGAAATTTCCTCCTTGCTTATCAATCTGAGATTTGGCAGGTGAGACTAAGGGATGGGATATGGTGAAGACGAGTTTTAGTCGCTGTGTATCTATTAGGGGTTAGAGTTTTTCTAGAGCTCCTAGGTGGCAGCCCTCATGTGGCCAGAGATAATTATCACTGCTGAGACTAGGAGCCCAGATCCCAGTGGGGCTCTGTGCCCCAGCCACCCCGTCTAAGCATCACAGGGTACTAAGTATGTAGGGTTTTAATTTTTCAAAATCATACATATTTTACCATTTTTGGAAATAATTTAAGACATAGGGAAGTGATATTGCCATTTTAAGCCAGAGCCCTTTAACATGCTTTTCCACCTAAAGGCCTGGGGATTGAAACTGGGGGAGGGTGGCAAGACGCTAGGGCTCTCACCTGATAAATGTATCTTCTAGGAGAGGATAATCATAATGGATTTCCTAATGGAAATAATGGATTTCCCTCTAGGGACAATAGGTCCCAAATAACCAGAGTCTGAGAAGTATTTCTCCACTTGGATTTGGTGAAAGAAGGTCATAGGTTCATGAATTCACTGAATAGTGGTATGTATTAGTGAGGGGCAAAGGCCAAGCTGCTATGACAAAGAACATAGGACGGCTCATCAAAAATAGAACTTTATTTGACTTTTACTTATTAATAGCCCTATGGAAAATGGGCCAAATCGATCAGGAGACTCTGCTCCCCCTGGCCATTGTGGGACCCAGGTACCCCTAAACTGTTACTCCGCCATCCCTCAAGGCTACTAAACTGAGGTTCTTGGACCTCCGAAGAGGCCATGGATAGAGTTCAGAGGCACCATAAATTTGAAAGGGAAAAAAATTAAGTCTCTGTCTTATATTTAGCATTTCCTTCCATTACGAATATAGGCAGCAAACCATAGTATTATTAGCAATACTTACAAATTTATTACCAATACAAATGAAAAATATTTTACATCAACTTCAATTGTCTTGAAATATCACATTCATCACTACTTTGAAATTGTGGTAGTTATTAGACTTGTTGCTACTTACTATCACCATGTGATCCATCACTAAAGAAACATATGTGCTACTATATACATATTAGTTTTTTTAAACATTTATGATATTTTAACAGTGTATTCCAACATACTTTCTTTAAAAATTTTAAGTTTTTTTAAAAAATAAACTCTAACCCCAACACGAGGCTCAAACTCATGACTCCCAAGATCAAGAGTTGCATGCTCTACCAACTGAGCCAGCTAGATGCCCCAAGAATTGCATATTCTTCTTCTTCTTTTCTTTTTTTTTAAATATTTTATCTATTCATTTGAGAGAGAGAGAGAGCATAAGCAAGGAGAGAGGCAGATGGAGAGGGAGAGGCAGACTTCCCCACTGAGCAGGGAGCCTGATGCGAGGGCCGCCCAGGACCCTGGGATCATGACCTGAGCTGAAAACAGATGCTTAACTGACTGAGCCACCCAGGTGCCCCAGAATTATATATTCTTGACATAGAATACAATAATTGTATATTCTATTTATTTATTTATTTGTGTGTATTCTACTATTTCACTGAGTTATATATACAGTAAAGTGAATAAAATAAACGCAAATCTTATGTGTACAAATAGGTAAAAATATACTTTTTAATGGTATTAAAATATAGAACTTTTTCATTACCACAGATACTTCCTGGGTCCTTTTGCGGTGCCTCTCTCGCGAAGATAATGATTATTTAGATTCCATTATCATTAATTATTGTTATCTGTTCTTAACATTCATATAAATGAAATGATATAGTGTGTTAGTGTGTATATTTATTTATTATTATGTTCAATTTTTATTTATTTATTTATTATGTTCAGAGTACACTTTTTTCCCAAGACTTAATTTTTATTTTTTAGAGTAGTTTTAAGTTTACACCAAAATTAAGAGGGAGGTACAGAGATTTCTATAGTCACCCTGTTCCCCCACATGCACAGTCTCCCCCATTAACAACTTTCCAGAATGGTGTGTGTGTGTGTGTGTGTGTGTATTTTTTTTTTTTTTTTACCAAGAATGAACCTACATTGACACATCATAATCACCCAGTCAATAGTTTACTTTTGGGTTCCCTCTTGGTGTTGGACAGTCCATGAATTTGGACAAATGCTTTTGATGTGTATCTATCATTATAATATCATGCAGAACATTTTCACTGCCCTAAAACCCCCCTGTGCTCTGCCTATTCATCTCTCCCTTTGACTCTGGAATATTTTTTTATTGGGACATAATTGGCCTATAAAATTATATTAATTTCGAGTGTGTAACATGATGATTTGATATTTCTATCTATTGCAAAACGATAACCACAAAGTCTAGTAAATGTGAATACACTTTTGCGTTGGCTTCTTTCACTCAACGTAATGTCTTGAGAGTCATCTGAGTTTTTGCATGTATTTTAATCCATACCCTTTATTTTGTGTAGCATTTCATTTTATGAATAGAAACAATTGATTTGTCTATTTTTCCATTGATGGACATCAGTTACTTCTCGCTTTTTGACATAAATAAAGCTACTATGAACATTCTTATATATGTCTTCTATTTTTTAAGATTTATTTACTTATTTGGAGAGAGAGAGTGCGTGCATACTTGTGGTGGGGAAGCGTGGAGGGAGAGAGAGAGAGAAACACAAGCAGACTCTGTGCTGAATGTGGAGCCCGACTCAGGGCTCAGTTACACAACCAAGAGACTTCAACCTGAGCTGAAACCAAGAGTCAGACACTAAACTGACGGTACCGTGCAGGCGCCCCAATATATATTTTGAGTGTATATGTAAGCTCACTTCCTTTGGATATAATCGCAGGGGTGGGGTTGCTGGGTCATGGCTAACCATATGTTTAGCTTGAGCAGATACTGCCGAACTATTTTTCAAAATGGTTGAGCGAGATCATACTCCTGCTAGCAAGTAATGTATAAGAGTTCCAGTTACCCCACGTTCTCACAGATATAAGGCGTTATCTGTCTTTGAAACTTTAGCCCCTCTCGTGGGTGTTTTGTGGTGTATTTTATTTTATGCACTTATTTTTCTGAGAAAGCATTCCTAGGTGTCACCAGCCTCTAAGGTGTCCATGGCACAAAAGGTTCTACGAAGCCTATATATAGATCAGAGTTGAGGTCCAACTGTGGACCTGGTCGAAAGTCTGCTCAACCTTAGGCACTTTGGCCTTCCCACTCTAGGGAGGGACAAAAAGCAGAAGTTTAGGAGGAGCAATTTCCTTTCAAGCAATGAGGAAGTTGCTCATTGCTTAGTCACTTACCAACTTAGTCACCGGGCCCCGCCTGGCCTCCCGGGTGTCTGGGAAATGTAGTCTCTTGCTGAGCAACCATGTGCTCCGTCTAAAATCTATCAATAAGGAGCACCAGACTTGGACTACTGGCAATCTCTACCACAATATGCTCTCGACTGTCCCAGTGATCTTTTGATGGGGCGGACTTTCCCAGTAGCATAAACGCACCTCCACCCAGGGTGAGGAACTGCTGAATCACCTAGCTGCCCCATCCTGACTTTTGGCAACAGATTGCTGGGCTTGGGGCAATCTCCCCAGGTCAAACCAAGCCCTCTTTTCAAGCCCTCATGCTAAGCTTGCCCCTCAGGTAAATGCATAGGTTGATCAGGTCCAAAAATGGACATATGAGACATGCTACCTGAGATGTGTCAGTGAGTAAGTGCGTGACCCAAGGGTGAGTGGGGTGGTTTTATTCAGGTCTTGGGGAAGGAGGCTGAGGCATCCGTGCGAGGTGGCCCGAGTCATGCCTTTGTGAATGCCTTGTGTGGCACATCATTTTTCAACAGGACTGACAAAAATGTGTTGAAACCTTTCCAGGAAGTTGTCACAGTGTTTCAACCAACCCTCTTGGGTCATCCATGAGTGCGGCTTTACCCACTTCTCAGATGGGGTCAGTGGCCGCTCGAAGACATCTGGGGGCCTCTCAGTCAGCTGCCCCAATTTCTACATTCCACACACTTAAAACAGCAGTTACAGAGGGGAGCAGATGAGGAGGTGGGAAGAAGCGAGAACACGTCTATCAGTGGAAATACATAGATAGTACCAAAACTCTGTGATTGTGTTACTCAGGAATTAGGGAAGTGTACATCAGCCTGGTTCCTACCAACACCGTATTGATGGACGAGGCCTCACCATGAGTCGAACCAATACTCTTTCTTTACAGTAAACTTACACATGCCAGCAGGGCATGTGAGTCCACGTGAAAACCCAAAGAGGGCCACGATAAAGAGATTAAATCTGCCAGTGTGAACTATATGTGATTTAAAACATATATACTCGGAAACAATCACAGAAAAGCAAAAAGCCAAATTCCATCTGGGAAGTGGAGAATCCCCCAAAGCCCCTTCCTCCCCACTCTGTGGGATTTTGGGCTCCTGTGTTTGTAGCTTCCCTCTATTTAGCAGATACAGGGAGAGATGAGAATAGCTTTGATTTACAACTCAAGGAGGGGACTGGGAAAATCTCTAAGACGCCACGGAAGGTTTGGGATCTGCTAACATCTGGGGGCAAGGGAGGAAGCATATAGCGCTTCCGGGAAAGGGGGGAGGCAGGAATTTGGGGAGAAGAAAAGAAATCAGAAAGGCAAATGGCAATGGGAAGAACGTGGGTTTACCCAGTGAATCCCTATTAAGGGAAGTTCAGGCAGTTTTAATGCTGGAGACCCTGAGTGGCCGGAGTCCTGTGTGATGTGTATGAGTGCACGGGACACCCACCTCCCCACTTCCCCCAACCCAGGAACGCTGAGGACACGCTCTGTGGGTCAGTCCGCATGGGTGTGCACAGCTCACCAAGGGGGCTTTGTGGAAAACCCAGCTCTCTGAATATCGCAGCCCTTTCTTTCGTTCCAGGGGTTGTGTCAACTGCACCTCAGCTTTGAATGTGTGAATTCCATTCAGATTTGTTCAGAAATTCTAGTTTGAGAAACGTTATAAATAGGTTTCTCATGAACGTTTATGAGGAAAAAACACACAAGTGAAAACACACCCATTGGCTGAGGCTCTGCCGATGGATCTGAATAAAAACTTCTTGGTTGGCACAAAATACACTAAGATCTTTTGAAATGAGCCTCATGCCTGCTTGGCAGATCCTGAATGTGGTGACTGTGTATTAAAAGGGCATATTATCTTCATTTGGCAATATACACAAGAAGCGTGCTTACCGGACAATAAAATTCTGACCTTAACTTAATACCCTTTACCCCCTCATTTACAATATTTGGCTTAATTAAGAAGTGAAATTGTGAAAGTTTTCTTGGCAATTTGGCCATAAACATCTGTATTGAATATAAAGTTCCATTTGGTATTTGGGGGCAAAGTTACCAGTTCATTAACGTACGGGTAAGTGTCTTGGAGAGTGAAAGAGGGCCAATGTTGGGATCCAACCTTCTTCTTAAACACGGTAATGTGCTTGGCCTTGCTGAAGGGGAGCAGAGAGGGGAGGTTGGCCAGAGTACTTCATCAACAGGACAAGAACCTTTGAGAAGTCCAGACACGGGGAGGAAGTTGTTGACAGCATTGATAATCATTTCCAAGCAGTATTTCTTCAGAACCCTTCTTAGAGTTGCAGAATATGGTAAGATCACAGCCTCCGTCTGAGATAAAACAGCGGCGTCGCAAATGAAGAGAGAGAGGCATAGTCAACAAATGGCATTTACTCGTTCGCTTCAAATCTTTTGCTAAAATCCAGTTCATTATGAGCAGAAGCTAAGAATAAAATGGCAACCGTACAAAGACTGGAAGAAAATATGATGGAATAGTAATTGGACCTTGGGTGTGTGGATGCCAGAAGCCTTTTGCATTTAGAAGAAATCACACAGCAAAAGAAACATGTGAATGCATCTTTTGAAATTCCCCCAAAAGTAACAAAAAAGATGAAAAAAATTAAAAGATGGGGAACTAGCGCAGGTCAATGAGAAACAAGTGACTAATTGTTGTCTTAGATCAGGTTCCCAGGCAACTAGCTCAAATGAAGCTTTGATATACAACAAATTTTTTTTTTTTTT
>CM053616.1:69504051-69545247 GCA_028646535.1 Procyon lotor
TGGTTTGTCTCCCTCCCCATCCCTTCCTGTTTCATTTCTCTCCCCCACCCCCCCAAACTCCCTCCTTGCCTCTCAAATTCTTCATATCAGAGAGATCATGTGATAATTGTCTTTCTCTGACTGACTTATTTCACTTAGCATAATACCCTCCAGTTCCATCCATGTCATTGCAAATGGCCAGATTTCATTTCTCTTGATGGCTGCATAGTATTCCATTGTATATATATACCACATCTTCTTTATCCATTCATCTGTTGATGGACATCTAGGTTCTTTCCGTAGTTTGGCTATTGTGGACATTGCTGCTATAAACATTTGGGTGCACGTGCCCCTTTGGATCACTACATTTGTATCTTTAGGGTAAACACCCAGTAGTGCGATTGCTGGGACCCAGGAGCAATTTACAAGAAATTCTGAAGTAGTCATGCTTACTCTCTGACATTCAGTGTAGACCAGGCCCTGTTGGAGCTCCAGCACATTTATGGGAATCTGCCAGCTCATCTCTTACAGGCAGAGTCCTCCAGGGCTTTGAGGATCTGTCTGGGTACCAGGTGGGAGGGGAAGAGAGTTGGAGTGAGTCCCTAATCCCCTCCCATTTCCCATGTGCCTTTCTTGCCTGACCACAGTCCTATGACATCAGGTTTAAAACCGGGTGCAGAATAAAGAGCTGAATTGAGCCTGGCTAATCAGCTCCCACAATTGCAAATGGTCCAGTCCTTAGACATGAATTCTTTATTCTACAGCATTTGTAGTGGTTTTGCCTCTCGGATTGATTTGTTACTGGTACATATGTACACATAGCATATATATATCGGTATATGTATATGCATATATGTATAAGCATGTATGTACATATATCCTACTATCCTACCCCAGGTCGGGCTCTCTGTTCAGTGGGGAGTCTGCTTGTCCCTCTGCACCTCTCCTCTGCTGGGCTCTCTCTCTCTCTCTCTCTCTCTCTCGCAAATGAATATATAGAATCTTTAAAAAAATTATGTATTGAATAACACATCTTTCCTCCATGATTTGAAATGCCACTAGTGTCCTATATTAAATTTTCATATTTCTTTGAGTCTAGTCCGAACTTCATGATGTTCCAGTCCATTGATATCTTTATTCAAGTGTCGGTACCACACAACTTTAATTGTTGCAGTTTTTAAATACATTTTAATATCTGATAGGACCACCCTCCTCTCAATTATATAATTTTTTAAATTTTTCAGATTTTTCCGGCCATTACTGTTTGTCTTTCCTATGAAATTTAGAGTCAGATAGTTTACTTAGAAATAATCCTGGTCATATTTTTATTGGTTATATAAGTTTTGATCATTTCTGTCTTCTTTTCTTTCTTTTTTTTCACTTATGTTTTCTGAGAAAATTATGCCCTACATGTTAAAAATTTTTTTTTCACAGAAATCTCACATAACTGTGGTTATATCTCTGACACTGTCTTAATGAAATGATGTTCAAATGTTGTTTTGTTTATATCTGTCTACAAATTCTTTTTTTTTTTTACATTTTATTTTCTCTTTTTGAGAGAGAGAGAGAGAGAGAGAGAGAGAGAGCAGAGGGAGGGGCAGAAGGAGACTCCCCACTGAGCAGGGAGACCAATGCTGAACTTGATCCCAGGACTCTGGGATCATGACCTGAGTCAAAGGCAAACGCTTAACCCACTAAGCCACCCAGGAGCCCCTAAAATTCAATGTTCTGTATTAGTTGCTAGACAAGACAGAAACTGAAATATCCTTTTTATAGTGAAATAGGAATACTCCAGCATGTAAATACCATCAGATTCACACGAATGCTTTTCTGGAAATTGTAAACCTGAATTGGCAGGCCCTGGCTTTTCTCTGGCTCCATTCATCATCCCTTAGGTGGGGTGGGTCCCTAGTTATGACCTCTCTACCTTTAATGGAATAACAGAGTTCTTAGAACTGGAGTTAATGCTTTACAGGTATTATTCTGAAGATGCCTTAATCCTGACTCTCTCCCACCGGTGTCTTGGGGCCGAACCGCCTCTAAACCACACCCTTGTGAACCGGGAGGTCTTAGACTCCACAAGTCACATGATCCTCTGGCCACCAGCGGAAAGGTAGTTAGATCCCAACAGATACAAACCTCTCATCCAAATGGCACTCTCTTGCCCCTGTGTATCATGCTATTTAGTATATACTTCTGGAAGCAATTTAATCATTTCTCTCCCGGGTTGTAAATGGATGTCAACCAGAAAGAAAATTTCATGCCAGAACAGTAAAAGATGTTCCTTTCATCTCTGAGTTTCCGTAACACAGATGTTTCCTTTTCGTTGCTTCATAGGCGAATAGCGGACCTAGAAGGGCCTGTTGGCTTCCAGTCACTGCCATCTAATGTCAGAGGTTAGAAATCACACGGAGGCGGGTCTAGCCCTTGTGCAGAGGAAGTCAGTGAACCGCCCAAGGACACGGAGAATTTGGGCAAGAGGGTGGTTCCAGCCTGCTCTTCCCGGAAGGTCTCATCCCCTCCTCCGCAAAACGCAGGGCGATCAGAGCAGTGGGCGATACTATCATCGTGAGGACTAGAGGGGTTAAGGGACAGAAAGCGCCGAGTGTAGTCACGGGTGTATCCCATTCAGTAAGTGTAGGCTGAAATTTTGACAACATTCGTAGACACCTGAATACCTGGGATCTTTAACACTTCAACGGTGGCGGTGTCCCTGGATTCCTAGAATTAGATGTTAGAGAAAATAGAGCAGCCTTGATGTGCAGAACTTTAAGAACTTTTAACTTATCACATGAAACCAATGAATGGGCTGACTGCAGCATTTCCACCTGAGAAATGTTAGCAGTTAGCCACGTGGGTGAAATCAGAGCACTATTTCATAGTAAACCCCCACTTTTTACTTACGGATCGTATCTCTGTGCACATCGTTTACGATGGCATAGATTTTATTCAATGTATATAATATTGCGGCGAAGGTCAATTTTCCAGATGAGAAATAGCACTTTGTGGGTTATCGAAGATTCTGGAGGGCTTAATGCGCTCCCCGTGCAACGCTTTACTTCCACCACTGGACATCATCTCAGGTGATATCTCTGGAAATAATCCAAAGCAGAAAATTTATTTATTTATTTATCTATCTATTTATTTATTTTTAAAGATTTTATTTATTTATTTGACAGAGAGAGAGATCACAAGTAGGCAGAGATTTTTTTTTAAAGATTTTATTTATTTATTTGACGGAGAGAGAGGCAAATTTATTTTTAACCAAGCTTTAAATAAATTGAGCCCTGGTCCGTTAATTTGATTTTCTATGCTCCTCCCCCTGCTCCAACGTTAGGTTAGCAAGAGAGTTTCAATATCCGGTGGACAGGGTTTTCACCTTGGGGTTTCTACTGATGACCTTTCCATATTCATTGGATGGAGAGCCTTTGAAAGCCCTGTTCGAGGATCAGTGGAATTTTTGGGATGCAAGTTTACTCCTTCAAAAATAGTAGATAAGACCAAGGTCTATTGAAAATTTGTGGGGGGGAAAAGTTCCAGCTGAAAATGGGAATTTTAGTTGCCAGAAAAGAATACAAGCCCTATCTGAAATGATAAGAAGTGGGAGCGTGGCCCAGAAGGACTTGAAATAGCTTTCAGTTACCAACTTCTCAGATTGCTTACCCAGAGTGCTCATCTGATGCTGTTTGAGTATCTTCTTATTCTACAGGGATGAAATTCCAATATGATTTGCAACTCACTTATGGCTGACCGGACATTGCCTGTGCCTCCAGTTTCCATGGGATGGACAATCAGTCTCGGTTGCTTGTCTCTGCTGAGGGTGGAGGTGGAGGCCATGGGCAGTAGATTTGGCAAATACACCAGAGTGGGAAAATCTCCACTGTGTCTCCTTGAAATTCTACTCTCAGAATACTTCTGTACTCTTAATGCTGCTTGGCTTCTGACAACTTCTGGTCACCAAATGTGTGGGTGTTTTTCTCCCCAGTGAGGTGCCCTAAAATTTAACTCAATTCTGGCACTATCTTCCCGGAGACAGCATCAGATCCCACAGGTGAGGGGCTCGGTCTTGTAAGATTCCCCCAACTTTGGATGCCAACTCTAAGTCCAAGTTGTCGCCTTGTGCTTCTGACCTACCAGTTCTACATCGGAGGTGCCTATGATGACCTCCTGGGGTTCGAGCATTCGCTAAAGGGGCTCACAAAACTCTTTACTTACTATTGCTGATTTATTACAAAGAATATGTCAATGGATACGAATGAACATCCAGATGAAAGAAGTGTGGAGGGCAATGTATGGGGGAAGAAGCTCTTTGCCTTCTTCAGGCACAATGCCTTGGTCCAGAAACTCTGAGGAACCCTGGTCTTTGAGGTTTTATGGAGGTTTCATTACACAAGTATGCTTGATTAAATCATTGGCAATTGGCACTTAAGTTAACCTCCAGCCGCTGAAAGTTCCACCCCTCTAATGGCATGGTTGTTTCCTCCTAACCAGCCCATCCTGTGGTTGGTTATCTGGGGGCTTTCCAAAATTCGCCTCACTAACATAAACTCCAATGTGGTAGAAAAGGGTCGACCAGAAAAAAAAAAAGAAAGGGTCAACCGGAAGGGTCTAACAAGATTTTTACCTTCATGTCTCTTATTGCTTAAGAAATTTGAAGGATTTTAGAAGCTCTGTGCCAGGAACAGGGACAAAGACCAAATATATATTTCTTATCACAACACAAGCACAACATCACAACCACAGTTTGTTTATCCATTCACCTGTTGATGGACTTTGGACTATTTCCAATTTGAGGCAACTATACATCAAGTGCTTATAGGGTGCCTGAGTGGCTCAGTGGGTTGAGCGTCTGATTCTTGGTTTTGGCTCAGGTCATGAGCTCAGGGTCCTGAGATCAGGCCCCAGGTGGGGCTGTGCACTCAGCGGGAGTCTGCTTGAGATTCTTTCTCACTCCCTCTCTGCCAAACCTTCTCCTCTTCTGCATGCTCTTTCTCTTTCTCTAAAATCAATTTTAAAAATCTTTTAAAAAAAACCCCAAAGTGCTATAAACATATTTTCATTCCTTTCGGTGTTTAAGAATAAAATGTCTGTTTCAAATGATAGGTAAATGTTTAAGTTTTTTTTTTTTAAGATTTTATTTATTTATTTCACAGAGAGAGAGATCGCAAGTAGGCAGAGAGGCAGGCAGAGAGAGAGGGGGAAGCAGGCTCCCCGCTGAGCAGAGAGCCTGATGCGGGGCTCGATTCCACGACGGTGAGATCATGACCCAAGCAGAAGGCAGAGGCTTTAACTCACTGAGCCACCCAGGTGCCCCAATGTTTAAGTTTTTAAGAAACTGCAAAACTTTTCTCCCAAAAGGCTGTGACATTTTGCATTCCTACCAGTAGTGTAGGAGGGTTTCACCACCCCTTGGAACGAGGGGGGTGTCTTAATTTGGGTCAATCTAACAAGTGAGCAGAGTTATCTTACTGGGGTTTTAATTTTCATTTCCCTAATGTGTAATGATGTTATATATCTTTCAATGTGAAAATTTGCTATTCAAATCTTCTCTGGTAAATGTTTATTCAGATCTTTTCCCCTTTCTAAAATTGTTTGTTTTCTTATTATTGAGTTTTCAGAGTTCTTCATGTACGCTACATACAAGTCATTTATCAGATACATGATTTGTAATTATTTTCCCACTTTCTGTGGCTTGTCTTTTCAAAGGAACAGAAGTTTTTAATTAAAAAAAAAACATCAATTTTTCTTTAGTAGGTCATGCTTTTGGGGGTGGTATCACAAAACCTTCTATTAACCCAATGGCACAAAAGTTTTCTTCTGTTTGTTCCTAGATGTTCAGTAATCTTAGCTGTTACATTTAGGTCTAAAGCCTATTTTGAGTTAATTTTTGCATGTGGTGTGAGGTATGAACAAAGTTCTTTCTTTTTTTTACATATAAATATTCAACTGTTTCAATATCTATGAAATGTCTTGGTGTCTTTGTCAAAAATCAGGTGTTCATGAATGTGTGGGTCTGTTTCTGGACCCCCTCTTTTGTTCTACTGAGCTATTTATCTATATGCCAATGCTATGCTGTCTGGATTACTGTAGCTATAAAAGAAATCCTCAAGTAGTGGTCAGCCTCCAACTTTCTTTCTCAAAGGTGTTTTGTCTATGTGGGTTCTTTGTGTTTCTATATAAATTTTAGTATATGTGCTGCCGAAGCGAGCACTGTTTCTATATAAATTTTAGAATCATCTTGTCAATTTCTATAAAAAAAGTCTCCTGAGATTTTGATTCAGATTATGTTAAAACTATAAATCGATTTATGGAGGACTGACATCTTAACAATTTTGAGTCAGTCAGTGAACAAAGTCTATCTCTCCATTTATTTAGGTCTTATTTAATTTTCTTCAGTGATGTTTTACAGTTTTGTGTGTAGGTCTTGCACATTTTTTGTCAGATTTATTCTTAAGAATTTCATAAGTTTTGATGTTATTGTAAATGATATATTTTTAAAAATTATTTATTTGCCAGAGAGAGAGAGAGAGAGAGCACAAGCAGGGAAGCAGTGGGCAGAGAGAGAAGCAGATTCCCCATTGAGCAAGCAGCTCAATGCAGGGCTGGATTTGGGGCTTGATCACGGAAACCTGGAATCATGACCTGAGCCACTTATACAACTGAGCCACTCAGGTGCCCCTGGAATTGATTTTCTAATATTGATCTTGTATTTTGCAAGCCCGACAAACATATTTACCAGTTTTGGTAGATTACTTATAATTTTCTTTTTTTTTTTTGACAATTTTTTAAAAAGATTTTATTTATTTATTTGACAGAGAGATAGAGAGAGCACAAGTAGGCAGATCAGCAGGTAGAGGGAGAGGGGGAAGCAGGCTCTCCGCTAAGCAGGGAGCCCAAGGCAGGGCTCGATCCCAGAACCCTGGGATCATGACCTGGGCGGAAGGCAGCTGCTTAACTGACTGAACCACCCATGCACCCCTTCTAATTTTCTACACAGATGATCAAGTCATCTATAAAGAAAGAGTTTTACTTATTCCTTTTCAATGTGGCTATGCTTATTTTTATTTTATATTTTTCTTTTATGACACTGGCTTGAATCTCAATGTTTGTTGAATGAAAGTAGTAAAAGCATAAATCCTTGTTTTGTCCCTAATTTTAGGCGGAAAGACTTCAGTCTTCCACTATTAAGTATGATGTTAGCTGTAGGTTTTCGTAGATGCTTTTTATTAAGTTGAGAATATTTCCTTCTCTATCTAGTTTTCCAAGAATTCCTTTTTTTCAGGAATGGCTATGATATATTATTATTTAAAAGTGGACTATGATGAGCTAAATATGTCAAGTTGGTTTGACTATGTTTTTCAGGTCTTCCATATCCTTACTGATTTTGTGTTTAATTCTTCTACCACCAATTATTGGGGATCTCTGACTATAATTATAGATTCCTCTGTTTCCTCTTGCAATTCTGTTAGTTTGTATTTCATGTCTTTTTCAGCTCAGTTATTATGTGCCTAAACATTTAAGATTATTCTGTCCTCCTTGTGAATTGACCTCTTTATCATTATAAAATTACCTTCTTTTTCACTGGTAATATTCTTTGCTCTAAAATCGATTTTGATGTTGATATAGCCACTCCATCTTTCTTTTGATGAGCATAGCATATATTTTTCCATTATTTTACTTTTAACTCTCTGTGTTTTTATATTTAAAGTGTGTTTGTGGAGGCACCTGGGTGGCTCAGTTGGTTAAGCATCTGCCTTCAGCTCAGGTTATGATCTCAGGGTCCTGGAATTGAGGCCCACATTGGGCTCCCTGCTCAGTTGGGAGCCTGCTTCTCTCTCAACCTCTGCCTCTCTCCCCTGTTCATTCTCTCTTTCAAATAAAAAAATAAAATCTTAAAAAAAAAATAAAATGTTATGGGCAGCATGCAGTTATATTTTGTTTTTTTTTTTTTAATTCAGCCTGAAAATCTCTGCCTTTTAATTGGAGTGTTTAGACCATTCACATTTAATGATTGTTGAAATGATTTAGTGAGATGTATTATCCTGCCATTCATTTTCTATTTGACTCATTTTTCTTTGTTCCTTCCCCTTCTCTTCTTCTTTCTTTTGAATTAACTGAGTATTTCTTAGCATTCCATTTTATACCTTTTGTTGATTTATTACCTGTAACTTTTGTATTATTTAAATAATTGCTTTCGAGTTTATAAGATATGTCTTTAACTTATCACAATCTGCCTTTAAGTGATATTATATTACTGAATGTGTAGTATTATAATATTGTACTTCTATTTCTCCCCTCTCAACTTCTGTGCTATTGTTATCACACGTTTTGCTTTTATATATGTTATATTCTCTATAGTATATTGTTTCCATATTTGTGCAGCCAATGATCTTTAAAATATATTTACATAGTAAGAAAACATCAGAAATTTACTCATATAATAAACCATACCTGGTGTTCTTCATTCCTTTATGTAGATCCAAATTTCTACTTGGTATCAATTTGAGTTCTATTTTAACCTTAAAAGAAATTATTATGAAAAATTTCAGAGTATAGAAAAATAGGGAGAATGGTATAGCGAACCCCCATATATCCATTACCCAGCTTTAGCGATTACTAACATTTTGGTACCATTTGTTTTTTAGTATGGGGCCTGGGAATCTGATTTTAACCAGCTTCTTGCCTCGCTGGTATCATTCATTGCCTGAATCCAGGGTCTTGAAACTTTTCTTGATCTAGCTTTTTTTTTGGTGGTGGGGGGGAGCAAGGGGTTGTTTCAGGTAGGAATATAAATCAGGTACTTGTTACTCCATTTTGGCCAGAAATGGAAATTTAGAAACTTTTAAAAAAATTTCCATATTTCTTTCTAAATCTAGTAAATGAAACTATATTAGATCTACATTCCAAAAAACTAAAAAATAAAAAATATCTACATTTCAATAAGAAAATAAGAACACATACGTAGCGAGCTTCCTTTATGTGTAAGTAGGAAAAGCATCTGGTCATACACATTATTTGAAGACATTAAAAATCAAGTGCAAATAGCTGCCTCAGATAAATTCTAACGTCTCTCAATAGGTTGAACTCCATAGAAAGATCTGCACAGCCAAAGGAAGAAAAGGGATATAGTGATTAGCCAGAACATTCAAGAAGAACATGCGTAACTGTCTTAAATTTCCTTTTCACTTGCGATGTTCTCTCTTTCTCTTTCCTTCTCTCTCTCCCCTCTGTATTCTTCCATCTGCCCCACACCCTGCCTCCCCTCTTCTAAAATTATAATATCTGGAACTGCCTTTAGAGCAAAAAAGGGAACTAGTTAAAGTGTTTACATCAGTAGCTAAAAATTTGGTTTTACATAAAGAGTACCCCTTTAAGTAAAATAATAAAATGAAAGAATAAACATTTTCAGTATTTCAAAAATGTTCCTGTTTCAAAACCCAAACAAAAGTCTCTGAACATTCAACTTTCATAGCTCTGTTTTCACCAGACACTGGAAAACATTGAAACCACACCAATCCCTCAGAAATGTGTTCCTAAACCACAACTCCATGCAGGCAGACAAACAGAATTTAGGTCAGTTCCTGGAAAAGAAAGGCTTAGGAATCACTTTTAACTATTTCATGTCTGTTCATTTGTTCTCCATCTGTTTCTTCTTCTTTGGAGGTCATGAAGGCCACATGTCACCATGTCAGTTCTCTTCTCACCTCTGCTCTGATTGTACGTGTGGGTTCTCACTGGTCTACCTGATTTCCTGGAGGTCTTCATCTGGCTCCTTATTCCTTCCCAACTATGTCCAGAAAAATTTGGTCTCCCTAGCTTCTTTCCATGCTGACCCAATTCAAGCTGAGACAGAGCTGTTAAATAGACGAATTGTTCCCTTTATGTTGTATTTTGGGATTCCTCCCCTTTTGTTTCCAATTCTTGGTGCTCTTGCTCTTTGCTGTAGGCGCCCCATTCTAGAGGCTGATGCCCCCCCATTCCAGTGCAGTCAGCCAGCAGTGCAGGGGCAGCGGAGGTCCAGCCTCTGGGTTTTTGTGTTAACATCCCTTTAGTAGGTAGAGTTCAGGGATGGTGTGTTGGTCAGGACCTGCCACGTGGATGGAATAGGCAGAGACACCCCGCAGCCTGTAGACCGAAAGAAGAAGAAATCCAGTGTGCTGACAGAAGCAAAAAGGAAGGTCTAGATGACTTTGCTCTTCCAAGTTCAGTCCCTTCCTGAGTTTTACATGTGTTTTCCATTGGCTATCCTTGAAGCTGTTCAATCAGTATCTCCCTCTAATTACCATTTTTTTCAGGCCTAAGATAAATTCATTTTCCAAAGCTGGTCCCTATTACATGACACAAAGCTGCTCCCAGATCTGTTTCACTACAGCAGATTATTAAAAAAAAAATTACGCTAAGTCCTTGGGGGACATAAATGATGTAGTAATTTTTATATTTTAAAAGTTATGTGCTAGACAGGTGTTGTCCAATAGGTACATAATGTGAACCACATATGTAATTTTAAATTATCTAGTGGCTACATTTGAAAAAGTACAAAGAAACAGGTTAAATTAATTTTAATAATACACTTTATTTAAACCACTATATTCAAGATATTATCATTTAACATGCAATCAATAAAAAAGTTAATGAGATATTTTGGATTTCTTTTCTCATACAAAGTCCTCAAAATTTTGTGGATTTCATGCTTACAGCACATCTCAGTTTTGATCAGCCATATTTCACACGCTCAACAGCTGCACGTGGTTAGTGGCGACTAGACATTTCTGTTGGCTTTACCTGATGGGAATGGATCTATGGGTGGCTCAGTCAGTTAAATGTCTGACTCTTGATTTAGGCTCAGGTCATGATCTCAGGCTCATGAGATGGAGCTCTAGGTTGCACTCTGCATGGAGTCTGCTTGCCCCTCTCCATCTGTTCCTCCCCCCACTTGCACGCTCTCTCTCAAATAAATAAATAGATAAAAATCTTAATAAAGTAAGATGTCATAGTGAACTGATAGATGTTATTTCAGGGGAAATGGGGCTCTAGGGTAACCTTCCTATGATATCATAGTGCAAAGGAAGTCACCTCTACTCCTTCGTAAGGTGGGCTCTTTAATGAGAGGGGACTTCCAAAACTAAGAAGATAACAGGATCGCAAGGAAGGTATTCATTATTGGCTCAAAAATTCTCAATTGCATTTCCCTTATTTAGGATTATGTTCAGACCTGAAGTTATAGAAACAGAAACATTTTCCAGGTTCGTGGACATTACCGTCTCCTGAGGGAGAGATACACGTGTCAGAATCGTGCAGATATAAGTGCTATGGAGGAAAGAAAGTGAGAGTGATGAGCGCAGGTCCTGGGACTTGATCTAGGGTGGAGCTGGGGAAAGTTTCTCTGGGACAAGGATGTTTGAGCTGAGATCTGGAAGATTTGTGGGTGCTTACAGAGAGGGAACCATCCCAGGAGAAGAGAAAGCATGTGCAAAAACAACAGGAGCATGGTAGGCACTTTGGGATGGGCAGGGACCTCTGGGGCTGACGTGTGGGATGGATGAGAGTGGTGCAGCATGGGAGAGAGATGTGGGCAAAGGCCAGATCATACATGGCATGTTAGGCCAGGTTACAAATGTTGGTCTTTATCCCAAGAGCAATGGGAAATCACTGTTGGTTTTAAGTAAGGGATATGATGTAATCAAGTTTCAGTTTTGAAAAGTCATTTCAGTTACAGTGTGGAAAGTATCCTGAGGAGGGCAAGAGGTGTCTGTGAGGAGACCACTCGGGATGCTAGCGCAGAAATCCTGACAGGAGACCATGGCGGCCCACATCCCGGTAGTGACAATAGAGATGCAGAGAAGTGGATAACCTTGAAATATGTCAGGAAGGCAAAAGAGAGAGAGATCTTTATAGAGGACTAAGAGAAGCTTCCAAACATTGTGCAGGGACAAGAATAAAGGAGACCAGATTTGGAGAGGGGATCGTATAGGGTTTAGGTGTCCAAGAGATATGCAAGGTAAAATGTCAGGTAGCTGGTGAGCTAAAGGAGTCTGGAGCTCAGACAAAAGGACAACACTGAAGATAATTTTTTTCTTTTTCTTTTAACTAAATTTCAGTTAGTTAACATGCAGTGCAATATTGGTTTCTGGAGTGGAATTCAGTTATTCATCACTTATGTATAATATCAAGGGCTTATCAAAACAAACACCCTCCTTAATACCCACCAACTGTCTAGCCCATTCCCCACTCACCTCCCTCCATCAACCCTCAATTTGTTCTTGGTCGTTAAGAATCTCTTATGGTTTGTTTCCCTCTCTCCTTTTTTTCTTTTCCCTCTTCCCATATGTTTATCTATTTTCTTTCTTAAATTCCACATATGTGGTATTTGTCTTTCTCTGACTGACTTATGTCACTTTAGCATAATACACTCTAGCTCCATCCACTTCATTGCAAATGGCAAAATTTCATTCTTTTTGATGGCTGTATAGTGATCTACACATTTAATGTGATCTCTATGAAAATACCACCAGCATTCTTCACAGAGCTAAAACAAACATTCCTAAATTTTGTATGGAACCACAAAAGACCCCTAATAGCCAATGCAATCATGAAGAAGAAAAATAAGACTGGAGGTATCATTATTCTGGATTTTAAGCTCTATTACAGGCTGTAGTCAAGATGACATGGTACTGGCACAACAACATACACATAGATCAAGGGAACAGAATAAAGAACCCAGAAATGGATCCACAACTCTATGGCCAATTAATTTTCAACAAAGCAGGAAAGAATATCCAATGGAAAAAAGACAGTCTCTTCAACAAATAGTGTTGGGAAAACTGGACAACCACATGCAGAAAAATGAAACTGGATCATTTTCTTACATCATACACAAAAATAAATTCAAAATTGATGGAAGACCAAATGTCAGATGCGAAACCATCAAATCCTAGAGGAGAACACAGGCAGCAGCCTCTTCGACCTCAGCCTCAGCAACTTCTTGCTAGACACGTCTCCAAAGGCAAGGGAAACAAAGGCAAAAATGAACTATTGTGACTTTCATTAAGATAAAAATCATTGGCACAGTGAAGGAAACAATCAACAAAACTAAAATGCAGCCCATGGAATAGGAGAAGATATTTGCAAATGACATATTAGACAAAGGGTTAATATCCAAAATCTCTAAGGAACTTATCAAACTCAACACCCCAAAAATATATAACCCAGTTAAGAAATGGGCAGAAGATATGAATAGACACATTCCCAAAAAAGACATAGAGATTGCTCACAGACACATAAGATGCCCAACATCACTCATCATCAGAGAAATACAAACCAAAACCATGATGAGCTACCATCTCACACCTGTCAGAATGGTTAAATTAACAACACAAGAAACAATAGGTGTTGGTAAGGATGACGAGAAAGGGGAACCCTCTTACATTGTTGGTGGGAATTCAAACTGGTGCATCTACTCTGTACTGTAGAACAGTACAGAAGTTTCTCAAAAAGTTAAAACAATTTGCTGCATCCCAGCAATTGCACTAGCAGGTATTTACCCAAGGGATACAAAAATAGAGATTCAAAAGGGTACATACACTTAGGTTTATAGCACCATTATCAACAATAACCAAACTTGGAGAAAGCCCCAATGTCCACTGACTGATGATGAATGGGTAAAGAAGATGTGATATATATATATATATATAATGGAATTTTACTTGGCCATGAAGATGATTTTGAAATCATCTGTGCACACTCCATTCTTTGGACTCCCTGGCCTTTACTTCCTCAGAGATTTCATGCTTGATGTGACATACCTTTACATATGTTAATCCATCTGCCCCAGATCCTTCCTCCCAACCCTCTACTTTTCCTTGATTCCAGATCGACTGTCACTTCCTCAGGGTTACCTTTCCTGACGCCCATACCTGTAATAACCCCCCCACAGCACCATATATATATCCTCACCTTTGTGGCACTTGGAGAAATTACCAGTTGAAGTTTTAAATTTATTTGCATTCTTACTTGATTAATGACTGTGTCTGTCACTAGAATATAAGAACAGGACAAAGTCTTGTTCTTTCCTTTCCTTTCCTTTCCTTTCCTTTCCTTTCCTTTCCTTTCCTTCCCTTCCCTTCCCTTCCCTTCCCTTCCCTTCCCTTCCCTTCCCTTCCCTTCCCTTTTCTTTATTTTCTTTTTTATTAGATTGACTTTATTTCTTGGGGCAATTTTACATTCATGGAAAATTGAGCAGAAAGTGCAAAGAACTCCTATACATACCTTGCCCCCTCACCACACACATACTTTCCACTATCGACATCCTGCACCTGAGTGGTACATTTGTTATAATCACTGAATGTAACAGACACATCATTATCATCCAAAGTACGTAGTTTATGTTAGGATTCATTCTTGGCATTGCACATCTTTTGGGCTTAGACAAATGTATAATGACATGTATCCACCATTACAGTATCTACAGAAACTACAGAATAGTTTCACTGCCCTAAAAATCCTTTTTCTATCTCACCCATTCATTCTTCCCTCTCCCCAACCCCTAGCAACCATTGATATTTTCCATGTCTTCCATGTCTTTAGCAGAATGTTATACAGTTGGAATCCTACAGTGTGCAGACTTTTCATTTGGCTTCCTTTATTTAGCAACATGCATTTAATATTCCTCCATGTCTCTTTATGGCTGAGAGTTCTTTTTTTTTTTTAGTGCTGAATAATATTCCATTATCTGGATGTGGTTACTTATCTATTCACCTATTGAAGAACATCTTGGTTGCTTCCAAATTTTGGCAATTATGAATAAAGCTGCTCTAAATACCCAGATTTTGTGGGGATGTGTTTTCAACTCCTTTGGGTAAATATTAAGGAGTGCAATTACTGGATCATATGGTAAGTGTATGCTTAGTTTTTTAAAATATTTTATTTACTTATTTGACAGAGAGAGACACAGTGAGAGTGGGAACACAAGCAGGGGGAGTGGAAGCAGGGAGAGGAAGAAGCAAGTGTCCCACCAAGCAGGAAGCCCAATATGGGGGTCGATCCCAGGACCCCAGGATCACAACCCAACCCGAAGGCAGATACTTAACAACTGAGCCACCCAGGTGCCCCAAGTACGCTTAGTTTTTAAGAAACCACCAAACTGTTTTCTAAAGTGGCTGTCCCATTTTGAATTTTCACCAGCAATGGATGAAAGTTCATCTTGCTCCATATCCTTGCCAGCATTTGGTGTTGACAGTGTTTTGAATTGTGACTGCTATTTTTAGTAGTTTCTAATTATTTTAATTTGCAATTCCCTGATAATATATGGTGTTGAGAATCTTTTCATATGCTTATATGCCATCTTCTTTGGTAAGGTGTGCACATTATTATTTTTTTAAGATTTTATTTATTTATTTGAGAGTGAGGGAGCACAAGTGGTGGGGGAGGATGAGAGGCAGAGAGAGAAACAGACTCCCTGCTGAACAGGGTCTTGATCCTAGGACCCTGAGACCGTGACCTGAACTAAAAGCAGATGCTTAACCGACTGAGCCACCCAGGTGCTCTGAGTAAATGTACATTAAATGAATGAAGAACGAAAGAAAATGGCAGGTAATTCAAGCTGCAGATAAAGACTAGTTATTGAAATAGACAGTATAAGAATGAGATGAAAAGAGAATATTTAGGAGCAAGATTTTGAGGATTGCCCTCATTTAATGGCTGGATAGAAGAGACTAATGAGATGGCCATAGAACATAAGGAGAGAGGCTCAATCTCATTAGTCATTGGAGAAATGCAGATTAAAACCACTATGAAATACTACTACACACCCACCAGAATGGTTAAAATTCTTGAAAAAGAGAAATATCAAGTATTAATAAGGATCTGGAGCAACTGGAATGCTCATACTCTGTTAGGGCAACTGTAAATTCAAACAAACCACTTGGACAACTGTAGCAATCAGAATGCTTGTACTCTACTGGGGAGCATGTAAATTCATGCAACCAACTTGCAAAACTGGTGGCATCAAACCAAACTGAATGTATTCATATTTTATGATCTAGCAATTCCACTGCTCAGTATATATCCAACAGGCTGATACATAGGACTTTATGGTTCTATTTACACTAAGTTCAATAGGCAAAAGAAATCTATTGCATTAAAAGCCAGGATAGTCATTACCTTTGGGGAGAGGTAGTTACTTGGAGGAGGATCAAAATGGGGATGATTCTAAGGTTCTGGTATTTCCTGATCTGGGTGTTGGTTATATGAGTGTGCTCAATGTGGGTGATTCATCAAAGTGTTTACTTTATGGTTTCTAGGCTTTTCTGTATGCGTGTTTATACTGTAATAAATTAAAAATGCATTCAGAGAGAAAAAAGATAAATCTATTTGGAATCTTCCAAAAGAAAGTAGTAAAGCTCTTTTACCATCTTTTCAGTGCCCCAAAGAATGAGTCTCTGAGCCATTATAAAAGCAAAGGAAACTGTCCATAAAAACATGTGAAGCATTTAAAGTGTTGGTGTTTTAACATGGAACCTAATACTGTTGTGAAGAAAAAACTTAATTGATGGTCACGGAATGAAAAAAATAGTTCAAAAGTGGTCTAGGATATTTAATGGTCATGAGTGAAAACATTTGGTCTTCCAAGCTGGGTTCCACTGTTGGTTCCTATCAATGTAAACTTCATTAGCCAGGACAGGAACATGTAAATGAAATAATTTATTTGCCTGGAAACACATTCTGGGTTTTGTAAATTCATTATTGTTGATGAATATAAAAGTCATGAGTGGCTCTCAGCTGAGCTTGAGGTAATTGCCCAGAAATGCTATGATGCTTTCTACTAGTTTCTACCACTGAAACAGGGTTGAACATGGAAAGTTGTCTATAGAGCTGGTTAGTTTCTCATAAGCCCTCACTTACTTCCTGGAGTATAGGCCACTCAGTGATTGTTAGCACCTTGAATTGTGGAATTAGGGTAAAAAAAATCAAATCCTACACCAGGAAGAAGGATTAAAAAATTAAATTTAAATTAAATTAAAATTTTAAAAAATCAAATCCTACACCTTCCTGGCGTAGGATTAGGAGAATTAAGAGGTAGCATTAAGAAAATACCAGAATTTTGTTCAGAAGACTTTATACCTTAGTCCTGTTACTTGCTTAGTAACAGGATAATTAATTAATGGATTAATAAATGGATAATTACTAATTATACTTTCTGCAGCTCTGTGTCCTCATCTATCCATGGGGATAATTCACTGGTTCGCTGGGAGGGATAATGACCTCACATATTTGAAAGAATTTAGCCTGTGGTGGATGCTCAATAACATTCTCCTTATTTCTTTTATGATAAATGAGAAGTAAGGGGAAAAACACCTGTTATAATCTGTATTTTTTTAGTAAATAAACTTTGTGTTAATAGAGTTGTTGAATGTTCAGTGTATTCCATGATATAGTTTAGTGAAAAGTGCTTCAGCCTCAGAGTACCTTGGTTCAAATCCTACCTGCCACTTGCTAAGTATATCACCTTAAATAAGTTAATTACAGTATCTGAAATTTAGTTTTCTCATCACAAAATTGTTACTAGTTTCCCTGCAGGCCATTGTAAGGGCTAATGGTGATGTATGTACTAGTCGGGGGTCTTGGTTTGCAGGTGAAACTCAACTGCACCTTGCCTAAATCACAAGAGGGGATTTATTGGCTCTTGTTGCCAAGTTCAGGCAAAACAGAGATGATCTGGTCTTGGGGATGACCACAACCTTGGACTTAGACATGTGAAATCCCTCTGTCTCTTGGATCAATGTTGGCACTTCTAATTCTTCTAAAATACATATCAAGAAAGTGACCCAAACTATGCTCTCCAGGCTTAAAATCTTAATTATAAATGCTGTCTCTTTCGAAAGTTTTCATGCCACCTGACCATGTTTCTCAAAGGTAAAGTTTGACCTCATGCAATCTCTCTTTTCTTCTACTATGGGTGTTGGCATGGTCATCACAGTTCTTTCCCACCTCTATGAAATGGGAGAAATTGAAGTAACCTTGAGCTTTCTTGGACTGACTTGGATGCAGCAATTCTTTGTTCCCTAAGAGTGAGTTCTTTCTCAAAAAATGCATTGCTGAGAGACTAAGATAGGGGTACATTTGGAGAGTCTTGGTATTGGCGACTGGCCACAATCCCAGTGGATTCAGTCATGCTTCCACCCTTATTCAGATAAATCCAAGTCAACCTGTTCATTTTTCTTTATGCACATGAGAAAAATATTTACATGTGTATATATATTTATCTATTATTTGTAAATGCATAGTGAGTAGTTTTTCTACAGGCTCATTAAAATCCCTGAAACTCTTACTAAACTTTATTAACTTTTTTTTTAAGGATTTTATTTATTTGACAGAGAGAGACACCGCGAGAGAGGGAACACAAGCAGGGGGAGTGGGAGAGGGAGAAGCAGGCTTCCCGCTGAGCAGGGAGCCCGATGTGGGGCTCCAAGTGGGGCTCAATCCTAGGACCCTGGGATCATGACCTGAGCTGAAGGCAGATGCTTAACAACTGAGCCACCCAGGTGCTCCAATCTTTATTAACTCTTATTATTCCTTATAGTATAGCACGATATTTAAAACACATGCTTTGGGTCTAGGGGAAATGTGGCTTTCAATCCTGGTTTTATCACTGACCAGCTGGTATTTCAGGCTAACCTCTCATTTAGGCTTGGTTTCCCTAATAAATTATCTCAGACACTGTCTGATTTGTTCTAAGAGTCCTATGAGGTATTAATAACTGTAATCTACGTAGAGACATCTGATGCATATAGGCTTGCCAATTATTTTTGGTTTTCATCTGTATGTTCATTCTGGCCATGACCCTACTGTTCCAGAGAAGCAGGTGTCCCAGACTCCTATAAGAAATCAACAATATGTGAAAGAAGAAGGCAAAGGCTGCCATCACAAAATATCATAGCCTGGGTAGCTGAAACAACAGAAATTTATTTTCTCACAGTTCTGGAGGCGAGAAGTGATACCAGGGTTGGGCTGATGTCAGTTTCTGGGGAGGGCTGTCTTTTTGGCTTGCAGACGACCCCCTCCATCCTCTCTGCCGCCTTCTTTCAGTGCACACCCACAGAGAGAGAGAGTGAGCGAGCAAGCTCCGTGGGGTCTCTTCTAGTAAGGACAATAATCCTATCAGATTAGGGCCCTACTCTTATGACTTTGTTTAACTATAATTACCCTTTCTATGGGCCCTATCTCTAAATAATAATAATAATAATAATAATAATTGGGATTAGGACTTTAACATATGAATTTGGGGGATACAATTCAGTCCATAGCACAAAACAAAACAAAATTAACCTAAAATTGAATATAAATAGAAGCAAACAAAGCTAAACTGTACATTGAATTACATAACCACAGAGAAAAAACAGTGCAATTAACTTTTGAACCATGTGCTCTGGTTGTATAATCTTAGTGGATCTGGGGATAAAAAGAACTGCAGAGAAAACCTGAATTTGCTTAGTAGTTTTGTTGTAGGAAGTAGTACTGGTTTACCTATATCGAAACTATTTTCTCTACATTGTAGGATAGATATGTTTTGTGTTGTTGGGAACCAGGGAAGGGAAGGGGAAAATAAATCATGATGGGGAGGTGAGAAAGAAGAGCCGTAGTTGTATTAGTGTGAACTCATCTTTGTTCCTTTAGTCAAATCCATTGAAAGAACCTATATGCTCTTTCCAATGTCACTGAAATACTTAGCACCAAAATCTTGGTGTTTAAAAAAATCAGGGATCCTTAGAGAAATAGCCGACTTATGGGTCTGGGGCAGGAAAAGTGAAAGGTGAATCTGAAACCCTTACTGTGTCAGATTACTTATTCACTACAGAGGGAAAAGTTACCTTTACAATGAGAAATCCGGTGGACACCATCTGAACTGAATTAGGATCACCAGTAATGGGATACATTTGCAACCGAGCCCCCTGCTCTGATGCGAGGGGAAGAATACAACAAACACCACCTTTGTAGCATTCTTGCCAAGATGCTCAATCCACATCTAATTAAGGGAAAACAATCAGGCAAGTCCAGAATATAGACGTCATTCTGCCAGACAACCAGCTTTTCAAAAATGTCAAAAATAATGAAAGGTAGAACAAGGCATGAAACTGGGTTGTATATTTGATATTAATTAATACAGTGACAAATTATTATAACAATTATTAATGTAACAATATTATTGTTTATCAAAGTTAAATATCTTGAGAATTATAATGTTATTATAGTTTTATATGAGAATGTTTTTGGTTTTAGGAGATAAATGCTGAAGTACTTAAGGGTGAAATGTGATGATAACTGTAATTTACTTTCAAATGGTACAGCCAAAAATAGTGTCATATATTATTATAATATATATTATATATTCACCACATATATGTGGTTTATAAATATAAATACATATTTTTATATTACTTATATTTTATATTTATTTATATTTATATTATTACATATATAATAGCTAAATACGTATTTATAAGTATATATGAACTATATATATATACATACACACACACACATATACATATGGTGAAGGTGAAGGATAGCTGAATGATTTGTTCAATACTTTTAACATTTTGGTAGATTCAAAAATTTTCAAAATAGAGGGGCGCCTGGGTGGCTCAGTGGGTTAAAGCCCCTGCCTTCGGCTCAGGTCATGACCTCAGGGTCCTGGGATCGAGCCCCGCATTGGGGGCCTCTGCTCAGCGGGGAGCCTGCTTCCCCCTCTCTCTGCCTGCCTCTCTGCCTACCTGTGATCTCTCTGTGTCAAATAAATAAATAAAATCTTTAAAAAAATTTCAAAATAGGAAGTTTGAGGCAAAACTCCAATGTCTCTTTCAGTGTAACACTATAAATTTCCCCATTTGGTAGCAGCTCCTTGGCTAGAAAATTCAGGCTAGAAAATTGAGGCAAGTCAAGAGCAGTTCTAGAGGAAGACATGTTGCTCTCCTTTGCTTGTCCACATTAGGTGTTAGGACAGATTGCAAGGTTTGTTGCAGATAAAGTTCAATCTTAGAGTCTAGAATCCATGGTTGGACAGGGGCTTAAGATCATATAGTTCATACACGAATAAGTCATGGCAGAAGGTGAGAAAGGAGAGTAGATCTGGTCTCTTGGATTTCTGGAGTGATATAAACAAACATACAAACAAATACACACACACACACACACACACACACACACACACACACATAGAAGGATAAAACAAAATATTGGGGGGAACTGATGTCACGTTGCTAATGCCATATTTTGTCTGGTGAAGAATGACATAAAAAATTAAAAGCTCACCCATTATTCCATCTGTTATCACACTCGTGTCACTAAAAATGTCATTTTCATGAAATAACGACCTCACAGAGAAAAGGCAGTCAGGGTGAGAAGTTTTTTAAAAACCAGCTGCATTCAGCCATGTGAATGCACACATTGTTCTTGTTCAGGATGGACAAGCGAAGATGTGGCAGGCTGCTGTGAGTCGCTGGATAGGCACTGGGGACCACCGTGGAGTCCTACCACCTCCTGGCGGGGAGTCGCACCTGCCACTTGGCTTTGCTTTGAGCCTCCAGGAGAGGCAGGAGGACTGTTAAATCCTTGCTGCAGATGGCATTCTACCTCAGACAATTACTTGAAGAGTAAGTTTCTCCTGTAGATGAGCAGAAATGGGCCACTCAGTGGCTTTTCCTCTTTGACAGCCACTTTGCCCTCTGGAGGACATCGGAATTTAGCCAGATCAATTTTTTCCCCTCAAACGAGGTAAGGTATGAGTCCAAAAAGAAATGAAGTAGGTACCAATCTTTCCTCCTCCTTTTGAATATGCTTATGATATTTGAAGGTGGCCGTCTTGTCTTAACTCATTGCTAGTTGTAATGCACCCGTCTTTCAAATATCCTTGCTAAGCCATTCGTTGGTTACTTGATTGGTTTGTTATTTCCTGAGCTTCCACTGGTTCCTAGGAACGGAGTCATGCCAGTGTGTCTGTGGTCCTATGAGGCTCCCTTTTAGTCAAAGTTCCCTAGTTTGCTCCCTTGGGACGCCAGAATCTTGACTGGGATTGTCATTTGGGGTTGGGTTTGGCTGGGAGATCTGTCTTCACCGAATTTCTCTGGGCTATAAGAAATGGAACCTCACTTCCTGTGCATGTGAGTGAAGAAGCGGAATATGGTATATTTCATGGGTAGTTCAGAGGTCCAGGTCAGAGAACGTGGATCTCTCACGAGAAGCCTGACCCAGGAACTGGAGGGCTGACTGGAACACTGTTAGTCATTTCCTAGGCTCCGTCTTCCTCTTGAAACGTGGTCAAAACACATTTGTCTCTTTACAAATTAGCTTTACACCCTCTTCTATGTCATGCATGTGGCTCATTTATATCACCTGGGTTTCTAGCACCTTCGTTCTAGCGGCACGTGGAGACTGAATAGAATCTCGGGGCCTCAATTCCAAATTGTAAGAGAATTTCGTTGGTTGTTTTCAATCAGATATCCACCTGTGCCCACCTGTGGTCCAATCAGTGACCGGGGAGTTGGGTAGGTGGTAAGAAAATAGCTGTTGGGCACCCCCCCCAAAGCCCACTTTTTAATTTAATTTAATTTAACTTTATTTTATTTTTATTTTATTTTATTTTATTTTTTGGTAGAAGGAGCATTCCTTTGAGGAAAGTGTCTTTCTAAACTGGGCACAATTTCTAAAAAATCATCTGCTAGAGGATTCTTTCATCTATTTAAGACTTTGTAAATATAGCAATAGTAATAAAACGAGAAAAACTGAACTCATTTCTGAACAAGCTGGGTTGAGTTTATCACTACTCAACTGAAACATAAATACTGTCAGTAATCTGTCACTATCTTGCCAATTACGGTTGGGAGAATAATGTCTGTCCTGTCTCATCCTGCTCATTCTGAACTTTTCTCCTGCTTGCTTAATATCTGTTGGGGCTTAATGTGCTGATCTCTGCTGATAATGGACCATGGAGTAGGATTTTTTTTTTTAAAGACAAATCTCAGGGCTTCTATAGACACTCCATCTGCAATTCTTCAAAGTTCACATTCTGAGTACTCATCAGCTGTTTTTATAGCTCTAGTTAGTGTGTGTGTGTGCGCGCGCATCCACATGAACAAACCTACAAGGCTGGAATGTAGGGGGTTTGCTTTCCTTCAAAATGCTTTCCGTCATGCATGTTGAATACCCTTATCACCCCAGCAGTGGGTTTCCCTTCACCTTATCTCTTTCTTAGCTGAGCTCTGTGATCTCTGAGTTATGGCTCTGACACATTTATAGCAGGCCTGGACACTTGGCAGGGGAGAGCAGTTTTGAAGCTGAATATGGCCCAATGATGGCTCCTGAACTGTGTAGAAGCCAGGCATTCCCAGATGGTTCCAGAGCAGTGCTTCCAAACACCTCCCTGGCTGAGCTCCTCCACCGCCCGCCATCTTTCTAGGCCACGGGTTCCCAGACATACCAATACAATGAGAACACCTGACATCTGATAATAGACTTGTAAGCAAAAACAACACACACCCAAATAAGACCCCCAAAGTCCAAACATCCCCTCTATGACTGTTATCATTCATAAGAGAAAGGGCATTTTGGGGTAACTGGGTGGTTCAGTTGGTTAAGCATCTGACTCTTGATCTCTTGGCTTGGGTCTTGATCTTAAGGTCATGAGTCGAACCCCACATTAGGCTCCACACTAGGCATGGAGCCTACTTGAAAAAAGAAAGGACATTTTAATACCTGCAAAACAGGAATGTTATAGCCTCAGGATAATAAGCTTGGATATATCTGGTGTAAAGGAAGCTTGTTATTTTATACTTTTTTTCCTCTTCTCATTTTGCTGCATGTTGATGGAAGTCGGTCCCATACAACTTGGGAGCCACACTTTCAGCTACCAAGTGCAATGGAAGATGTGGGAAAGTTCCAGACCTGTCCTTGGGAGTTCATGCCTGAAATCTCACCAGGAGACAAGCTTCAAAATGGTCTTCTCCAGACTCCTTCTCAGGGTTCAGATAAACTAAATAACACAGCGTGTTCTGATGGTGGAGATATGACCACAACATAGTGTAAAAAGTGAGAAATCCTCTCAAGAAGGTAGGAAAATGTCCAATGGGAAGTGAGAGGAGACAGAAAGCCGAGGTTTCAGGAACACAGCATATGAGCCAGACTTTGAGGACTGGAGTGATTTAGACCCATGACTCTCAAACTTAATATACATCAGAATCAACCCACAGAACTGGGTCTTTCAGTCAGTATGACAGTTTCCCGGATGGTGATGTTCCTGTAGATGCTCTGGGGACTGTACTTTGAGAACCATGGGTTTAGAGCTGCAGAGCCTGGGGCTACAGCAGAGGTGCAGAGGCCAGCAAGAAGTGTAGGTTGGTGCAGGTAAGATGGGTGGACCGGATTTTGTAGAATAGCGGATGCCATGGGAGGGAGCTCAGACTTCATTTGGATAGGCAATAGGGAGGCATGCAAGAGTTTTGAGCCAAAGAACAGAATTTAAAACAGTATCACATAAAAAGGAATGAAGTGCTAACACATGCCACAACGTGGGTGGACCTTGAAGACTATGCTAAATCAAGGAAGCCAGTCACAAAGGACCATGCATTGTATGATTCCATTTATGTGAATACCAAGAGTTGGCAAATCCATAGAGACAGAAAGCAGATCAGTGCCGGGGACTGGGGAGAGAGGGCTGTGGACAACGACTGCCTAATGAGTAGAAGGTTTCTTTTTGAGGTGATGAAACTGTTCTAGAACTGGATAGTGGTGATAGGTGCCCAACCTTGTGAGTGCACTGAATGTCACTAATGGTAAATTTTATGTTCTGTGTATTTCATTACAATAAAAAGACCCTCAACATCGTATTGCTTACAAAATTAGATTATGTCACATGAAACTATTTTACATGTAATGTTAATAGGTAAAAAATACAAAAGTATGTATGTAGAATGGTTATAACCATTTCAGGATGTAACTTTATGTATAGAAAAAAGATCAGAAATATCTTACTATTAGTGTGTGTGTGTGTGTATGTGTGTTTTGGATGGTGCAAATAATGTGATTTCTCCTTTATCATAGTGTTTGCTAACTTTCAATAAATGACCAGATATTACTTATATAATTACAAAATTGCTTTAGAAAAGGGGAAAAAAGGAGTGCCTGGGTGTCTCAGTCAGTTAAGCATCTGCCTTTGGCTCAGGTCATGATCCCAGGGCTTTGGGATCAAGCCCCACATGGGGTTCCCTCCTCAGTGGGGAGCCTGATTCTCCCTCTCCCTCTGCCTGCAGCTCCCCTTGCTTGTACTGTCTCTGTGTCAAATAAATAAATAAAATCTTTAAAAAAAGAGAGAGAGGGAGAAAGAGAAAAAGGAGAGTACCGGCTCTGCGTAACTTCAAGAATACCTGAGTGTTACCTGCAAAGGCAGGATTGAGCCTGAGCTTTGGGACAGATGTGCATCCCAGATGCTGGGACTGAGAAGTCAGACTGACATGAGCAACCGAGGAGGGTACCAGCACGAGGAAGTAAGCAGTCCCCAGCAGAAGTGGTAACTTCCCACTGCTCACCATCTAGAGGTCTCCTCCTTGGCCTCCAGCCCTTCTTTCTACTTTCCTGTGGTTTTCCTCCTTCATTCGGCTGGTGGCATGTCTCAAGGATTTCGTTTTTTCATTCATTCATTTTCCCCAACAAGATTTGTTGAGCATCTACTATGTGCCTCCAATCCTTTACCTATGTAGCTATGTTGCAGTCTGGTTATTCTGACCAGCTGGGTCTGGTTTAACACAGCAGAATTTTATTTGCTTCTCTCTTTCATTTTCTAAACAGAACTCTTTTCTATTCCTGGTCCAAGCTGTAGCCTCCTCTCTCAATTCCTCTAGATAGTGAAGAAGTAATCATTCCTTTTCTGTTTCACTTCTCTGGATTGTGCCCTTGAGTTCATGCTAGATATTGCAGTCCAGATGAGGTTCTGGACATCCTGGTGGCTTGGTCAGTAAAATCTTCCCCAAGTGGTGCCTTGTCTTCCTTGGATCCAAACCTTCCATGTGATAGCCCTGCTACATTATTCTGAGCTAGCGTCGTCAGCTTTGACTCACCTCCACTTCTCTACCAGCTTCTTCTCTCTCCTTTTGCCACTTCTTGGTCACTGGCTTAAATCTTATAGACCGTGCTTTTTTTGCTTTCATCACTGGATCTATTATCTCCACTTTGTATTTATTTTATTTTATTAACATATAATGCATTATTTGCTTCAAGGGTACAGGTCTGTGAATCATCAGGCTTACACAATTCACACCACTTGCCATAGCATATACCCTCCCCAATGTCCATAACCCAGCCACCCTATCCCTCCCCCCCACCTCCCACCAACTTTCAGTTTGTTTCCTGACATTAAGAGTCTGTTATGGCTTGTCTCCCTCCCTGGTCCCATCTTGTTTCATTTTTCCCCCCTCCCTTCCCCCCATGACCTCCTGCCCTACCTTTCAAGTTCCTCATATCAGAGAGATCATACGATAATTGTCCTTCTACGATTGACTTATTTCGCTTAGCGTACTGTCTAGTTCCATCCATGTCATTGCAAATGGCAAGATTCCATTTTTTGATGGTTGCATAGTATTATCACATTTTCTTTATCCACTCATCTGTTGACGGACATCTAAGTTCTTTCCATAGTTTGGCTATTGTGGACATTGCTGCTATAAACATTTGGGTGCACATGTCCCTTCGGATCACTGCATTTGTATCTTTGGGGTAAATACCCAGTAGTGTGATTACTGGGTCCTAGGGTAGCTCTATTTTCAACTTTTGGTCTGTTACTTGTAGGCTCTCTCTTTGCTTAGGAGACCCTTTTCAAGATTTTCTGTAGGGCTGGTTTGGTGTTTGCAAATTCTTTCAGTTTTTGTTTGTCCTAAAAGCTTTTTATCTCTCCTCCTATTTTCAATGACAGCCTAGCTGGGTAAAGTATTCTTGGCTGCATATTTCTCTCATTTAATGCTCTGAGTATATCATGCCAGTCCTTTCTGGCCTGCCAGGTCAATCTCTGTGGATAGGTCTGCTGCGAATCTAATATTTCTACCATTGTATGTTATAGATCTCTTGTCCCAAGCTGCTTTCAGGAGCTCCTCTTTGTCACCGAGACTGTTAAGTTTTTGTTTTTTTTTTTTTTTTAGAGACTGTTAAGTTTTACTATTAGATGAAAGATAATCTTTACTATTAGATTAAAGGGTGTGGACCTATTTTTACTGATTTTTGAGGGATTTTGATTTTATTGATTTCTGTGCCTCCTGGATTTTGATGCTTGTTCCCTTCACCAAATTTGGGAAATTCTCTGCTATAATTTGCTCCAATATATCTTCTGCCCCTCTCTTTCTTTCTTATTCTTCTGGAATCCCAATTCTAATATTGAAACAATTCTAATACTGTTTCATCTTATGATATCATTTATCTCTCGAATTCTCCCTTCCTGGTCCAGTAGTTGTTTATCTCTCTTTTTCTCAGCTTCTTTATTCTCCATCATTTGGTCTTCTACATCACTAATTCTCTCTTCTGCCTCATTTATCCCAGCAGTAAGAGGCACCATTTTTTATTGCACCTCATTAAGGTGCAGCTTTTTTGGCTGCAACTTGGTTAGATTTTAGTTCTTTTATTTCTCCAGAAAGGGATTCTCTGGTATCTTCCATGCTTTTTTCGAGCCCAGCTAGCATCTTTATAATCGTCATTCTGAACTCTAGTTCTGACATCATGTCTGTATTGATTAGGTCCCTAGCTGTCAATACTGCCTCTTGTTCTTTTTTTTGAGGTGAGTTTTTCTGCCTTGTCATTTTATCCAGATAAGAATAGATGAATGAGAGAACAAAATACTAAAAGGGTAGCAACAACCCCAGAAAAATATATAATAACCAAATTGGAAGAGAACCAAAACTAGGGGAGAAGAAAGGAGGGGGAAAAATATATATATGTATAAATATAAAATATATATATAAATTAGACTGGTGAACGTAACAGAAGTGTGTGAACATAACATCACACACTTGATTTTGGGTATTTTTTGGTCTGTTAGAAGAAACTGCCTCCCAAAATTTTAAAGAATGAAAAATTTATATATATACAAAATAAAGGTAAATACGATGAAGGGATGGACTATGACTGTAAAGATGAAAATTTAAAAAGATTCTAAAAAAGGAATTGATAAGATAAGAAGTTGGTTGAAAAAGGAAAAAAAAAAGAAAGAGGAAGGAATGTGATCAGGTTGGAGACTAGAACAAAGTCATGAGCTAGATTTAGGGTATTTTTTGATCTGTTAGAAGAAACTGTATCCCAAAATTTTAAAGGAAGAAAAACCTGTATGTATACAAAAAATAAGGTTAAATACAATGAAGGGATAGAATATGAGTATAACAATGAAAATTTAAAAAGATTTTTAAAAAAGGTATTGATAAGATAGAATATTTTTAAAATGGTTAAATTAGGAAAGAGGAAAAATTAAAAAAATAGAATAAGAAAAAAAGTAAAATTAAAAAAATGTAACTTTGAAAGACTAAAGAATCATGGGGAAAGAACCATGAATTCTGTGTGTTGCTTTCCCTTAGCTCTGGAGTTCCACAGTTCTCATTGATCGGTGAATTTGGTCTTGGCTGGATGTTTTTGGTGATCTTCTGGGGGAGGGTCCTGTTGCAGTGATTCTTGAATATCTTTGCCCGAGGCGGAATTGCACTGCCCTTGCCAGGGGCTGGGCCAAGCAATCTGCTCGGGTTTGCTCTTGGGAGTTTTTGTTCCTTGAATGCTTTCCTTACTGCTTTGGAGGATGGGAATGAAGATGGTGGCCTCCCAATCTCCACCCAGAGGACCGGAGTGCTCAGGCCCCACTCTTCAGTGCACCCTTGGAGAAAAGCAGTCAATCCCTCCTGTCTCCCTGGTCTCTGAGCTCACACAGCCTGTGACCTAGCGTTTCTTCCTCTGGCGCATGACCCCGTTTGGAGTCTCCAAACCCAGCAGACTCTTGCAGTGTGCTCCCACGCCGCTCCTCCTGGAGGAGGAAGGTGAGTCTCCCTGGATCTGCCACTTGTGGAGTCCCTGCCCAAAAAGCAGTGGCCCAACTGTGCCGCAGATCATGGTTTAAGGTAAGCCCGAGCCGAGAGTCCATTGCTCAGCTCTGTCTCTGTCATTGGCTTCCCCACTCTGATACCTGGGAGCTCTGCCGCCCTCAGACACCCCCTAGTCTTTTTGTATCCCCATGAGTCCTGAGACCACACTGCCCCCACAAGGGCTCCATCCCCTGCTTAGCCTCTGGAGTGATGTCCCTCAGCGGAGCAGACTTCTCAAAGTTCCAATTTTGTGCTCCACTGCTCTGCCGCTTGCCGGGAGCCGGCCTCTCCCGCTGTGGTCTATCTTCCCTTTGTTGCCTCACATTCACTTCTCTGCACATCCTACCTTCCAGAAAGTGGCCACTTTTCTGTTCCTAGAATTGCTGCTCTTCTTCTCTTTGACCTCTTGTTGAGTTTGTAGGTGTTCAGAATGGTTTGATAACCATCTAGCTGAAATTCCGGGACCTGGCAATATTTAGGTCCTACTCCTCTGCCATCTTGCTCTAGATTGCTGGTTTATGATGAGGCTATAACTCAGGAACAGCCAAGTGGAAGAGAGGCACAGGGTGGGAAAGAGCAAGGAGATTGCACACCATCTCCATGTGTGCTGCTTCCCAGCATACACCAACCCAGAATCTCCTCCACTTTGTATTTTTATTTTCAAGTCATCATGGCCCTCTCCTCACAACATGGATGTGGCCCAAACTTACATTTATGTTCATGAATTCTCATGGTGTGACCATGACTATAGAGGGTTGAGAAGCAGTCTATTTCTTCAAAGGGTCATCGTCAGAGGCAAGTTCAAACTGTGGGTTTCTTGATGCCTCCTGATTGACCTTTTGTAACTCTAGCTCCTGGCCACATAGTGGGTGCCTGGTTAATATTGGGGAAACAGAGTCATGAGTAGTATATATGCATAGTAGGTAGCAGATTCAGCACAAAGAAAGAACCAGGTAAATATTATATCAGCTAGGGTTCACTGGAGAAACAAAACCAATAGGATTTGTATAATGTGTGTATATATACATACATAAAAAGAGATTTATTTTAAGGAATTGACTCATGTGATTCTGGGGGATGGTGAGTCCAAAATCTGTAGGGTAGGTCAGCTGGCTGGAGACTCAGGGCACAGTCATGGTTCAAGTCTGAAGGCTGTCTGTTAGCAGAATTCCTTTTTCCTCTGGGGATGTCAGTCTTTTTCTACAAAGGCCTTCAACTGATTGGATGAGTCCTACCCACATTATGGAGGGTAATCTGCTTTACTCAAAGTCTACTAATTTAAATGTTAATGTCATCTAGAAATATCTTCACAGAAACATCCAGAATAATGTTTGACCAAATATCTGGGTACCATGGGCAAGCCAAGTTAACATGTGAAGTTCACCATCACAAATACTATTGGGTTTACCGTTGGCTCTTTAGGTAAGAACTTTAGGGCATCAAGAATAATACTGAGTGGAAAATTCTGTGTTTCATAGACATGATCTCATGTGTTCCACAAATATTTATTATTTTTACACTCTTGGGAAACTCCTTGGCTCTGCAGAGATAATTGAAATGTTCAGGATACCATCCTGGACCCTTAGGAGCTTCCAGTGAACAGGGAGGAATGGGATCTGTCCAAAGAGCAGTGTGTGTGTGTGTGTGTGTGTGTGTGTGTGTGTGCACACCAACTCTCTCATCTTTGCAGCAAACTCTAGACTCTCTATGTCTAGCATGGATATTTTACTTTCACCTCAGCTCGTCATTTTTACCTGCATATCCTTGCCAGCACCTCAAACTAGAAACCAAGTAAAGGGCTCACTGAATAGTAGCAATGTCTGGGCTTGAATCCTGGCGGTGGCCCCTAAAGGCAGATCTTTCCAGGGACCTCTTTGCCTCCATTTCAAGAACAATTGCACTTTATTCTAGTCAGGAAGACAGTGACATAATTGATAAAAGATACTTGGCAGAGTGGTACCTGGTATCCAGCTAGCCATCCACACTTGATTAGTGTTCACTCTTGTTGTTAAGAGTCATCTTCCCATCCAAGTTCTCGTATTCAAAAGAGGAGTGTTTTCCAAGTTGTCCTGACCTAAACCCTCTAAGTCCCTTTTCCTCGCCTCCTTATCTTCTATATGCAAATATTATGTATTTGGCAAAGAGTGGAGAATTTTCAGATCTTTTATCTCCCTTCTCATCAGAACCTAAAAGTAAGCTTGACGAAAGTATAATTTTACTCACTGAGAAAATAAATTGATGTTGCATCAGAGAAACGATGGGTGAAGGTACCCACATGATAGAATGGCTGTGAGGATATTAACATATCAATGTTGAATCGCTATGTTGTACACCTGAAACTAATATAATATCAAATATCAACTATACTTCAACTAAAAATAAAGAAAGAAAGAAACAATATGTGATTCCAAAGAGGTCAAGTCAGCTTACTCTCAGAACACCCTGAATGACCATTTCACTTTCTACCCCACTCGGATCAGCGTGGAGCTTTAGGTTTTATGACTGATAATTTGTTAAGTAGAGAATAGTTTTCTGGATGCTTCGTCTTTATTTTTACTTATCAAATTGAACATTTTCTTTGTCCATTCATTTCCTACTTGGGGATTGCCGGGTCGGGTCCACTCATTTTTTAAAAACAATTTTTCTAGATGAATGTTAAATTCACAGCAAAGTTGTGAGGAGTGTACAATAGCCTTCCCTTATCCATGGAGCACACATTCCAACACCTGCAGTGCATGCTTGAAACCACAGATAAGACTGAACTCTGTATATATTATGTTTTCTCCTATGCACACACATCTATGATGGAGTTTGATTTATAAATTAGGCAAAATAAGAGATGAACAACGATAACTAATAATGACATAGAACAATTATAACAATACACTGTAATAAAAGTGTGAATGTGGTTCTTCCTCTTAAGATCTTATTGTATTTACCCTTCATGATGTGAGATGATAAAGTGCCTACATGAGGAGATGAAGTGAGGTGAATGACCTAGGCATTGTGACATAGCTTTAGGCTATTATTGACCTTCTGATGATGTGTCAGAAGGACGATCATCTGCTTCTGGACCACAGTTGACCATGGGTAACTGGAACCTCAGAAAGCAAAACTGTGGCTAAGGGAGGAACTACCATAGAGATTTCCCATATTCCTCCTGGCCCCACACATGCATAGCTTCCTCTATTCTAAAAATCCCTCACCGGAGGTTATGACTTTTAAAATTGATAACCTATGTTGGGACATCATAATCAGAGTCCACAGTTTACATGAGGGTTCACTCTTAATGTTGTATATTCTATGGGTGTGGACAAATGTATGATGATATGTATCCTTTATGACAGTATCATGTGAAGTATTTCCACTACCCTGGAAATCCCTGTGCTCCACTCTGTCATCTCCTCCCCTGACCCCTAACCCCTGGAAACCACTGATCTTAAATAATCTCCATAGTTTTGCCTTTTCCAGAATGTCATATAGTTGGAATCATACAGGGTGTGGCCATAGGTGTATAATGTTCCTCCATGTCTTTTATGGCTTGATAGCTCATTTCTATTTAGGACTGAATTATATCCCATTGTCTGGATGTACCACAGTAAATCTATTCACATATTGAAGGACATTTTGATTGCTCCCAACTTTTGGCGATTATGAATAACTGCTATAAACAACTATGTGCAGGTTTTTGCGTGGATATTAAGTTTTCAACTCTGAGTTAATACTGAGAAGGATGATTTTGAATTATACGGTGAGATCATGTTTAACTATATAAGAAACTGCCAATCTGTCTTCCAAAGTGGCCATACCATTTTGAATTCCCAGGAGTGATGAAAGAGAATTCTGTTGCTTCACATCTTCACTGCATTTGGTGTGGTCAGTGTTCTGGACTTTGGTAATTCAAACTGGTAATAGAATCATACAACCCAGTAATTCATTGTTCTAGCACCATCTGTCCAAAGACTATATTTGCTTCATTGTATTGCCTGTGGTCCTTTGCCAAAGATCAGTTGACTGTATTTATGGGGGCTTATTTCTGGGCTCTTTATTTTGTTCCATTGATCTATTTGTCTAGCGTTTCATCAATATCATACTGTTTTGATTACTGTAGCTTTATAGTGAGTCTTAAAGTCAATAGTGTCAGTCCTCCAAATTTGTTCCTCTCCTTTAATATCAATTTAGCCATTTTGGGTCTTGTGCCTCTCCATATGAACTTTAGAATGCTTGTCAACATCCACAAACATCCATTGTCTTGAAGCTTTGGTTAATTTGGGAAGAACTGAAAATATTAAATGTTCCTATCTATGAACATGTATCTTCTTTCATTTCATTCATCAGAGTTTTATAGTTTTCTTCATGTAGATCTTATACTTATTTTGTTGGATTTATATCTAAGTATCTCAATTTTGGGGGTGATAATGTAAATGGTATTGTGTTTTTAATTTCAAATTCCACTTGTTCATTGCTAGTGTACAAGAAAGTGATTGATTTCTGTATATGAAGCTTGTATCCTGAAACCTTGGTATAATTGCTTATTAGTTTCAGGTTTGCTTTTTTTTTAAAATCAATTCTTTGAGATTTTCTACATAGAAAATAATGTCATCTGACTGCAAAGACAGTTTTAAGTCTTCCTTTAAAATACATATACATTTTAATTTCTTTTTCTTGTTTTATTGCATTAGCAAGAACTTCTAGTTTGATGTTGAAAAGGAGTGGTGAGAGGGAATATCTTTGCCTCATACCTAATCTTAGTGTCTGCTCATTTTTTTCTTATGAGATCTTCGTCTCTTTCTTTTTTTAACATATTAATGCTTTCCATATTATGATCACTAACTGAGTCATATTTATGCCGAATATTCTTTTTGATTGTTGTTTAAAAAATTGTGTTTATAATATTTCCTGCATAAAGAAGGAGTTAACTTTTACGTATTCAAATCTACCAGTCTTTCACCTTGTGATTTCTGAAAGTAAATCTGCATTTTCCTTTCTCCATTTAGGAGAAATAGAGCCAGAGCCCTCCCAGCTCAGGCTCTCCACGGCACCCCACCAGATGACCTTGGCACACTGCTTCTGAGCAACCGCTGATGGCAGAAACAAGAGAGGTATCATAGCCTGAAACTCAGGTGACCACATGTGGGCTAAGGGAATAAGTATTTGGAGGAAGGTCAACTTCCTGGAATATTTACCGAAGAAAGGATTTTTTTGCCTTAAAAATCCCTTCCACCAGAGCTACGATGGCTTGGTTCTGAAGCAAAGTTTCAGTTCAGTAGATGAATACAACATTTGAGATGTGTGTGCAGGAAGGTATGGAGTGGGCATCAGAAATGAGAGACAGAGTAAACTATAAACCACTGAAAGGGGGAAAGGGGCCTTACCAGGGGCCTGGAAAACTAAGCAATCTTTTCCTAGTTCCTGTTTTTAAAAACGTAGTGTGTCATTTTGTGAAATAGCTGTTACTTCGCTGCGGTTATAATTTGCATATTTAAGCCTTCCATGGGAGCCAAGTGTAAAATGGTGAAAGCTTATAGGTAATTTAGGTGTTTATGGGTCTGTGTAAAGTGTGGGTGCTGCTTTCTAATCTAGAGTCCTTTCTAATCTAGAGTCCTTTCTATATTCAGAGCTGAAAAGCGGAGGAAGGAAGTGAGGCTGGTTGGAAGTTATCACTTCCTTTTTAAGGGTGATAGCAAACCAAAAAGAGTCTTACAGGCTTGGGGAAGGGAATAGGGCGGCCAACCGGCACAGTTTACCTGGGACTGAGGGTTTCCCACGACGCAGGATTTTCAGTATTGAAACTTGGACAGTCCCACGCAAACTGGGACAGTCAGTCTTCTGGGTTTGCTAGTCACACACACACACACACACACACACACACACACACACACACACCACACACACACACATCTAAGGTAATCTTTCCCCCAAATAATGCAACAGCCTTTCAATAACCACCCTAACAGAATATAAAACTGCAGGTCTAAGAGATTCAAGAATTTCCCTAAATTCACATGAGCAGGGGATGAAGGAACCTCGATTTAAACCTTGTTCCATCTGCTGTCAGTGCTCTTTCTGCCCCCCCACCCCTGAGATTTTATGTGGTGCTGACACACTCACTCTCTCCTGGACTCACTCAAACACCCTCAGAGTGCCAAATACGGGCTGCCCTAAGGACTGATTACAGACGATTTATGACAGGCTCTGTCACACTGGCAAATCAAGCAAGTCAGTGAATAACAATGAGAGTGATAGTCCAACAACAATAGCCACAATAATAGAAACACAAAATGCAAGAGTTCCAATGTAATTAAACCCTTAAGGCAGCTCAGTTAACCATTAAACTATGTACTTAGGTCTTCTGAGAGGCACTTGGAATTAGGGGATTGTTAGCATTAGGCTCTTCCTAGTCTAAGGCAGTGTTGGGAATTCAGACGAACAAAGATCTCTGTGTCTGTGTCTGTCACACACACACACACACACACACACACACACACACCCTCCTGATTGACTAGATTCAAATTCTATCCTTCTTGATTATTGTCCCCCTTACTCAGGGACTGGGTTTATTGCATTTAAGGTTTGCTGACTCGGGGAATTATACTCATTTTCTCAATCAGAAGAGTAAGAAAAATAGAACAGAAGTACCGAACTTCACCCATTTAACAGCATAGGAGAGTTGCTGGTTTATTTGTTTGCCTGTTTCCATTGAGGGCTCCAGGCCAGTGGATGTTCTCTGTCTCACTTGTTCCACGCCCAGTGTCTAACCCATAGTCAGCATCTACCATTTGCTGAATGGCTATGTCAACAATTAAAAACAGAAATTCCTAAAGATGTGAGAGTTGTTTCCAACATCTAAAATTGGTGTTCTAGTTTGATAACAAATAATGCTAAAGTACAAAAAAAAAAAGCAGTCACACACAATCTCTTTTAAGAAAAAAGTAGATCCTAAACTCCTAGCATTACTCTAAGCAATGACAGTAAAACTCACAGGAACGGTGGGAAAGGACCACCTACTGATGGCCTAAGAAATGAAACTGAGTTGGGTTGACTTTGGGCTGCATCATTGTAATTTCATTTCTCAATTTTACAAATAAGCAAGGAGAGAAGAGGACTGACTGGATTTGATACTGTTTCTGGGCTTTGGGAGGCGGTCTCCCTATTGAATCTGTTCATTTCTATTTTGTGGGAGGTGTTGATATATATCTTGTATCTTCTTGTAACTCAACCCTCTCAGCTCAACCAGGGATTGGAAAGACCTTAGGGGCCAATGGGCAGGAATGCCCATGAAGAGGTCATTAGGTGAGGGGGTGCTGTGTGGAGACCCAGAGAGGTATGTCTGGAAAATCTAAAAATTACCACTTATCACCAAGGCTCTCACCCTTTGGTGAGAGCCCAAGAGAGGCCTCCGTTGTTTTAATTTGGGTGATCTGCTTTTTCTTGAACATTTCTGAGTACTCCCATTCAGGTGGTGATGGAGACAAGGAAGAAAATGGGTCTTGACCCTCCTCCATCACTATTGGAAGAGCTGACAGCTCACTAACTTCTCCAGCTGCCCTTCCTGAGCTTCTAAGAGATGCCACCATCCTTTCCACGTGGAGATGAAGACAGCCAGAGTGGCAAAGGGAGAACAGTCACTCACAAAGGAATGTGTATCCAATTACCTACCACGCCCTTCACCATGCTGCCCCATTCCAGGTGTGGGGGGGCTCATTCTCCTCCCCACGATAGAGGGGCCTTCTGTTCCCAGGCATCCCCAGCCACTCAGAAACCCTTTTAGGCTGTTTTCCCCTTCTCTGAGTCTGCGGTAAATCGTGGGGCCCTTTCACATCTGCTTTCCTAAAATCCCTCAAATTGCTGGCTTAACTGGTATGTCCAGGAGTTTAGCTTCTCAAAGTGTGTTTAAAGGGTCTGAATTCTTAAATTCATTCTGAATGCTAGTCAGAAAATATCTGACACTTAAGAAAGAAAGAAAGGAGGGAAGGAAGGAAGGAGAAAAGGAAGGAAAGAAAGAAGAGAGGAAGGAAGGAAGGGCTCAGAAAATGAGATATATTAAAAGGCTATTTAACCGATATTGCAGACACTAAAGTTCCATTAAAAAAAAGTTACAGTTATTAAAAAACAAGGTTCATAAACATTTTAATTTTTCCTTAACTGGCCCTTGAGCTGGCCAGATGACTCACGCCTGGCCCGCTGAGATCAGCCTGTAGCCTGGGGAGTTGTAGCCCGTTTGCGTGGCTTATCCTCTGTAACACGCAGGCCCAATTTTGTGTCACGTGATTCTCACAGAAACGTACCTACTACACATTTCTCTCTAAGTCCACCTAGCACACACATTTCATTTACCACCTAGGTGACGCATGCCACCGTTAAGCATACCCCAGGGAAGGAAGCATCGTCATTTGCGTACTCGCCCCCGAGGGTGAAGGGATGCCAGTCATCTCGTCCCTTCAATGTTGCAGTTCCATTCCCTTTATCTCCGCAGAGATGATTTCTCTGTTCCTCTCACATGTTTCTTTGTTTCTTTTACTCAAACAAGCAGGCTTTCTATCGGATCGCCATTTGTGCTTATTTCTAAGTGACCGTCCAAAACGGATTTGCTGGATCAAAAAAAGGTTTTTTTTTTTTTTTGATATTTATCAAAAAATAATGTTATTTACTCTTTAGATTTTAGCCTTGTAAGTTAAAGTGCTTTACATGATGATGTTAAAAGCTATCTGTCCCTTTACTGGGTTTGGGGGGTTATAAAAAGATAGGGAATGAAGAATGCAAAATGGCTTATTGTTCATACTGTCCACTCTGATCCAACCCTGTACTGATAGTACCTTTCCAGTATGATATTGTGATGTTTCATACAATGCAGTGAACATAACCAACTTGTTTTGGTTTTATGGCTCTTATTGGCTTTTGCTAGATTTTTACAGAAAGAATGAGGTGGTTTTCCCAGTCACTTTCTGGTCACTTGGTAGACTTACTCTAAACACTCGTAGGAGAATTCTTTTTTTCTTTGGAAGGAGAGCACATGCGGAACCTTCTGAGATGTGGTCCAAGGACAAATGTCCAGGCTCAAGCATCCATTCTGTGCGTGGCCCCTGGGCTGCATCACGCGTGACCTGGAGACCCCCAAAACAGTAGTCTTGTTTGAATAGCCTAAGAGGCCAAAGATCCTGCTGGAGAAAAGTCCTAGCTAAGGTGAAAAACCATTCATTCCTCGTCACTTTTCTTTTTAAGACATTACTCGCCCTTTTAAAACCCCAATAAAACAGAGATGATCTTTGATATAATCTATGGATACATTTCATAGAGATGGGTAATTCCATCTGTTGATCTGTTTGGAGCCTGACCTGTTGTAAAGGGGATTTAGTTGTTAATTTCCTTTATTTGTGTTGAGTAAACGCTAAGAGGTGAGGGGAGACTTTACTAAGGAGGTGAAATCTGAGCGGGTTTCTCTGAAGGATGATGGGTTTCACCAGTTGGGTAGAGGAGAGGCTGGATTGGGGAGGTTATTGCAAGATGTGCCAAAAAACTTCAGTTCATCTCGTTTGGGGCCACTGAAGCCTTCATTTATTTATTTTTTTTAAAGATTTCACGTATTTATTTGAGAGAGAGAGAGAGAGAGAGAACACAGAGAGAGAATGACAGGGAGAAGCAGACACCCCGCTGAGCAGAGAACCCGATGCGGGGCTCGATCCCAGGACCCTGAGATCATGACCTGAGCCAAAGGCAGACATTCAACGGACTCAGCCACCCCAGCGTCCCATCACTGAAGACTTTAAAGCAGCAGAAAGGCAGGAGTCTGAGTTAGTACAGTGATCTTTTACTTTAACAGAGTTCTCATTAAGAAAACCTGCTTGTTCTATTTTATTTAATTTCGTAAGTTCTCAGTTATGTATCGTTGAATGTCGATCCCTGCTTCAGTTACATCAGAACCTCTTCCTATGCAGAAAATCCCAAAGGAGTCAGGACAGGCACTTAGCACAGTAATCAAAGAGTATAATAATAGCATTCATAGAGAACATTATATCTTTAAAAGTTGAGAGCTACCCAGGATCTTGTCATTCCCAAAATATGTGTCATGGTAGTCATCATCGTCCCTCCTTCCTGGGCAAGAGCCTCATGCATCACCTTGGGATGTGCCGCAGGCCAGGTTTTTCAGGAGGCCAGTTTTAAGTTTCCAAGGGTGAGCTGGCTGAGGAAGGGGTATATACCCATGAAAGGGGTCTAGTTGCCAGATTAAGACTGCTACTATGTAAAGCAGGGCACTCTGACCAGAATTTGGCACAAATGAGTTGATTTTTTTTTTTAGAGTGGGGGCGGGGAGGGGTGGTGGAGAAAGAGGTGGAGGAGGGGGAGTGGCAGAGGGAGACAGAGAGAGAATCTTAAGCAGTGCTCCATGCCAAGCATGGAACCCCACAGGGCTCAATTTCTCAAAACAGATCATGATTTGAACCCAAATCAAGAGTGGGATGCTTAACCAACTGAGCCACTCGGGTGCCCCAAATAAGGTGATTTTTAATGGAGCTGGGAGTGGGAAGAAAAATAATGAGACTGGAATTATTTCTAGGGACCTGGAGAAGGAGACCTGGCTAAAGGATTGTTTGGGGAGAGCCTAGAAACCAAACAAGCACCCCAAACACCTAGGTTAGTGGAGAAGAGCATGGAAGGAGAAGAATCATGAAAAAGGGTAAGGGAAGGGAAGAGAAATTTTGTCAGCTCATTTTTGTCTGGGGATGATCCTGCCCTCAGTGACCCACTATAGTTTACAAATTCCCACTCATTCCAGAGGGTAGAGAACATGGAAAATCTTCCATTCTGGTCTGATGCCTTTTGGGAAGTGAGAAGAAAGGCCAAAGGCATGTGACTGTGCACGGAGACTCAAGCCATACTACCAGGGACAGGGTACGTGTTAGGGAAGGCGGCTGCAGGCATTGGTCACAGAGCTGCTCTACCATATGTTTCTGCAACTGTGTTGCCCTTGCTCTCTGCTCAGCAAATCGGAGGACAGAGAGGTATTGTGACCAGGGCTGGGTAATTCTGGGTGGACCTCTTTTCTCACTGCTGACAAAAAAGACTGTCCTTGGTTTGGATACTAAACCAAGGACAGATGCTGATACAATAATCTCCATGTTGAATGAGACCCGTATCTTGTCCATGGCTGTTTTTTGAACAATGTAGTCCAGATTTGTGCGAGTAACCCTCCAGAAGCCTGTACCTGGTCACCGAAGACCCTAGAGATCTAGGATTTTTCTCTCTGGAGGTCTTGATCCTGAAGCCCCCACTGTATGCGGGGGTCGGGGGGGACTACGAGGGTACTAGGTTGCTTCAACCTTGCTTCAATAGAAACAAAGCCAGATGGCCAAAGTGGGTGGTCCACTGGGGGAATAGAAGTGTCATTGACCGAAAACTGGCAAGTCAGGTGAGAGGCCTGAGAGTTTGGGATGAAGGATGAAGTTTAAGAAAAAGTATGTTATGTCAAAAAATAGGCAGAAGACATGAACAGACACTTCTCCAAAGAAGACATACAAATGGTTAACAGACACATGAAAAAATGTTCATCATCTTTAGCCATCAGGGAGATCCAAATCAAAACCACACTGAGATACCACCTTACACCAGTTAGAATGGCCTAAATCAACAGGACAGTAAGCAACAAATGTTGGAGAGGGTGTGGAGAAAGGGGAACCCTCTTAAACTGTTGGTGGGAATGCAAGTTGGTGCAGCCACTTTGGAAAACAGTGTGGAGATTCCCCAACAAATTAAAAATAGAGCTACCCTATGACCCTGCAATTGCAGTATTGGGTATTTATCCCAAAGAAGCAGATGCAGTACAAAGAAGGGCCACATGTACCCCAATGTTCATAGCAGCAATGGCCATAATCGCCAAACTGTGGAAAGAACCAAGATGCCCTCCAACAGATGAATGGATGAAGAAGATATGGTCCATATATACAATGGAATATTATGCCTCCATCAGAAAAGATGAATACCCAACTTTTGTATCAACATGGATGGGACTGGAAGAGATTATGCTGAGTCAAATAAGTTAAGCAGAGAGAGTCAGTTATCATATGGTTTCGCTTACGTGTGGAGCATGAGGAAAAACATGGAGGACATTGGGAGAAGGAAAGGAAGGGTG
>CM053616.1:69545747-69589736 GCA_028646535.1 Procyon lotor
CCTATTTCTAGCTATACTTCTGAGGGTGGGTGTCTGTCCGGGCAAATTAGCATTTTCTATACTGAGCAAGGCAGCTTCCTCTCCACAATGCCCGTTTCCTTTTTCAGACAGCGACACATCTGTTTTGGAGGGAGTTATAGACCCCCGCTTTTAGAACCGTTTTCAAGTACATCTAGAAAAATGAACTCCGGAGTGAGAGTTAAGAACTCCATGGGAGTTCGTCGAAACCCTCGCATTAGGAACTGCACCAGAAGGTGGGTTGCAAAGTTAACTGTTCCTTCTCATCCTCACAGCTATGTCCTGGCTTCATTTCTGCGGGGATCCTAGAGCGTCCTATAAGGATGGGACTGCAGGCGGACTTCGAAGTGCTCCCCCACAAAGGACCTCGGCTGGCAGCATCCACTCGGAGATGAGGAATGGAATGCTCAGGGACGCAGCCAGCCGTGGGGGTCTCCCCCCGCCAACGGGGAGATCCTGCCCTCCTTACACTCCGCTGGGCACTGCGGCCGGGCGGGGCAGATGCCGGAGGGGACTCAGCAGAGCGGGGCCCGGCCGCTGAGCGGGTCTGAGGGAGGAGGCACTCCGCCAGGAGCGCCGCAGGTCCCGCGGGGGACGGCCCGGGGGCGGCTGACGCCGTCTGGGGGGGCGTTCCTGGGAGCTGGGGGCCGCCGAGGTTAGCCCCGAAGCCCCGGGAGGAGCCGGCCGGCGGCCACGTGACCGACCGCGGCGGGGCCAGCGGCCCAGAAATAGCAGCAGCGGCGGTCCCGCCCGCCGGCTGCCGCGAGCGAAAGGCGGAGACTGGAGGCCGCTGGCTGGGCGCGGGCGCAGCGCGGCCCCGGCCCCGGAGGATGCTGAGCCCCTGCCCGGTCCGGCCCCGAGCACATGATGGCGATACGGGAGCTCAAAGTGTGTCTTCTCGGGGTGAGTTCTGCGCCGCCATCCTCCGGGGACACCCACGGCCGTGCGTCCCCCCCACCGTCCCCTGCGACCCCCTCCCTCGTCCGTGCGCCCCCTCTTCCCAGCCCGGCGGCGGTCGGAGGCGAGCCTGCGCCGGAGCTGCTCTCTCGTTCACCCCGCCGCCGCGTCCCCCAGGATCCGCGCGCGCCCCGCGGCGCTCGGCCAGGGCCGCGGGACCCTCCGCGGGGACAGGCGGAGCGACCGCGGCTCCTGGCCGCCGCCGCCGCCGCGCTCCCTCCGGCCTCCGAGGGCTTTCTCCTTCGCCTTTGATAATTTCCTTCCGGCGGAAACTTTAGGTTACTCAGCCAAGGCTCCAGATCCATTTTACCTCCTGGGGGCAGTTGGTTTATTCACTTTTTTGGGGGGTGGGGGAGCAGGGAAGAGGGGTGGGCAAGAAAGCCCAGCCAAAGGCGGACAAACGCGAGGGGATGCCCCGGCTGGAAGGCGAAGGGATAAGTATTGGAGAGCTTAGCGCCTCGGAAACTTCCATGGTCCGGAGAAAGAAGGCAGGATGAGAAAGTCTCCCCGGATCACCGCTTCCCCTCCCCAAGTGGGTCTTTCCGAGTCTGAGGAAATGGGAAAGCAGCCAAGAAACACGGACAGAAACAAATACCCCAGCCCCTTGCCTCGGCCGACCTGTTGGGGGATGCAGGACGGTCTCTGGAAACCCGCGGCAGAGAGCTCAGATATTATTACAGGTCATTTCCTTTTGGGTGCCCACATCAATCTCCAGAATTTCTTCTTTTGAAAGAGCTGGTTTTAAGCCGTGTTTCCAGCAGCCTTTGGCTAGGATGCCAAGAGTACTGCCTCGGGCAAATCCGGTCTCCCAAGAAAACTATTTCCTACAAAAAGCAAAAAGCGCAGCAAAGGGGGAGACCCATTGTTACTTACAAGAAATGCTAATGGTCTGTCAAGAGGGACTAGAGGCTCCTCTAATAAGGAAATGATTCCAGGTTAGGATTGAATTATAAGGGACCAGCCAAGTGTCCAGGCTCCATCTAGGCCCTTCTGGAATCTCTGACTGGACAATGTTCTTGACTGTCTCCCGTCACTGTCCTTTGCCAGAACTGTCATTTACACTAGACCATCCGGTTCGGCGAGAATTCCAGAAGACCTGGCAAAGGCCCTCCCTTTGCTGTTAGCCTGGTCGCAAACTCCCTCGTGTGCCCGCCCTCCGGGCTTACTCAGCCACAGCTGGGACCTGCAAAGGATCCCGTCCTGGTCTTCCTCTGTTGACCTCTCTTAGTGTCGCCGGGGTGGGTTTTGCTCTCAGCCAGGCTCTCCAACAGAGCCTCGACATAAATTCCTGGCATCTCGTGTTTTCCTCGCAAGGGGTCATTTCAGCCTCATGGAAGGCCTTCAGAGGCTTAGGAGGAATGTCGTGTCCCAAGGAAACAACAGCAACTAGGATGTGTGTTGTGTGCTTGGGGATTGGCCTCAGGAGTAAACAAAGTAGGAAATGTTTTGCCTCCTCGTCCCCTACGTAGGTGGCACAGGCCCTACCCATCACGTGAATTATCTTCACTGCTCAGGGATGAATCTCTATATCCTTCTACAAGGAGACGGATCACTCGCTGTGCAATTCTGGGCCAGGAATTCAGTTGCCTCTTCTAGAAAATGGACATGATAACGTCTTCCCTTTTAAGGCAGAGGATTATACCAGATGATCTGCTAAGATACATGGTACCATTTTCCTGCTAACCTGTGATTCCAGAGTGACAATTAGCAAGCCTGGGAGATGAGGGAGCTGGAGGAAGTCCCTTTGCTTCTTTTCTTTGATCTCTAAGAACGAAGTACACTCTCTTAGTGGCTTCCTGGAGACGGTGCCTCACCCTTGTTTGCTGGGGCTTTGCAGTGGCTCTGTTGGTAGGAGATGGGCTTGCGAGGAAAGAACTCTGCCACAGCAAGAAGGTATTTCTGGGCAGATGGAGGCTTGACGCTTCACCCATATAACACTGTATCGTCAGCCTTCTGTTTTTTGTTTTTTTTTTTTAGTGGGTCCAGGTTTTTGTCTTGTTTAGGTCAGAGGGCCGATGACCTTGTCGCCCACACTGAGTAGAATTTGTTAAGTCCTATGCTTGGGCCGGGCCTGTCCTGGGCAAGCTGTGTGTGATAGGGCTGTATTCTCAGCGGCTCATCCATGGGGGGGCTTGTCTGAGTGAGCCAGCATCTGGGAGAGGTCAGAGCCACTTTAACCACCTTGGGGTTCACTCGATTTGAGAAAGAACCTTGTAGGTCAGTGACTGAAAGAAGGGATCAAGGCCACGTCTGAAAGTACCCTCAAAATTTTACCAGGAGTCCCGAGCTCCTTTTGTTCTCTGTGCTGGGAGGTCCGTTTTTCTGGATGGAAGCCTTGCATGGGGCTAGCACTCAACTTCCTGTTTTTCAGCCTCCACCACATCTCCCTGAAGTCTCAGTATGACTGGCACCCTACAAGCCATGTCCTCTGTTCCTGTCGCTTGCTCTCCGGCCCCTTTGAGAAGGTGATCGAGGATGCGGACCTCCTAGCTGAAGTCTGGCCGTCTCACTGGGGACTGTGCGGGGCTGGTGTTTCCGTGCCTGGCTCTTTGCCCTGACTGCTCCCTGGTTACGCGCAGGGATGCACTTCCCATTTGAGGCACAAGGTTGTTGTTGTAGGCACGGGCAGTGCAGACTCTGATCCCTCTCCACTGTGGTCTGCAACCTCCCCACAGTTGGAGGTTCCGGACGGGAGGGTCATTTGCAACAGGTGGAAGCCAGAGTAAGCCGGCCTGTACGCGTGCCTTTCAGGACTCTGAGGTTCGGACCGTCTATCTTATTTCTTTTGGTGAGTGCTCCCAAGTGGAATCCACAGCAGTCTGTGGAGCATTCCCCGAATGCTTTGTGCTCTTAGAAAAACTAAGAACTTCACAGTTTTGGGTTTATTTAGGCTACTTGTTATAAATTCTTGGCTCTTGTTATTTTCATGGGTGGACTTTCTCATGTCTTTCCTAGGCCTCTGTGAATGCCCTTTCCTGGAAGAAGGCAGGCCACCCATGGAAGCCAGCCGTGCAGGACGGTGTGTTTGACAAGGGCACACACTGGGAAAGGGTCCTTTCAAGACCCAGGGGTCTTGTTCTTGTCAATAAAGTGCCAATCGTCGCACTTTGTAATCTGAACTAGTATTATGAAACCCATAGCTTAAAAACAACCCCCTTAGGGGCGCCTGGGTGGCCCAGTGGGTTAAATAAAGCCTCTGCCTTTAGCTCAGGTCATGATCTCAGGGTCCTGAGATCGAGCCCCGCATGGGGCTCTCTGCTCGGCAGGGAGCCTGCTTCCCCCTCTCCCTCTGCCTGCCTCTCTGCCTACTTGTGATTTGTCTGTCAAATAAATAAATAAAATCTTTAAAAAACAATAACAACAACAAAAAACCAACCCCCTTAAAAACAGCAAAGTATGTTAAAAAAAAAAAAAAACAACTAACGAAAACAATATCGCGGCAGCAGCTGTTCTAACCCCAAAGGTGGAAAGCTTCCCAGTATGCATTTTTAACACACATCACCACGTGGCAAGGGGAGAGAGAGAGAGAAGGGAGAAGAGGAGGAGTAGGAGGAGGAGGAGGAGGAGGAAGAGAGGAGCTTTTTTTTATTTTATTATTTCTTCTGGGTGTGTACACTTAAAAACTGCTTCCGGATGGAATCCCAAAGAGATTTATATTTGGACTTCGGTTGTCTTGACGACAGTTTAGAGATTTCTGCCATTTCCTCAACAGCAGAGTGGCAAGGTTAAAAGACAACCAGGGATGTCCTGCTTCTGGTAAGGAGCTTGGGGAAGCCCAGCCTTCTGGCCTTTGTTAGCATCTGGGTGGAGCAAACACCTGGGATTTGGTGTGACGTCTGGGCAGTGGAGACTTCAGACGTGTGCGAGGCCTTCGCGGTGAAGGGGGGGGCTGTGTGACCCCCAGAGGCTCCAGGACCCAAGGGTGGGAAAAATTTCTACTCACAGCAAGCAGATCAATCAGAGCTATGGAACCTCACATGGGCTGCTTTTCGTGATAGTGAGCGCCCCATCACTGGAAGTATTCACAGTTGTATGAATCTGTTGGGGTCATTGTGGAAGGAAGGAGTGGGTAGGATGGGAGGATTGGGCCAGGTGATCATCAGAATTGCTTTCCAAGTCTGAGAGTCTAACATGTTCGTTTTCAGTTGTTCCCAGACACCAGCATTTCATGGGTGGGGGCTGCTGGGGGAGGGTGCAGACAGGCTAGAAACTTCATTTCTTCTCTCCTTCCTTCCTTCCTTTCTTCCTCCCTCCCTTTTCCTTTCCTTTCCTTCCCTTCCCTTCCCTTCCCTTTCCTTTCCTTTCAAGATTTTATTTATTTATTTATTTGATCGAGAGAGAGAGAGAGCACGAGCAGGGGGGCACAGCGAGAGGGAGAAGCAGAGTCCCCGAGCAGGAAGCCTGATAAAGGGCTCGATCCCAGGACCCCGGGCCGGGATCATGACCTGAGCCAATGGCAGACACTTCACCGACTGAGCCCCCCAGGCGCCCCAACCTAATTTCTTTCTTATCAAACTTGATTCCTCTATTAAATTGAACCCTTTGTGGGAAGTGTGATTTTGGCTTGAAAATAAATATAAATGACACGGTGGGATGTCTTCCCAGAGGCACCCAGTCCAGGTGGGTAGAATTGGCCAGGTGCTCTTTGTTCCTCTTTTGTTCAGGGTCAGCGTGGTTGCAGTCTCCCTTGGCTTCTAGAGCTCAGCTCGTCTCTGGGTGTTCGTCAGAGTCCCTGGTGGAGCATTTTCAAACTTCTCGTGGTCTCTCCCCGTCCCTTGTCAGGCATGTGGCCCCCACCCCTTCCCCTGGCCCAGTGTCCCTGTTCTCCTGAGTGTGCTGTATCCTTCAGGACCGCTCCAAGGCCATGGCCATTGGAAAATACAAAATTTCATATTTTAAGATGCTAGGACGTGAAAAGATTTTGAACTCATGATTTAGAAAAGGTCTTCAGACTTAATTGTGTCCAACAAGCAAGACTACTTTTAGTGCTTGAACGTCTATGCAAATATTACACTTTAGTTTATCTTTTTTTAAAGAGTTATTTATTTTAAAGAGGGAGCGGGCGCGGGCACCCGAGGGTGAAGGGGGTAGGGGCAGAGGGACAGAGAGAATCTCAAGCAGACTCCCCACTGAGCCCGGAGCAACTAGCCGGGCTCCATCCCACGACCTGGGCAGAAACCAGGAGTCTGCAGCTCAGGTGCTCAACAGACTGAGCCACCCAGGTGTCCTTCATTTATCTTCGTTCTTATCATTTCTAATATGTACTTGAAAATGAGTAGGCATTCATACACTCAACCACTCACCATTTATCCGGTGCTCCTTTCATGCCAGGAGCTGTGGGTGGCTGCAGGTAGACAGGACAACCTCGACGATCCTTGTCTTTTGAAGAGCGCTGCCGTTCCTGGGATGGGGACTTTGTTCATTGGTGAACTAAGTGACATCACCTGGATTCCTGTGACAGCACCTGCCACAGAGCCATGCACGGCAGAAGAGTAAGATGATGACAAATACTGACTGTCATCCATCTTATTAGATGTGAGGACAGGCGAGGGACAGAACGTTTTTGCTACTGGGCTAGCTCTGCTGGAGACAGAAAACAGGGCAGGCGGGGCTCGGGTCGCTGCTGGGGATGGAGAGGTTCCTGGTTGGGCAGGAAAGAGAGGCGCATGCGCAGGAACTAGCTTTCCCGGCCAAGGTGATGGGTGGGGGGCCGGGAATGCTGGAGATGTCACGTGGTTTAGGGGGAACCGAGGAAGTGAAATTGAGCACAGGAGAGGTTGGGAACGAACAATATAGGAAAGCCTCTCCAAGAGGGAAGGATTTGAACAGCCTCAGAGGACACCCGGGGCTTTGACAAGGATGGAAAGGTGGGTATGGACCGCTGGCACTGGGGAGAGCAGGTGGATCTCTGGATCTCACGGTATTTTCTGGAGGGTTGAGGGGGTTGGAGGGTGTGGTAGACAGGGAGCACAGCCCTTTCACTCTCAGGCTGACCACCGTCCTGTTGATCCCCCTGTCTCCCTAGCATGGGGTCTTTTATTTTTAGCTCCCCTTTTCCCTTGTTTTATGTTAAAAAGTCTCAAGCTCAAAACGCTTGAAAGACTAGTGCAGTGAATGTCTGTGGATCTCTCACCTAGATTCAGCGGGGGTGACATTTTGCCAGTCCTGCTGTAGCTCTCTTTCTCTGATGTATTAAATAATACTATTTTTCCTGCATCATCGGAAAGTCAGTGGAAGACATTATGCCACTTGGACCCTAAATACTTAAGTATGTGTCTTTTCGGAGAAAAGACATTCTCCTGCGCACCTGTAATACCCCCAGCCTTGAACACAGGTATAACGGTATCGAGCATATAGTTCAGATTTAGATTTTCCAATTGTCCCCAAATGTCCTTTATAGCTGTTGAAAAAATCCGCAGTAAGAGACTTGAACTGCATTTGCTTGTCATGTCTGTCTTTTAAAGAGTTCCCCTCCTTTTTTTCTGCCACGAATCCAGACCACTCGCAGAAAGTCCCAAGATCTTGATTTGTCTAATTGTTAACCTCCTTGCTTCTTCTGGATTATGCATTTTGGTGAGAAGACACCCGCTTAAGGTGCTGAATGGCCTTATTTTTTATGTGCTCACGTACCTGGTGGAGCTTACTCCATTTTAGCAGAAAGGTGGGAAAGCAGATTCTATGGCTAGTTAGGAGGTGGTCAGTGCTATATGGAGAAACAGACTTGGTCTGGAGCTTGGGGAGGGACACGGGAGCTCTGGGAGGCGGGGAGCAGGTGGGTAGGTTGGTGGGTGAGAGTGCTTAGTCTCTGGGCGGAGACCAGCCCCAGCCCTCTGCTTTACCCAGGGGTTGACTTTGGTTTTGTAGCTTTGGTCGCATCGGTCGTGTGGCCTGACCACTGGGCTGCTGAGAGGCATTTAGCTCCTGAGGAACCAACTGTCTTTCTTGTAGCCTCACTTTGTCAGTAGAAATAAGGAAAAGAAAAGGGGAGATTTAACATGGGGGTCGCTGAATGGGTTTCTCACCGTGGAATCTTCTGTTGCGGTGAATCTTTTTCTGATCTGTTTCCTTGCTCCTGTGGCCTCAGACCTGTTCTGCCTTTTCTGGAGGTCATGAACTCGCCTTCTGTTTGCTCATGATTTAGCCCAAAAGATAGCCCCAGGCTGCTTTCAGTTCCCACAGAGGCACCTGGGGGACCTGTGGGAGAGCAAAACAGAACCGAGGGGAAGTCATTTCCCTCCTCTTTTCTCTACTCGACAGTATTTGTTTTTCTAGAAGAAAAAGATACCTGCATTATCCAGTATCCCTGCCTTTCTGCTTTCCTGGAGTCAGTCTTCTAACTAGGATCTGCTGGTAGAAAGCATAATCCGAAAAGGTGCCTCCGGCGGAGACTTCCCTGGAAGGGGAGAGAGAGAGGGAGAGGGAGTGTGGGGGAGAGAAAAAGACAAGAAAAGGGGAGATAGGTTGGGGGGAAGAGAGGGAGAGAGGGGGAGAGAGAGAGAGAGAGAAAGAGGAATGCGAGGGTACACTTGCCTGAAGAATATCATATAGAAGTTGCCCACTTGCCCTCTGCTGGCAAAGGAAAGAACAAAGTGTTCCTGTGTTTTTGTTTGTTTGTTGTTGTTTTTTTCCGGGTCAAACTATTGGCCACGGCATTTACACTTGTGGCAAGCTTAATTAAGAAAGCCTTTTTTTGTTTTTTAAAGGAAAAAAAAAAAGCCTAGCAGCAATACTCTATATTTCATAGACTCATCTTTCATTTCAGGAGCTTAAATATTTTCTAAACTTTTTCATAATAGTCTTCTGAGGCTGTTTTCTTCACTGCAAAGTCATACATGCTCGTCTTAATTAAATTTTGACTCTAATTATGAGGTGGGGGCAGTGACTGGGTAGTGAAATGGTGAATGCTGGTTTCCATTTGAGACCACAAGGACTGAGGGATCCGGGACGATGCCTTTAGCCTTGTTTCTTCATAATGACATATAATTGTACGAACTTGTCACAGTCTTGTTTCCTCTTGTTAACTGAAAATCCTGCAGGTCTGAAGAAATCAGCCTACCTGCCTTCCTTAACCCTGTGGTTCCCCTTTTTGTAGCTCCTCTTCTTTCCCTGTCTTTGGTGTTACGTTTAGATGACGGCTCTTAATTTTCTGGTCAACATCAAGTTCACTGACCCGCTCTACGTGTTTTGCTGTTGTTATTGTTGTCTCTGTTCTTTCCTGCCCCGCAGGATCATTTTCTTCCATCCTTTTAATTTGTTTTCTTATTCCTCCGCCTCTCATCGATGAATCATCAGACGGTCCTTCTTGAAAGAGGCATCCGGGGCTTAGCTCTTAGAGGGAATGTTTCTAGCCTCATCTTCACAGGCTTCCCCACTGCTGAGTGGGGGAGTGTGTGCTGAGCTGAGCCTGGTGACCTTCCCTCCTGATGCCAGTGTAGACCAGAAAACCCAGCCAGGCTTACCCTTTGGAGAGCAACACAGGCAAACAGGGGTCTGTGTAATAAGGGTTTAACTGAGGGCCGCGTTCCTTGAGAGAGGAATGGAGCTACTCACTGGGAGATATGCTACGCGGCTGCTGGCTTCAGCACATAGAACAGTTTCCCAGAGAGGAGGGGACAGTGACATTGAGGTTTGTAGTCCAGCAGTGTCCTTCGTGTGACGGGGCACACATGGGAATCCACCTAAGGTGATCCCGCAGGATGTCACGTGATACTTCATTGCCCCATGTTCCCAAGGAAGGGCTGAGGAGTGTGGGAGAATCCAGGGAGGGCGTGTGGGTAGGCCCAGTGCAGATGAGGGAATGTGGGGCAGGGGTGAGTGGGAGAGGGCTGCTTACACACGCATTCATTGACAGGAAAAGGTTCTGAAAAGACTCATTTGTCCAAGTGGTGATCCCCGCGGGGGTGCAGCCTATTTTGCACTTAAAAACAACTTACTCTTTCTCTTCCTTGGTTTATTTAATGAGCACATGTTGCTTGTGTCAATCATTTAAAGCCTGTAAAAGTTTGCTGCAAGGCCAAGGAGGTGTTTGACGGGTAGAGATTCCCTTTGGTTGTTACTGGTAATGACCGATAATTTGATAATAAAACTGGAAAGTAATTTGGGTGAGAGCGTGAGAGGTCCTTAAACCATGAAGGTTATGCCTTTGGGCCGGGAAAGGCCAGGCCAGGTCTGTCCTCAGCGGGACACACGTGCCAGGAGCTTATCAGGATGCTATGTTCTTATCCGTGCATTTCACTCTTCAGTCTCCTCGTGACTACTCTGGCTTCCCCACTACTCTCAAAGCTAGTCTTTCTCAAAATGAGGTTTTGGGGAGTTGTGGGTCTGGCATTCTGCCCCGCGGGGTCTGTAGCTTTCTGAGCCTGTTCATTTTTGAGGTTGTTCTTTAAAAAAGAAAGAAAATTACCTCCTAGATCTTCAGGGTGATCACCGTGTGAGAAAACTGTGTCAACTTCAATACCCATAAGAATTGACTCATAAGACAAGAGCCCAGACAAAAATGATGCAGGGGGCCATGTGAAGACCCCGTGATTCCATGGCATGTCACAGATTTATGCCAGGCACTGTGCCAGGGCTTGGACATACGGAGGGTGACAAATAGGACCCACAGTCCTGACCTCAAGGAGCTGACATTCCTGCAGGAGTGACCACTGCTCATAAATACCTAGTACCGAGGATACCTGCAGTGGAGAGAAAGCTGGAGGCACAGGTAGGGGAAGGGGTGTGAGTGCTGTTGGAGGTTTTTTGTAGAAAAGTAGCAATGGTCTGGCCTCTTTTTTTGGCAGATCTCTCCAGCAGCTGCGTGGAGGTTAGACCACAGGCAGGGGAACTGGTGGAAGACCAGGTCACAGTGATTTCCACCAGAGCATAGCAGCCTAGGCTGTGAGTGGGGTCCTGCTCTGGCTGTTTGAAGGCAGAAGTGAACACTTTGTGGACAGATCACGTGTGGACTAGGAGGGAACCATACCATCACCTGGTGACAGCATGCCGACCTCAGAGTGCTCCCCAGCCCTGAGTAGTTTCAGTTTAGCAGAGCAACGTTACCCATCACAGTCGACTGATAGTCATCTGAATGTTGTTGGTTTTGTAGTTTACGTTGCATTTAATCAATACACTTATATTTATAGTTTCAGAATATCATAAGCAGTTTGTGTGTACTTTAATCACTTGCATTTATTTACACTATTGTTAATGTCTACGTTGGGATCCATGGGATTGCTTTTCCCCTTTAAAAACCCTGTGGAGGCTTAAAAGAGCCTGAGAAACACTGCTCTAACCATTAAGGTTGGCCCTGGGTTAATGGAACTCTTGTCCCTCATGAAATGTCCCATGTTGGCAGGACTGTGGGAAAGGAGGCTGCATTCTAGGAATCAGGGACCGCTGCTATGTGGAGGTATGTTCTTAGCAACGCCAAGTGCTGGCCCAGGTTGCTGTTTCCAGAGGAGTAGGCCTCAACCATGCAGTCTTGCTACTTTTTCTGGTGTGATGCAGCTCATGGACCACCTTGGAAATTCTAGACCCTCCCATAGGGATACCTAGATTCTGTTGTGTATGTGGCCAAATAATGGATTAGGCTTTTTAAAGAATCTTAAAGAATTAGGAATTTTAAAAAATGTTCTTCTCATAAAAGCATTATTCATATAAGTTTGAGAATCATGAACTCAGTCATTTAAAGATCTTCCAGAATAATTTAGTTTAAAAGGAACTAGTAATAAATATGGTCTATAGATTTTTTTTGGGGGGGGGGTCTATAGAATTTTAAATATTTAATTTTTAAAAGAGTTTATTTATGTATTGGACAGAGAGAGGGGGAACACAAACAGGGGGAATGGGAGAGGGAGAAGCAGGCTTCCTGCCAAGCAGGGAGCCCAATGAAGGGCTCGATCCCAGGACCCTGGGATCATGACCTGAGCCGAAGGCAGGTACTTAACGACTGAGCCACCCAGGCACCCCAAAAGATCCCTACTTAAACAGATGAGTTGTATTATTTGTAGACCTCCTCGTAGGTTAATCTTAGTAACATAACCTTAATCTTTACTGTTGCACAATAAAAATAGAAGTATTTAAAAAATATTGTTAAAATTTTGGTTGTATGATTTACTGATTTGAGTACGTCGCTGCTGCTAATGTGAATCAGGTTACTGCACATTTCACTTCGTCAGCCCCGTGCTTCCGACGTGTGACTCACCACTGTTGTGTCACCCCTAACCAGATGTGCACATCCTCGTTCTTGTTTTTCAGCAGCGTAGTTACGGACACACTGCCTGTGTCTTCACATGTCCTTGGCTTCTTCCTCACGAGCACTGCAGTGGTTTATAATTGCCCCTAACCCTCCTCCCAGTGGGATCCGCAGTAGTTGATTGGGAAAGATTGGAGCACAGTCCTGGAACCGAAACTAAAACCTACTCATTCTTCCCCAATCCACAAAGCGCTTCAGGATGCCTTTGATTAAGAAGGGGGTCGCTGTACAGATGAGCTCGAAGTCAGGCTGGTGTGTGAGGATCTCTGTCATCCTAACAGCGGACATGTGCTGAGTGTGACTCATGCGCCTGGCACCGTCTGAGTGTGTCAGTTATCCGTGGCTGGGTAGGAAGCCACCCCACGCTGAGTAGCTCCAAGAACAAGGCATTGTTTTTTCTCCCAGTTCTGTGGTTTGACTGGGCTCCCAGGGGCGCTCTTGCCTGGGTTTCCTCGCTGATTCCGGCCGGTGCTGGCTGGGGCGGGAACACTGCGGGCTGTGCCACTCACACATCTGGCGCCCCCACTGGCGTGGCCGGGCCAGGATGAACTAACCAGGTGTCTCTCTCCACGTGGCCTCTCCCCGCAGTTAGCGTGGGCTTCTTCGCAGCCTGGAGTCTCGGGGGGAGGCGGGCGTGTCACCTGGGGGCTGGCTGGTTCCAGAGTGTTCCATGAGCTTCGGGCCGTGGAAGAGCCCAGAATGGCATTTCTGCAAGGTGTGATTGATGGAGGAAGTCACTAAGGCCAGCCCAGAAGCAAAGGGAGATTTACCCTCCACCTCTTCATGCGAGGAATGCCAAGAATCTGTGGTCATCTTTAATCTCCCCCAACTGAGTAAGTGCTAAGAAGGGAGCCTTCGTGGATCTGAACTAGCTTTGTTTGACTCCGGGAACCAGTGCACTTAACTACTTCTCTGTGCCACAAACCTTGATGGTTATTGGTCACAGATCACTTGTTCACAGCCGGCCTACAGTGACAGTTCGATAGAATGGGATTATTAAAAAATAAAAGGTCCCGTGTTTAAAAAATGCCAATCACTGAACCAGGTTTGAAGTATGTCCACGGAAGAAAAGAAGGCAAATTCCCACCATGTCAGGGTTGCAATCAGGTGTTTCGGGAGGTGAGACGGCTGATTCTCACTTTTGGGAGGCCAAGTGCAATGTCAGGATCCTGATGACAGTGGGGAGGTCCTAACACGTCCCCAGGGGCTCTAATGCATGATGACAATGACAGCAAAGCAACAGCACTCTGTATGGTTGCCGTGAGCAATACGTCCACATATGGGGTGTGCTTCCTGTCCCTGATTTGCAGGTGCGAGACACTGAGGCCCGGGGTGTTGACTGATTCACTCCAGGCCCAGAGCCTCAGAGCCTGTGCGTGTGTGGGGAGCGACCCGGAGCCCCAGCTTTCTGGCCTTTCCCCATTTCCTGGCTTACGTTGGTCCTTTTATTCCTTTACTCTCCCCCGGGATGCCTGTTAAGGGCTATGTCAGGAATGCCAGTTTGCAAGTTGTGAGCAATCCATCAGGAAGACCAGCCTGTTAGATGGGCGGAGCCTGTTAGTTGTCAGAACTTTCTAGGTCTGCTGGTACGACCGTCACCACAACGATGCCAGCCTCCTGCCAGGCAGCAGAGCGGAGCCTGGATAAGCGTCCTGGCAGGGAGACGGGAGGACCTTTTCCGTCTTTGCCATTTAACTAACTAAAACATGACTTTTACCAGGGAATCCTGCCTGGGAAATCATAATCCGAAAATTCTCCTGTTCTTCTGCCCTGAACCGTTTTACATCCTGATAACCTCAAAAGGCTTAGGGGAGTTTGAATAGATTGTTTCTGCATGAGGATTCCAATTTCAAAGTTTTCTTGAATCTTCTCTGCTATGGGATCTGCAAGACATTAAGTGCTAATAATAGTTTTTGATTTACTCCATATTGTTGAACTTCATTATTTTTACTAACTTGACCAAATTTATAACCTACTCTTTAAACTTTTATATTGAAATATAACACTCATATAAAAACACTGCACAGATCTTAAATGTGGCACAAAGTGGATTTTCACAAAATGAATAGACCTATATAATCACAAATTCGCAGATCTAGAAAGTGAGCGGTCCTTTGGAAGCCCACCCTGTTCCTCCTCCCTGGCACTAGCCTTCAAAAAGGAAAGAAAAAAGAAAAGAAAAGCAAAAAAGAAAGAAAAGCAATCTATTCTTCTGACTTCTAACACCGTACTATTATAGTTGACTGTTGGACAATGTGGGGTGAGAACCGGTGATCTCCTGTACAGTTGAAAATTCATGTGTAACTGTTGTGACCTCCTGAAACTTAACTACTAATAGCCTACTGTTGACCAGAAGCCTTACCAATAACATAAAGTCTATTAACACCTATTTTGTGGGGCGCCTGGGTGGCTCAGTCAGTTAAGTGTCTGCCTTTGGCTCAGGTCATGATCCCGGGGTCCTGGAATCAAGCCCTGCATCGGGCTCTCTGCTCAGCGGGGAGTCTGCTTCCCCCTCTCTCTGCCTGCCTCTCTGCCTACTTGTGATCTCTCTCTCTGTCAAATAAATAAATAAAATCTTAAAAAAAAAACAAACCTATTTTGTATACATTATGGAATGTATTATTACAATCATAATAAAGTTTTCTCTAACTTCAGAGAAAAAAATGTTATTAAGAAAGTTATAAAGAAAATACATTTCCAGTACTATAGTGTATTCATTGAAGACAATCTGTGTGTGAATGGACCCACGCAGTTCAAACCTGTTGTTCAAGGGTCAGCTATGTTTTTGCTTGTTTTTATTTATTTTTTAATTTTTAAAAAGATTTTATTTATTTATTTCAGAGAGAGGGCAAGTGAGGGGAAGGGGCAGAGGGAGAGGGAGAAGCAGGCTTCCTGCTGAGCAGGGACAGGGCTTGATCCCAGAACCCGAAGATCATGACCTTAGCCAAAGGCAGGCGCTTAACCGACTGAGCCACCCAGGCACCCGCTTTAACCTAGGAGTAAACCTTGACTATCTTGTTGGTATGTATTGATCTACTTCCTTTATTTTAAGAGTCACACAGAATTCTCTCACAACAATATACCATGATTTACTTAATTGGTGCCCTAATGACAGATGTTTGGATAGTTCCAATTTTGGTTTTTACAAATAGTTTGCAATAGAGTTTTGTATCCAAATTTTAATGTGTGCATATAAAATATATCTGTAGGATAATTCCCAGAAATAGAGTTTTGGGTCAGAGATATATGAAGTTTATATCTTTAAAAAGATGTTGTAAAAGTAATTTCCAAAATATTGTACTAACTTACTTCCTTTTAAGTGTTTAGAGTATGATTTTTCACACATTTACTAATAATGAATATCACCAAGATTCTCTGCTAATATTATAGGTTAAAAGTGATAACCTGTTCTTGTTTGCACTTCTTAAATAATGAGTATCTTTTCATATGTTTATTGACTATTTTTTCTGTTACTTTCCAAGTCGTATCATTTACCCTTTTTTAATTGGGTCATTTTTCTTATTGATTTTTGAGAACTCTTTGCATATTAAGAAACCAAATCCTTTGTCATTTATATTACACATATTTTTCCTCAGTTTGTTGGTTTCTATTTTACTTTGTTTACTGTATTTTAAAAATCATACCAAATATTTAAAAACCTTTAGTCAAATACGGCAGTCTTTTCTTCTGTGGTTTTGGTGTTTTATGTCTTACTTAGAAAGTTCTTCCACACTGGAATATAAAAATTTTTACTTATATTTTTATTTTGCTCTACTACTTTTTTAGTGAGTTTTTTTTTAAACTTTTTTTGATCAAATGGGATTTATTTTGGTACCAAAAACTGGGTTGGGATTTGATTTTTTTTCTTTTTTTTCAAATGTCTCAGTTTACTGATAAATTCATCTTTTTTAACTGATCTAATATGTTATTTGTGTCATAAATGAAACCCCCATGTGTACATGGGTCAATTTCTATATTCCATATTGTTCTATTAAAAAAATCCATTGATTTCTGAATCAATCATATCCAGGAAAATTTAGAAATAGTATAAAGGAATTGGTTTATGGTAGCTGAATGATATAAGGTGCCTTAAACATACAGGGCTACATGTTGGAACCAGTTAATTAATTTGCTCATTCAACAGATATTTATGACGCCCCTATTAACACTATTAGCCACAATTAACATGCAAGAGTTTTGCTAGGTGCTGAGTGTGTGGTGAGTTTTAATTGTCTATGACAATGCGCATCTCACTGAGAACAGGAACATTGCATGTATTGAATTAATTTGGTGATTACTGGAAGATATTTCAACGAGTGAAAAATTTAGGGTAGCTAAATGGAAAGAGTGCTGTTGGGAGCTGAGTCTTAGCTGGGGTGGGCCTGGCTCTGAAGTGTGGTAGCTCATGTGTTTGGATCAGTGGTAGAAAAATAAGCAAGTAGAGTGATGAGCTGCACTTTCCACCATCTACAGCACTTGGGTATTTTCCATGCTGTAAATCTTTACTTTTTTCCCTTTCAGGGTGAGCAGGATTCCTTCCATTGGAGTTAGTCCAGAAATTGCTATGTCAGTGGGAATTGTGAGTCTAAGAGTTGGGGATAAATTGAGCTTAACATGTAACGCAGTTCACTTACAAGGGTCCTCGATCATTCTTCGTCTCCCCCAAACAGTGAGTGGTGCTGGAGTGATCGTGACACAAGGTTTCCGATGCACGTCATGTACAGACTGTAGGGCACATGCTCTGGGGGGTGAAAGATGACCCCACACTACAGTGGGGTCCAGTGCTGCTTGTCACCAGTCACATCAGGGATAGGCTGCTTTTGGGGAGATGGCACTTTTTGTGCCCAGAGCTGCCCCATTCTTCAGTATCAATAGCCATTCTAGGGCACAGCTCCTCCTTTATTCTGATTACTAGGTTAGCTTAGAATTTAGATTCCTACTGTCTGCCTGCAGTCCCCACCAAACCCCAAGCCCCATCCCTTCTTCCTGGAATGTCATTACTTCCAGGAGTCAGCCCAAAGTGGCTGTGGCCAGAACTCCTGAGACGGTGGACCCAGGTGGGCCTCCCGGTTCCCTGCCTCTCTTTGCTGCTCGATTGGTCAGATCGGGGTGCCCTCTGGCACAACTTCCAGGGCTTCAGCAACTGGCCTCTCCATCAGTCTTTGGACTCTGGCCCTCCCTCCCTCCCAGACTGAGAGAGCCTCAGAACGGCCTTCTGGTGTTCATCTAGGTAAATTAAGTCCCTGAAGTTGGAGGTCGCAGCTGTCAAAGAAGCAACTAGAGAAGCTTTTTTTTTTTTTTTTTGGAATGGGGAAAGGTGGTTGGTAAAGTGAAGTTACTATTTTAAAAAATTATATAAACTATTTAAAAACAGGTTTCTGTTTCTTATACTTAGGCACAAAAATAGGTGAATGCCGCTGACGTGTGTCTAATTCTCCCTGAGAAGAGAGGGGTGTATGAAAATGTGGAGGGAAAGGAATGTGTTCTGTTTTATGGAGAGAATTGCTGTGTAGCAGGGAACCTGTGCCTGTTCCATGGGACTAAAGATGGGGGGAAGGAGGAAGGGATAAGACGAGGGGAAGGAGGAAGGGATAAGACGAGGGGAAGCACTCGGGCTCCTCAAACCCGTTGTAGAAAGTAAATACAGATGACTGTCGAACAACACGGGTTTGAGCTACACGCTTTCACTTACACGTGGATTTTTTTTCAGTAAGTACAGTACTGTAGAAATGATTTTCCTTAGGATTTTCATAACCTTTTCTCTTGCTTACTTTATTGTAGGAATGTTGCATGTAATACACATAACATACAAAACACGTGCTAATCCACAGTTTGTGTCATTAGTAAGGCTTCTGGTCATTAGTAGGCTATTAGTTAAGTTTGGGGGGAGTCAAAAGTTATATGCAGATTTTCACCTGGCCAGGGGATCGGCACCCCTAACCTCTGCATTGTTCAAGAGGGTCAGCTGTCAGTATCTATCCAAATGCCCATGCTGGGCACTGGGCAGTCTCTCCCTGTACCATCTTACCCCAACCCAATAAGGTGTACCTCTTATTGTCATCATTGTGCGGTTGAAATGGAAGCCCAAAGAAGTTTCCAACTTGCTTCGGGCCCCTTGGTCAGTTAGCAGCAGGACTCATGTTCACCTTGGCCACTCCAGAAACTGCTGTTGAATCACCATGCCAACTGCCTCCTGTAAAGGGACAGGATGAGGTGGCCCATCCTGGGAGTGTGGTCAAAGTTTGGTATGTATGTTGCGATTAAGCTCCACATCAGCCTCAAAAATGATAGTGACCGAGGTTGATCCATGGCCAGATTGGGTTATTGATATGCTCATCCTCAGTGAGGAAGGGGGAAGCCCATGTCCCTGGACCACCGGTTTTCGCTGGGGGATTGTGTCTACTCCCAAGGCTGAGGTTTTGTGTGGCATGGAGCTTATCCATATGAAGGTGACTTCAGTGGTGACATTTGAAGAATGGCTGAAAGGATTTTTCTTTGTCTCAGGAGGTGTTGAAACAGAGCTGAGGGACCATGTGGTGGGGGCATAGACATGCTCACTAGGTGTTTTCAGAGGCTCAGGATAGCATTTTGCACAGGCACATTTCTGGCCGCTGGTGGAAGGAGAAGGAAGGCCATGGTTCTGAGCTGGGACATGTCTGCCAGGACGCTGCTGAGGAGGGAGAGGCGCTGGCCCTCACCCAGCCTTTTGGCGTTAACTGGAATTCATGGCCGTGCCTTTCCCATGCTGCCCTCTTAGAGCAATTAGGCCACTGGGTATTGACATGAGAAGTTGAAAGTATTCTGCAGCATTCTTTTTTAAACTGCATACGCTTGTTCAAGTTTGTTGAAAAGAATAGTTCGAAATAGCCGGATCTTTTATCAGAGCCAATTTAAGTGTAAGTGTGTGAAACTGGAAAGACAAATCAGTAAGCGTCCGACGTATATGCTCGTTTACAACGATTCCACAGGCCCCAGCCTGCTGCAGTGAAGGACTGGGGTTGGGGGTCTTTCCTTTCAATTCTGATTGCTGAGGATCTTTTGGGATAGTACCTTTATTTTGGGTTATTCTGGTTGCTGAGGATCTATTGGGATAGTACCTTTATTTTTTGCTATGGCACTCTCTTCTGTAAAAGGGTAGGGTAGGGGAGTCACAGTGAGCTGGGACGTGTAGGAAGCGTTACCCCGCTCTAAGATGGAACCCGACGCCGCCCCACTCAGTTTCCCATTGGCGTGTGAATTCCAGCTGGTCACCGGTGACACTGCACACTTACGACATGTGTCATTGCTCTCTGAGCCCACGGGCCTCACCTTAGCTGGAAGGTTCATGCTGTTGCTGCCTCCAATCCTCAGATGTCATGGGAGGGGAGACTTCGCTGGCTTGGTTTCCAGATCACATGCAGAGAACACTTCTCTGAACACCTCCCTGAAAGGCGTCCGAGCCAAGAGCTGCTTCTCCCCTGGTACTGAACAGTTTTTTTCTGGAGGTGGGCGCCGCAGCAGGTCTGAGTTGTACAAACCACGAAATTCGACAAAAGGAATGTGGTAGACCTTGGTCTTTTACTTTAGAAGACTCCTTCTGGCATTGATTTCCGGGGGAAGCAGTTCCTGCCTTCCGAGCAGAGGCTCAGAAGGCGGGTACCTCTGTGGGTCCCCCTAGCCCCGCCCCCGCAGGGGCACGTGACCTCGTCGGGCCAATCAGAGGCGTGCGTCCGAGTTGCTGAGATGGGGGACGATGCGTTGTCTGGGAATGGCCGTGACCCCGCCAGGCAGGCCATGGGGAACCGTGTCCAGCAGACTTGCTTGGCCAGCCTGACATCGTGGGGTGATTTTGGCTGGCAACAAAATCTGTTTCCCCGGCTGGGTTCTCCAGTTTCCTGCAAACCTCCTTGAGTTAGCCAGGTTTGTGTCCTTCGGGTGCGGAGGGCTCCTCATACTCCTCAGTTCATGCCGCACTGGTATCCCAAGCCACGTGCAGCCTTTCTTATATTTTATTTTATTTTCTATATTTTAAAAGATTTATTTATTTGACAGAGAGAGAGACAGCAAGAGAGGGAGCGCAAGCAGGGGGAGTGGGAGAGGAAGAAGCAGGCTTCCCGCTGAACAGTGAGCCCAATGCAGGGCTCCATCCCAGGACCCCGGGATCATGACCTGAGCTGCTGGCAGACGCTTAAGGACTGAGCCACCCATATAATGCCTTTCTTATATTTTAGCTCTAATTAATTTGTTCTTCCTTTACTCCACTCCAGGCCCTCCACACAGCTCTGACCATTTTGTTGTGTTCATTGTCTTTTTATTTCTACGCTAGAATTTTTTCCTGTAACTTTCCTTTCTGCTTAAGGATACCACTTCAACCTCCAACTCTAACTTTAGGGTGTGGTGAGATTATCAGGCCAGGTGGGAAATGTGACCCTGGGCTTGAAGAGGCGGAGCCAGCAGTCCAGCTGGCATCGGGCAAGTGTGGAGAATGAGTGAAGGTCCTGAGCAGCAGGAGGAAAGGAGAGGCAGGGCAGGGGTGGGGAAGGGATCCCAGATAAGAGACCAAGGAGGTCCAGAGAATCATCCCTGTGAAAGTCTTAACCACATGGCACCGCAACCCGATCTTGGCTCCCAGCTGGCTCTGTGGGCCCAGCCAGCCCATGTTGGGAGAAGGGATTGGCCAGGCGAAGACCTACAGGGCCTGGAGGCCACATAGCCCTTGCAGGGCTGGCTTCAGAGACTGGTTCAGAAGGGACAGCGGACACGGCCAGAGGATGACAGCGTCTTAAGTCAGAAGGGGCACTGGGAGGCTGTCCTTGGCTCTGACCACTGGAAGCTTCCAGGGGCGGCCACCTTTGGCTCTAGGACCAAATCACTGTGTCCCTGAACCTTAGGAAGGGAAAGACTTGTGAAGGGATGAAAAACCAACCTGTCTCTTGGGACACCTGGGTGGCATCCAGGTGTCCGGAGTCCTGCATTGGGCTCTCTGCTCAGCAGGGAGCCTGTGTCCACCCCCCCCACCCCCCGCCTCTCTGCCTACTTGTAATCTCTCTCTCTCTCTGTCAAATAAATAAATAAATCTTTAAAAAAAACCCCACCTGTCTCTTTTGTGTGTTGTGTGCCAGACATGTTGTATGTGATTTTATTCTGTCAACATCTATTTCTTCTTTTAAAAAAGTGTTTTTTTCCTCACTCTTGAACATCTTGATGTAGAAAGTAGTATCTTCTTTTTTTTTTTTTTTTAAGATTTTATTTATTTATTTGACAGAAAGAGAAAAAGAGAGATCACAAGTAGGCAGAGAGGCAGGCAGAGGGAGAGGGGGAAGCAGGCTCCCTGCTGAGCAGAGAGCCCGATCCGGGGCTCGATCCCAGGCCCCTGAGATCATGACCTGAGCGGAAGGCAGAGGCTTAACCCACTGAGCCACCCAGGTGCCGGAGCTTGTCTGTCATTATTAAGACATATAGTTTTTATTCTAGATTGTAAACCTAGAACTTACACTCCAGAAGCACACTTCCCACTGTGGTTACTGATCTTTTAACAGGGGTCCCTTCTCCCTGGGGACAGGGCAGGACCAGAGCTGGCCCAGGGCCTCCTCATAAGTGACATTCAGTGACCTTGGAGGCTGTGTGGAGGGGATTTCTCTGCTTTTGAGGGGGCATCCTACCCTCCTGCCTCCTTTTGTTCATTTGTTGACTGGTAGAGCTGACATTTCCCCCGTTCGTGAGTTTGTATTTGTTCACTTATAAATTTCTTGATGGCTCAGAACATCAGAAGAGTGGGGTTCATCCTGGGAATTTTTTTATAAATATTTGTTATTTGTGTTAATATGATATCACGCATCTGAAGCCAATTCGGAAATGTTTGTTAATAATTAGATTTGCCAAAGGCAGGGGAAGTTCCTAAGTGGGTTGTGCTTTCAGTTTCTAAAAGGCCTCAAACCATGGTGGTAATTAACTTGCTTTCAAATTGTGTGTAATTTGTGTTAGAATACACTAATTTATTTTGAAAGCACAGTACTTTTTTATCGTATTTGAATTTCCAAGTTTTCTCCTAACGCTAGGAAGGTTTCGGGGGCAGCGTTTTAAATTATTGTTGCATGAGAGCGGGCAAGGGCTCATTATTTTTGTCTTAAATCCGTGATATCTCTAGCTCACTCTTTCAAAAATCTATTGAAATTTAGTACCTTATTTGCCTTATAAATATTTTATGTCGTTGTGAGACATAACGGTTGTGAGAATGGATCAATGGATTTATGCGCCTAACAGGTTCAGTTAATTAGTTTTGAATAGTGTGCCAAGGTGACACTCTCAGTTTTATGACTTTCCGTGGATGATGGATTCTGCTACTGTGACAAGGTCAAGCACATAAAAATCCCAATCAAATGCCATAGAAAGCACAGTCCCATATGTCAGTTTAATTCTGTAGTCGTCTTTTTGTCTGCGTAGCCAGCGTTTCCATCTGTTTCAATTTAAGATTAGCCTCAGTCATGTTTTTGTAGCAGGTAATATGCATAATGTAATATAATTCCTTATATGATATAATATGAACAGATAGCACATACAATATCAATGGATATTTTATGTAACGTAAATATAAAAGTACATTTATTTAGCTTGTAGCAGAGGCTGAGGGGGTGGTGGAGTATCTCTAATGCAGTATCTAGAGGATGCTACTGCTTTCCATTTGTGAAACACCTTGTTTTCCGTCTACAGCTTGGTATGGGGTGGATAAATAATGCTGCTAATTATGTGTTACTTCTAATGAGCAGACATATGTCATCGTCTACCATAGCTCTACACCAGAAATGCAATGGCCAAAGTGATTTGCTTGTGTTTATTATTCTAGTCATGGGATAGTAGCAGGTGTCACAGTAAGTCATTGTGGGATTGGTAATAGGTGATCACGAAGGCAGAAAAATGGCAGGCTGGAACACACTGACCCATACCTATTATCTAATCTCAAGTAATGATGGCCCGTAATGCTCAAATATTACCCTGCAGAAGGCATCCGAGCCGGGGTCTCTAAATAGGTCAGAGGGTTCCACCAGATACCCCACCCCTTCTGCTGCTTGTAAAAGCTCTTATTACTGAATAGTCTGAAAAAAGAGTTTTGTCTGTCCTGATGTCTTGTCTGCCCAACAAGACAGGATTACCAACAACTTGGTCCTGGCTGGCAGCCAACCTGCCAGCATTTTGCCGATGCTCGCTGCCGTGGTAACACCACCGGGCCTTCCACGGGTCTAAGTAGTTGCAGCTGCTGAAGAAGTGCAGCCCAGCAGGCCAGTGGACATGGCCTTGGTTCGAATGATGTCTTGCCAACCTGGGACACTGGGAAGCCGTGGGGGCCCCCTGCCCGATAGCTAAATATGGGTGGCCGGCGTTTTCCAAACAAGGACACTGGGAAGAATATGGGTTTAAAGAAATGGATTGTGCTACAGGTATAGTTTCGTTACCATACAAATCAGTCTCATAAATTAGGGTTTAGAATTTGTGAGAATTCAGACCCAGGGCACATTTGAATTTGTCTTGGGTCCCTTCTGAAGAAGTGGGGTGCGAAGCAAATGAATAAGTTCAACAAGCTATAAGGATAGTTCTTAGCCTATCTAGAGGAATATACAGGTTTTTAAGTTTCTTAGATGAGCTGCATTGATGAAGCCCTGGGTGAGGTTGCTGAAACAAGAGACTTAAAAGCGTGGTGACTGAAGCAGGGTGGAAATCATTTCTTTCTTCTCTTTAGTCCTGGTAGTCGATTCAGGGTGGGTTTGGTGGCTTACAAGGGCAGCACGTTGTGTCTTCCATCCTGTTTGCTAGAACCTAGACCCAGAGTGGGAGGAGGGGGGATCACTGAACCCCGACAGGTTCCCCCATCAACACCTATGACATTCCCACCAGGTCATTGCCGTATGAATTCAGAGAACTTCGTTCTGAATTCAGGCCTTGACTGGAACTTCGAATTGAGTCTTCTCTCAGACTCTGAACTTGGGAGAGAAGCAAGATGGGGTCGTGGAAGAGCAGAAGGCTCTAGTGAGACCCACTGACCAAATCCTGACTCTGTCCCTTGCTTATGATCTCAAGTTGTGCTGTTGGGCCTCTCCGAGACTCAGATCCCTCACTGGAGAACGTTGCCCACGGAGGGGTCGTGATACCAGAAGTGAAATGAGAACATCCAGGGGCACGCCTGTCATGTGCTGAGTGCCCAGTACAAGTTAGTTCATCTGGAACTGTCGATGTCACCAACTTCCCGAACGCTTCCAGATGAACGAGTTGGTTTTGCTCAGAGACTCAATTTAATTTGCATTATTGCCCAGGGATTACATCACTTTACAGGAAAAGTATTTTTTTACTCCTCCAAATGCAAATTTTAAAGATCTGTTGATGGGCTGGTGTTCACCCAGAGGCAGCTCATGCCACCAAGACACATCTTCTTCGGGCCCTGTCACACCAAGGCTACACGTGGCTCAATAGATAGCATAAAAGAGGTAAACAGAAGAGCAGGTTTCCTTGTGGAAGTGGTGTGTGACATTGCCCCCCAGGGATCTAAGGGGCGGCATGTGGCCTCAGATCACGCTTTGAGGCCATGACAGTGCTCACCATCGGGCAGGCCCGTCGTGGACGCTAGCCTGTGGTCCTGGGCAGGCCCCTGGCAGGTGCTGCTTCGAGGAGGGGAAAGTCCTCTGGAGCACCGAGCCCAGTGAAGTGTGAGAGGTGGTTAAGGGGCCCCCTGGGATGTGGCAAATGAGGTCCTTAGGGAGACGGCTCCAGAACAGGGTGCTGGTGCTTAGTGACAGAGACCATCGTGAGAACTGAAGTGGTGGAATCAGAATTTATGAGGCTTTCCTGGTGTTAAAAAAGAGGCGACAGGCCCACCATGGAGTCACTTGGGTTAAACCTACGTCAGCAAACCAAGACCTCATACCCGATGTCATTGCAGTTTCAGCCTGTGAAACAGGACTTTGAGTCTCTAAGCAGACAATCTGGAGGTATCTGGTCAGCACCAGTGAGGTCATCCACCTGAGAGATTCTTTTCGTCCCCCACAGGAAGGTGACCTTGTCTGAAACAACCCACTCTTTTCTAGAAACTTCCTTTTTCTGCCCTCCTCTGCCTTTGAAAGCCTCTCATTTTGTACAGCTCTTTGGAACTCCTCTCTAACTGCTAGATGGGCTGCTGTCTGATTCATGACTTGTTGAGTAAAGCCAGTAAGATCCGTTAAACTCAGTTACAAATAAAATAATATAAAATTCACTCAGTTGAGTGTTTGTTTGTTTGTTTTAGCCCTGGGAATGGCCTATAATTTGTCCAGAGGGTCTTCCTTTCCTTGCCCTGCGAAGCAGCCCTGCAGGGATGCATGCCCTCTCAGACAGGCCACGGGGAAGCCACACTCCTCCACATCACTGCTGTCCTGTGCGTGTGCCCACACCCCTCCCCAGCCGGGGTGCACACCTGTGTGCACACAGACAGCTCTCCGGGTTTTGAGGGCGTCCAGTGGGCTGTGAGGGGCAGCAGAGGCCCTTGGCTTTGGCCTGTGTGACTTGCAGCCAGAGGGCACGCTCTCACCATCTGCCTCACGGAGCACTGGCAGCCCCTGCTAGGAAGTGGCAAGAGCCTCTTAGCTCCCTCTGTGTGACAACTTTCCACAGGAACCCTGAGATGCCATCTTGGGGAGGGTGCGGATTTCATTTGGAAGCACTCACCTTGCTCTTCCTAAGGCTCCTTTGTCTTTTATGAATGGAACCTATCCCTCCTCAGCTGCTCCAGGGGTCCTTGGGACAGGCCAGGAAGTGGAGTTGGCGGGGTCCAGGCCTGTGGTGTCCTGAGGCCTCCAGCTCACCGCTCTCTTTCCCCTCCAGGGCTGACCTCAGAACTCACCCAACAGCCTGTTGGTCACAGAGCTGACCCCCTTGCTGAGCACCTGGCGAAGCCAAAGCGTGGGCAGGCTCTCAGAGCAGGGAGACCTGGCTGATGGTGGGGAATTAGCAGTTTGAGTTAACGTGGACTTTCCAAAAGAGGAACTTGGATAAGATTGGGTGAGAATTGTGATACCATGATATCACGGTGCAGGATTGGTAAAAAAAAAAAAAAAAAAAAAGGCAAGACGATGTTTTCGAGAGGTTCAGAGAATCCTGAGGGGTGCAAACTGTCTGTTGCTGGTCTCATTGAAGAGTCCGCAGGCCTTTTGGGAAGTTCCTGTCGGAACAATCATCCCATTTGTCTGGACAGGAAGGGTAAAGAAATGCTAATGTGGCGGAGTGACAGCCAAGTCCTGTTGAAGTAGCCCAGAGGGGGCAAGTGTAGGCTGTGAGGACATTCATTCTCAGGGTTTTCTTCACGGCCTTTTGTCTTCTAATAAAAGATATGTTTTTATTCATAAATGCAGACGGGATAAATGACTATTTATAAAGCACTTGCAAACACTCCCTGACATGCTTACCAGCGCAATGAAGACCGATGACAGTGCTTTAATAATTCAGCCCCCAGGCCTCCTTTGGGTACAGTTTTGTGTGAAATCATTTATTTTCCTTGATTTTGTGATTTTTTTTTTTTTTTCCAGTTCTGTGCGGTAAGCTTCCCTATCCAGGCATTCCTGGCATTTGAGGAGAAGGCCTAACAGATGGACAAATAACATATGTGCCTGAAAATAGGCCTGAAAACTATAAAACAATTGTTCCTGAAAATCAACAGGATATACATAAACATCTGAATTATCTATGTCACTTACCTGACCATGAAGTATTGCCTTCAGTCACACCAGAAAACCAGAATGTTTATACAGCGCGTATCTGAAAAGTATTTGGAACTTAGGGCTTATTTTCTTGATGTCTAGGAGGGCTGGTTCGCCCAGGGGCTGATTGGTTTGAGGATTGACGCCCATCTGATTTTTATCTTAACTTGCAGATGGATGGAGAGTTGGACTCTGGGTGGGAAAAGTCCCAGGTCTTCACCGCCTATGTGTGTGCCCTGCCGCCGAGCTCCGGGTCGCCTCCCTTCCGGGCGCCCTTGCTCGGCCAGTTCGGTTAGTCATCCCTGACAGGCCCTGAGTCCCCACAGCACCCCAGGAAGTAGTGTCAGCCACCGTGTCACCGACCCAATGTGAGCTCGCTCCTGGGTGAGTCAGAAACTGCACCAGGATGAGTGTCACATTAAAGAAAAACTTTCTTTGCAGCAAATAAGGAGATCACAGGGAAAGCTTCTAAAGGCGTGACTCCCTGAGAGAGGGTGCATGGGTTCTTTCGGTGTAGGGTTAGGATGAATATTTAGATGAGGAAGTCTTGTCATTGTATGTGGAGGGGAGCCTAAGGTTGCTCATGGGCTTTAAGAAAATGTGCCAATACTTATAGGTCATGGGAGTGAGGCTGGTGCTCTTCCTTGGGTGGAGATTTTCGTATTAGAATGAAGGAAACGTAGTGGTGGGTCATTCCAGGGGTCACTCCGTGGTCCAGCTGCACAGGTCTGGGCAGTCGCTATCACTTGAGGGATGTGTCGCTTTCCATTTTCCTGAGTTAAGAGGTAAGCGGGAAAGAAGAGCTTAAGAAAAAGTATGAGACCTTGGGTAGCGAGTATAGGCAGGTGGGCAGTAAAGTTCAGGTCTTGGGGCCTGGTGGTGACAAGTGTCCCACCAGGTGTGGCCATCTTGCCGTCCAAATTGTGTTTTTGGTCCTGTGCCCAGTGCCTTTGGGGCTCCTCCCTTGGAGGCGTGGGTCTTTGTTTGCAGAGAGATCTGGATGGCGCCTGTGGATTCTCCACTGTGGACTCTTGTGGTCTGGGGTGGTCAGTGTCTGCGGGGCAGCAGGCTTACTTTGCTGGCAGCGCCTGGGGCTCTCCGGCCCCCCCGCCCCGCCCCCCCACAGCCCCACCCCCACCCCCCACTGCCTCCCAACAACACTGCAGGTGTGGGGCCTCATGGTGCTTTTCTCAGTTCAGTTCTCATTTTTGTTCCACAGTGGAGTTGCCTCTGCTCATTCCTTTTCTCATTCACACCTTTAATTTTTCTCTTTTTATTTTCTGTGACCTATTGTGAGGCTATTTGAAATAAGCGGAAAAGCTTACTGGGTGTTTCCTCCAGTGGAAAACTGTGCCTTGCGTAGAGAGCACCCTTCCAGGGTATCTGATTGCCTTTTCCTTGCCTTGGATATGTTTACAGCTCTGTAAGTTGTATGTAACTGGTAGCAAGGCGAAGTAGTTACTGTCTATAGACATGGAAAAAAGCTTTTTGTGCAGTTAAAATGACTGTCCCTCCCCCTTATGACGAAAGCCGGTTTATCTGTAAATTTGTTTCAACCATTAATTCGACCATTCCTTTAATCTACATAAATCTGTGCTTCTCTGACTTCTCCTTTGAACTGATTGTAACATCTTACTAATACCCTCATTAACGATGAGGTCAATAAAATCTTTAACATACGTTTAATTTATATCTTATAAGGATCATAGTTTTACCTTTAGTAATTATTGTTTAACATAACATTTTCTGGTCTCTATTAAGAATAACAAAGGTGCTTGCTGCTTTTAACCAGTGACAGGAATGGTCCCTAGTAAGAGGAACCTGGATCCAGAAAGTAGAAGAACTAACTAGTCCTGCAGGGTTCAAAACATTGGAGGGTTTTTCCTAATATTTTAACAATGAATACAGACTCCTAAACAACCAATGGGTTAAAGAAGAAATTATAGTGGAATCTAGAAAATAATTTGCGATGAATTAAAATGAAAACACAGCACACTCAAATTTATGGGATGTTGTAAAAGCAGTGCTCAGAGGGAAATTTACAGCTATAAAAACAAGCATTAAGAAGATTTTAAATCAATAACCTAACTTAGATGGAACTGAGATTAGAAAAGGCAGAGGGAAAACTAAATGAAACCAAAAGTTGGTTCTTTTTTTTTTTTTAAAGATTTTATTTATTTATTTGTTTGTTTGGAAGAGAGAGCTAGAGAGTGAGCCTGAGTGGGAGAAAGGGCAGCAGAAGAGGGAGATGAGAAAATCTCAAGCAGACTCCGTGCCCAGCGTGGAGCCCAACGTGGGGCTGGATCTCAGGACCCTGAGATCATGACCTGGGCTGAAATTAAGAATCAGCCGCCTAACCAGGTGAGCCACCCAGGCGCCCCCAAAAGTTGGTTCTTTGAAGATCAACAAAATTGATAAACCTTTAGCTAGATTGCTAGGAAAAAAAGAGAGAAGCAAATAACTAAATTAAAAATGAAAGTAAGGATGTTACTGCTGACCTCGTAGAAATGAAAAGAATTATGGGAGAATACCAGGAGCGGTTGTATGCCAAAAAATTAGATAATCTAGATTAAATGGACTGATTCCTAAAATCTATCCACACACTGCTCAGTCTGTCCCCCGAAAAATAGAAAATCTAAACAGATCTATAAAAAGAGATTGAATCAGGGGCACCTGGGTGGCTCAGTGGGTTAAAGCCTCTACCTTCAGCTCAGGTCATGATCTCAGCGTCCTGGGATCGAGCCCCACATTGGGCTCTCTGCTTGACAGGGAGCCTGCTTCCCCCGCTCTCTCTGCCTGCCTCTCTGCCTACTTGTGATCTCTCTCTGTCAAATAAAAAAATAAATAAAATCTTTGGAAAAAAAGAAGAAAAAAAAGAAAAAAAAAAGATCTAATTGGTTATTAAAAAGTTCAATACCAGATGGCCTTATTGGTAAAGTCTACTAAACATTTAAAGAATAGCATCAATCTCGGGGCACCTGGGTGGCTCAATCTGCCTTCAGCTCAGGTCATGATGTCAGGGTCCTGGGATCTAGCCCCTCATTGGGGTCTGTGCTCCCTGGGGAGCCTACTTCTCCCCTTCCCGCTCCCCCTGCTTGTATTCCCTCTCTCGCTCTCTCTCTCTCTGTCAAATAAATAAACAAAATCTTTTTTAAAAAAGAAAAGAATAGCATCAATCTCTCTCAAACTCTTCCAAAAAAACAGAAGAGAAAGGAATATTTTCTCCTTCATTTTATGAGGTTATCATTGCCCTGATATCAAGGTCAAGTTAAGAAAACTACAGACCAAGATTCCTTATGATACCAATGTAAAAATCCTCAACGAAATACTAGCAAATGGAATTCAGCAGCAAAAGGATTACCCACTATAACTAAGTGGAATTTATCCCAGGAGTGCAAGAGTTCAGCGTAAGTCCAATCAATGTAATACATCATATTAATAGAATGAAGACAGAAAACCCACATGATCATCTCAATCAGAAAAAGTATTTGACAAATCCCTTTCATGATAAAAACATGAAAAAAAAGAGAAATAGTAGGAAATACCTCCACATGATAAAAGGCATGAAAAACCCACCGTCTTCAACGGGGAAACATTGAAAGCTTTCCTTTGAAGACAAGGGATAAGGCAAGGATGCCCACTTTTGCTCCTGTGCTAGAAGTTCTCATCAGAGCAATTAGGCAAGTCGAAAAGGTATCCAAATTAGAGAGGAAAAGTAAAACTATCTGTTTACAGATGACATGATCATAGATATAAAAAGTGTCAAAGAATAGGGGCGCCTGGGTGGCTCAGTGGGTTAAAGCCTCTGCCTTCGGCTCAGGTCATGATCTCAGGGTCCTGGGATTGAGCCCCGCATAGGGCTATCTGCTCAGCAGGGAGCCTGCTTCCTTCCTCTCTCTCTGCCTGCCTCTCTGCTTACTTGTAATCTCTCGCTGTCAAAAAAAAAAAAAAAAAAAAGTCAAAGAATACACACACACACACACACACACACACACATAGACACGCCTGACTCCTAGAGCTAAAAAATGAATTCAACAAAGTTTAATTCATAGAAATTCACAGGATTCAAAATAAACACAAAAGTCAGTCATGTTTCTGTATACCAGTAGGGAATAATCTAAAAAGGAAATTAACATAATGGTTTTATTTACAGTAGGGTTCAAAAGAATGAAGTACACAGAAATAAATTTAACCAAAGAGGTGAAAGACTTATACACTGAGAACTAAAACATTGCTGAAGAAATCAAAGAAGACCTAAGTGAATGGAAATATATATCACGTTTATAGACTGAAAGTCATTATTTTTTTTAAAGGTGTAAGTGCTTTTATTTTATTTTTTTACTTTTTTCATAAAGAGAAAAGTTTAACCAAGTCCAAACTCAGTGGCACTTTTAACTAAATCTCTAAAAATCCATCCAATACGTTATAAAATTTTAAAAATCGAATTATCATAATTTTGACCTTTACTCAGAATTTTATATTTTTTCTTTAAGTTTTTTATTTTATTTATTTTTGTAAAATATTTTATTCATTTATTTGAGAGAGACAGAGAGAGAGAGAGAAGAAGCTAGATCACACAAGCAGGGGAAGTGGCAGAGGGAAAGGGAGAAGCAGGGAGCCTGATGCGGGGCTCGATCCCAGGACCCTAAGATCATGACCTGAGCCAAAGGCAGCCACTTAACCGACTGGGCCACCCAGGCGCCCGTAAAGTTTTCTATTTTAATTCCAGTTCATCAACATACATTGTTGTGTTATATTAGTTTTAGGTGTACAATATAGTGATTCGGCACTTTTCATTTTAACACTGTGTGCTCATCAGTACAAGCGTTTCCTTTGAATTTTTGCTTTTGTTTTTCTTGCCTTAGGAGACATATCTAGGAAAAAGTTGCTATGGCTGATGTCAAAGAAGTTATTGCCTGTGTTTCTTTTCTAGGATTTTATGTCTAACATTTAGGCCTTCAATCCATTTTGAATTTATTTTTGTATATGGTATAAGAAGATGATCCAGTTTCATTCTTTTGCATGTTGCTGTCTAGTCTTCCCAACACCATTTGTTGAAGAGGCCATGGAAGACTTATTATTGTTAAGATAGCAATAATGCCCAAGTGATGAACAGATTCAGTGCAATTCCTGTCAAAATTCCAATGGCTTTGTTTTTTTGCCGAAATGGAAAAGCCAGTGTCTAAATTCATTTGGAATTGCAAGGGGCTCCAAGTAGCTAAAATAATCTTGAAAAAGAAGACCAAAGTTGGAGGACCCACACTTCTGATTTCAAAACTCACTACAAATCGGCAGTAAGCTAAATAAACAGTGTGGTACTGGCATAAGGAATGTAGACCAAAGGAATAGAATTGAGTTTCTAGAAATCAACCCATACATCTATGGGCAATTGATTTTTGACAAGAGTGCTGAGATCATTGAATGAGAGAACAGTAAGTAGTCTCTTCAACATATGGTGCTGGGCCACCTGGATAGCTACTTGTTTCAATGGAATCCTACTTCATACCATATACAAAAATTAACTCAAAATGGATCAATGACCTAAGTATAAGATCTAAATCTATTAAATTCCTAATGGAAAACAGGGTTAAATCTTCATGACCTTGGATTTGCCAATAGATTCTTAGATATGACAACAAAAGCGTAAGCAAGAAAAGAAAAAAATGCATAGGCTGGATTCCATTTAAATAAAAAAACTATGTTCATCAAAGGACAATATTAAGAAAGTAAAAAGACCACTTACAGAATGGGAAGAAATATTTGCAAATCAAATGTCTGGTAAGGATCTAACATCCAGGTATATAACATAGACTTAAAGCTCAAAACCAAACAGACGGATAACCCAATTTAAAAATGGACAAAGGATTTAAATCCCTTTTAGAGGATCTCTCCAAAGACATCTCTCCAAAGACAATATGCAAATAGTCAAGAGTGCATGAAAGATGCTTGACATCATTAGTCATTAGGGAATGCAAATTAAAACCGCAGTGAAATACCACTTCACACCCGCTAGGATGGCTGTAATTAAAAAAAAAAAAAGAAAATAATAAATGTTGAGGATGTGGGGAAATTTTGGAACCTTCATATATAGCTGGTGGAAATGTAAAATTGTACAGCTGCTGTGGAAAACAGAAGTTTGGCCATTCCTCAAAAAGTTAAACAGAACTACCATATGACCCAGCAATTTCACTCTGAGGCATATACCCAAACAATTGAAAACAGGTACTCAAACAAATATGTGTATATGAATGTTCATGACAGCATTATTCACAATAACCAAAAAGTGGAAACGCCCCACATAGTTCAGATGGATGAATGGAGAAACAAATTGTGGTTTATGCATATGATGAAACATTAGCTTTAAAAAGGAGTGAGATACTGATAACTGTGGAGGAACCTGGAAAACACTCTGCTAATTGAAAGAAGCCAGTCACAAAAGGTCACATATTGTATGATCCCATTTATATGATATCCAGAACAGGGGTTGTGTGGAGGGGCGAATGGGGGAGTAATTGCTTAATCAGCATGGAGTTATCTGGGGATGAAGAAAATAACCTTGGGGGGCGCCTGGGTGGCTCAGTCGTTCGGCTCAGGTCATGATCCCAGGGTCCTGGGATTGAGCCCCGCATCGGGCTCCCTGCTTGGCGGGAAACCTGCTTCTCCCGCTACCATTCCCTTTGCTTGTGTTCCCTCTCTCGCTGTGTTTCTCTCTGTCAAGTAAATAAAATCCTTAAAAAAAAAAAAAAGAAAACAAAAGAACCTTGGGACTGAATAGATGTTGTGATTGCACAATATTGTGAATTACTAAGTGCCCCTGAGTTGTTCACTTTAAAATAGCGACTTGTGTGTTCTGAAGATTGCAGTTCAACAATGACTACTACTGCAAAAGACTATAGGGTAGACAATTTACATGTTCGAAATGGTTTAAATGTGAGGAACTCTTTCCCAGGAGGAAGAGGGTTTCGTCTGACAGTATTTTCCCACCGAAACTACAAAGGGCACCTCTGGTCAATGGCATCGAGATAGGAAGCGCCCTCCCAGGGGCTCTCAGGATTATGTGCAATTTCCAGTGAGTTTCCTGTAATTCCACCTCACCACCTTTGTTACCCGTTACTTATGGCATATCTCACGGAGTCAAGAATCTGCGGTTTAGGTGATGGTCATTTTAAGTTTTGATCATGTGAAGGTGGGGGGTGAGACAGGAGGATGGGGAGAAATGTTAGTGTAAAATGTTACATTTATTAAGAAAATTTTAAGGAGGGCCCCTGGGTGGCTCAGGTCATGATCTCGGGGTCCTGGGATCCAGTCCCGCATTGGGCTCCCTGCTTGGCGGGGAGTCTGCTTCTCTCTCTGCCCCCCGCCCCCACCCCGCTCAGGCACAGGAGGCCTCACGCTCTCTCTCTCTCCCTTGCAAAAATAAATAAATAAAACATCTTAAAAAAAAAGAAACATTTAAAGAAGAGTACAAAATATATACCCTAATCCCTCCACCTAGATTACATCTGTTCCTACTTAAAATATATACAAGGAATACTTTGTACAGAATTATGAAATTCAAGTGATATAAGAAGATACAGAATGAAAAGGGAAGGCTTCTCTACCTTGGACAATCTCTGTTAACTACGCTCTTGTGGTTTTTTTTTTTTTTTTAAAGAACTGTTTCATGCTTGTGTGCTTGTGCTCACACACATAGATTTCCTTCAAAAAATAAAGAAGTCATCACAGACTTGCAGATGGCTTTTTTCCTTTTTTGTCCAGGTGTAATCGACATATAACGATTACTAGTTTTAGGACTACAACATAATGATTCGATATTTCTGTATATTGCAAAATGATCACCGTAGTAAGTATAGTTGACTCTGTCACCACACATAGTTAAAGATTTTTTTGCTTCTGATTTGATCATCTAAGATCTGTTCTGTTGGTAAGTTACAAATATACAATACAGTATTGTTAACTTCAGTCACCAGGCTGTACGTGACATCCCCAGGACTTCTTTATTTTATAACAGGAATTTTTTTTTTTTTTTTTTTTTTTAAGATTTTATTTATTTGACAGAGAGAAACACAGCGAGAGAGGGAATGATAGCGGGAGAAGCAGGCTTCCTGCCGAGCAAGGAGCCCGATGCGGGGCTCGATCCCAGGACTCTGGGATCATGACCTGAGCCAAAGGCAGCCGCTTAACGACTGAGCCACCCAGGCACCCCAATATAACAGGAATTTTGTACCTTTGGATCACCTTCCCACATTCGACCCACCTTGGCCCCCATCTCTGGCAACCGACAATCTGTTTCGGCTTTTTATCAGAGAATCCTAGAGCCCTTCCCATACATAAGCACTATTGACGGCCTGAGTGCCTCAGTTGGTTGGGCGTCTGCCTTTGGCTCAGGTCATGTTCCCAGAGTCCTGGGATGAAGCCCCAAGTTGGGAGGAGGGAGGGGGGGGTCCCTGCTTAGCGGGAAGTCTGCTTCTCCCTCTCCCTCTGCCCCTCCCTCACTCATGCTCGCTCGCTCTCACTGTCTCTCTCTCTCTCTCTCAAATAATAAATAAATTAATTAAAAGCTTAAAAAACCAAATGGTTATGTAATCGTCATGGTAATAACTAGCATTTATTGAACGTTTACCATGTGCCAGAGCTGTTCTAAGTGCTGTAGACACGTTACCTCATGTAATCCTCACAGAATCCTCTGAGCTAGGCCCTGCCATTGCTTCTGTTTTACAGATGAGGCAGTTTGCCTCATCTGTAAATGAGAGACCCAGCAAGAAATTTAAATTCCTTGTGTCTGATCCCAAACCCACGCTCTGACCCCTGCAAAACCCCGCTCCACTTCACAGTCTGTGGGGAGAGCTGGGTTTTATCACTATTTACAGCTTTCGTGCGTTCTGCTCTTTGTTTTCCGTGGCCCTTTTGTCAGACTCTTCCCTGAAATGTGCGCTGTTATCTCACACTCCAGGCCATGACCTCTTGGGGTGGGGGGGGGGTCTATGTTTTATCGGAGTTCTCGTAATGCTGTCTTTCTCCTATTAAAAGAGGTTGGGAATGATCATGAAGAGTAAAACAATTATGATAAAGACTTCCAGAATTTTTTTCCCAAGCATGGCTACCAGGGCTTGATTTCTTGACCGGAGGGGGAGCGTCTGTAATTTTTACAGTGTGGTGGGCGAGCTGAAAGAAATTTTTAGCCACTGCTCTTCTCACCTGTAGGGGGTGCATGTCCTAGTTGTCCTTTTGGGACACCACAGGGGAAACCCACCGAGAGGGTATGACTAGGCCCCAGAATAAAAGGGTGGGCCGAGAAAGCCCTCGACTCTTGGGCTAGTGGGCCGTTGACTGTTTCTTTATTTTCTTCCTATGTGGCCATTGTGTCTCCAAACTGAGGTCCAGATTGAAATGTAGCCTGTAGGTCATCTAACAAACAGGCGTGACGTGAACAGGTCAGACGGGGGAGGGCATGGGATGCTTTATGAATTTGTGGCACATGAACAGATGAGGGCACATGGTGGAGATGTCTGTTGGCCCCAATACTGCAGATTTATGTTTTGGCTTCCGTGGAGAAGGAAGGAAACAGCCCAGCCAGCCTTTCTGCTACTGTCTAATGGGAGCACAAGCAGCTAGTTAGTTTGGACCCAGAATCAAGAAAAAAGGTAATAGAAAAATCAAGCTCTTCTATTTTTTCCCTTGGTCAGCAAAATGACAGGATGCTCCCGCCGTCTGTGTGTCCTGGCTGACCCCGGGTTCCTGGCCCCCGCGGGTACAGTCTGCCATTTAGATCCATTTAACAGAAAAGGATCCCGTCTTGTGGTAAAAGTGCAGGCTTGGCATATGCTGGCACTTGGAACTCATTCTGAAATAGACTGATCTTTTCTGGGAAGAGGGCAGGCTCATGAAATAGGGACTCTGGGCAGCATCGTATATTTGGGAGAGTCTGTTTTGTGCCACTTGGGCAAGGCACCAGATTGACAGGTAGGAAACCAGATTTAGAAAGTAGAGGCTAAGGCCATATGGTTAAGTCGTGGAGGAGGAGAAGTTTGTGCCCTGACTTCGGAGAAGGTCTGTAACATCTTTCTTGATCTCCAGAGTTGTCCAAACCACTAAGTGAAGAAACATACTTCCTCTGGCTCATCTGACCAAGTTACTATCTGTAAACTTTTGGGCTGGTTGCCTCAATTTGAGCTGCAATCTTCCTGCCTGGTTGAGATAGAATCCAGTGGGGGAAGTGGGGACGGAGTATCGTTGGTCCCCAGAGTCAAAATGTGAACGGCCATAGGGTCCAAATGGAAACCAGAATGATGATTTCACTCTTGTCTTTCCTAGCACATTTATTTTTCTTCCAAGTTTCTTTTTTTTCTTTTTCTTTTTTTTTTTAAATTGCTTATTTGTGTAATCTCTACCCCCAACGTGGGGCTCAAACTCACAACCCCAAGATCAAGCATTGCATGCTCTTCCGACTGAGCCAACCAGGCATCCCTCCTTTCTCTCTCTCTCTCTTTTAAATAAAGTCAATCAGTTGTATTTTCATAAAGCTAGCATATAGAAATGAACATTCGCTGGCAAATTAGATGGTGCACATCACTTTCTGTAACTTGGATTCTGAGCACGTGCATAGTAATCATGCCTGTGGCCCACAATGTGGATGAAATACGCTCAAGCTTAAAATGTGGCCAAGTGAGCCCTCCTGATGCTCTGGCCAGCGGAAGGTGACTTCGCTGTTGGCATGGCTGGACATCAGGCTGTGGAGGTCTTTTCCAGGCTCCACATGGTAGGAGAAATTGTTATTCTGATGTATCATTCTCCAGCCATTGTGGTAGAATGGCACGTTATTAAGCTATGGTTTGGATGTAATAAGTTATACTTGTGGAAGAAACTGACTTGAGCAAGTTCCCGTAAAAAGACAGCGTGTGTGACGATGTGACAAGGAAGTGAAGGGGTCGAGTGGAGAGGGGACCGGTGATGATGTAATGTGACCAGGGCTTATCTGGAAAGCCCTTAGAGATGTTTCGCCGGGTGTGTGTGCGTGTGTGCGTGCGTGTGTGTGTGTGTGTGTGTGTGTGTGTGTGTGTGTGTGTAAAGCTTCAGATGGGGCAGCCTGCTACTGTACCAAGGCCTCAGGAAGATGGGGAACCTCCTGCGGTCACTAGCAGCCCTGGGCATGCTGTCTCGGGAGTGCTTCCTTTCTTCTTCCTTCTGAGGGAGAGAAAAGATGGCCACCCCCAGCTTCTGCCTCATGTGACACAGTTGTAGCTTCCGGGAGCTTCGTCTCTCTGTGTTTCATGGCCTCTGTGTGGAAGGACACACTGAGACTCCCTACCCCAGTGCTTGCTTGTGGTTATTAAAAGTCTCTCTGTGGCGTCAATGAGGCTTTTTTTTTTTTTTAAAGTAATCTCTACACCCAACACGGGGCTCGAACCCACAATCCTGAGGTCAAGAACCACATGCTCCACCAACTGAGCCAGCCAGTGAGGCTTTTTTGATGAACAGAAATGTGAAATCAGTTCGCCAGCTTCGGCATCCAGTAGATTTCTGGGCTTTGGTGGCACAGTATTGACAAGATCCTAACGGACATGTCATTCTTTTAAACTTGTGTTTCTGTATACATTTCATATGCTGTGTAATATCTTAGTACAGTAGCCTATGTATACGGGTTGTAAGTAAATATATACATATTAGAGGATGCACGCAATGATTTCAGTGTTGGTGTGTGAAGTTCAAATGTGCTGATGCCCTTATATGATTGTGAGCAAGAAGGTGGCCTGCGCTGTGCAATTACCCCTTTGTATGTCTTATTTGTATTAAATTATTTTTTAATATCAGAGTTAACCAAAGTTGTTTGTTTATAAGTTACAAACTGCCTATTATTTCACTTTAAGGTTTCTCAGCTCTGGACTTTTTCCTCCCCAGCATTTGAAGGTCCCACATGCTGAGATTCTATAAGGTTTTGTTGACGTCTTAGGACTCAGATGTGGTCTGAAGACAGTTTAGTGATAGGGAAGGAAAGTACCAGGAAACAGAGGCCTGGAATTGGCCCCTTACTCCATTCCAGTGTGACTGTGAATTGTACCAGTCCTTAAGTTCTCTACCCATAAAATGGGTATAATGACCTCAGAGTCACCGTGAAGGTCAAATGCAGTAATAAATCTGAGTCTGTTCTATGAACCACAGAGCCTTTAGGATGTAGGTTAGGGTAAACAGAGGCCATTGGTTTAGCTCCTCATGAACTGTCAACAAAGGGCATATTCTCACACATCATACCTGAGGGGAATTGTGGGGTACCAAGGAACTCACCCCTGGATCTGAGCAGTCATACCCTAGGGTGGCGAGAGATTGTTCCCATGTATGGTGCACAGCTGCCTGTCTCTCTGTGTCGTGAGGATGAATTCAGGACAAAAACCCACCTCTTTTGGGCTGCTAAGGCCTTGAAATCTGCCTCCATTTCTTGTTCCCATTGTGTAACCTGTGCACTTATGGGATAAGAGCTATCCTACTGAGGGGCACCTGGGTGGCTCAGTTGGTTGGGCGTCTGCCTTTGGCTCAGGTCATGATCCCCAGGTCCTGGAATCTAGCCCCAAATCGGGCTCCCTGCTCAGTGGGGAGTCTGCTTCTCCCTCTGACCCTTACCCTGCTAATGCTCTCTCTCTCTCAAATAAATAAATAAAACCTTAAAAAGAAAAAGAGAGAGAGATCCTACTGAATCTCCAGTGCCTGACACAGTGCCGGGTATGGCTTAGGCATGTGGGAGGTGCTTAGGGTAGAAGAGAAATGATCATCATACCTGTTTGCATCTCTGGGCCTTGTCATAGGATTGGGAGCCCAGACAGTGTTCATCAAGAGTCGGCAGGATTGGGATGGAGGTCAAGAGCTCGGGCTTCTGAGGCATGGACCAGTTCAGTTGCTAAGCCTGTTTTCCCAACTGTGATGCATGATAATAGTACATCTCTCATCGAATTGGGTTGGAGATTAAATGAGATGATACAAGTGAACAGCACAGAGTCCAGCTTAAAATATCAGCTGTCGTCTTTGTCCTTATGAATAACACGATTGGCATTATTAAAAGCTCACTGATATTGTGATTTGGAACTTGGAAGCCCAGAAGCTCCATTTTTGCCTTGATGTCTTTAACTGTCTTCCATTTAATTTTCCCTTAGTCACCATTTAAAAATGGTGTCAAACTTGTTTATTTGACAGAGTTCTCTACCCATAAGATGGGAATTTTATGGGTAGAGAACTACCCATTTTTAAAATGGGTAGTTTTAAAAAAAATGTTTTAAAAACATTTTTAAAAATGCCAAGCTTATTTATTTGACAGAGAGAGATCACAAGCAGGCAGAGTCAGGTGGGGGTTGGGGGGGGTGGCAGGGACGCAGGTTCCCTGCTGAGCAGAAAGCCTGATGTGAGACTCGATTCCAGGACCCTGAGATCATGACCTGAGCCGAAGGCAGAGGCTTTAACCCACTGAGCCACCCAGGCGCCCCCCACCCCCCTTAGTCACCATTTTTTTTTACGCCAATTTTAACTTACTTGGACAAGTGCACTGACTTTTTAGGGCAAGCTCACTTTAGTGGCCTTGATGCTAACCTCTGCCAGTGGAAACTTCTTTTTTTTTTTCTTTTTTAAGATTTTATTTATTTATTTGAAAGAGAGAGTGAGAGAGTACAAGCAGTGGGAGCGGCAGGCAGAGGGAGAAGGAGAAGCAGGCTCCCCACTGAGCAGAGAGCCCAACATGGGGCTCAGTCCCAGGACCCTGAGATTATGGCCTGAGCCGAAGGCAGACGCTTAACTGCCTGAGCTACCCAGGTGCCTCCAGTGGGAAGTTCTTACCCTCTGGCAAGGTTTTAGATTAATTTTCCTTGCTGGAGGGGTCGCAGGTTTTTTTTTTTTTTTCTTTTTTTCTTTTTAGACCAGGGTTGTACCATAGCATTAAGGACAAGAGGTTGGCTCCACAATTTAATATCCAGCACTGCGGTGAAGAGCTGGTCGGTAGTCACTTGCTTGCTTTATGACCTTCAGCTTGTCTTTGGCTGGGGAGCAGTTGAGGACACGATATAGGAGAGCAAATTGCATTCAGAGGATATTTCCATAGCTTTACTGCTTGTTATCAGCATAATACCCATTCCGGTTGATCCTGGCAAATCTGTCCACATCTGAGTGTCTGTCTTTATCTGCAGACACACTCGCTCTCTCTCATTTGGAAAATAAAAGAACAGAATTGCCTCATCTTTGATCTTGGCTGCTTGGGCCATGGTGGGGAGGTGGGGGTTTCTGCTGACCTCTGCTTAGAGGCTGCGATGTGCAGTGGATTCTTTAGGAAGCCGTGATGTAGGCAGTTTTGTGTTTCCCGGTCATGTTCTTAAACTAAGTATACTATTTTAGCATTTATCTCCAAAGAGCATAGACCCAAAGTGAGGGTGGTAGTAATTCATTGATGACTTTTATTTGTATCTTGTAAAATCTCTTAAGCACCTGCGGAAGTGCCAGATGATTGGAAACCAGAATTCTAAACCATGAGAAAGTCAGGCTAGCGTGTAGTGATGGGGGGTGTTTCTGGTCACACTCCAGAGGCCAACTCCCCTTCCTCTGACACACTCCCTTCCTTTCTCGCAAGTGCCTTTCCTGTCGCTCGTGTGCTCATCGAGGCCTAGACTCGATGTAGTTGACCTTTGTAAGTACAGGACGTTTCCTGATACATCATGGGTCAAGACTGATATTTCGTTGGAACTATGATAGGATAAGGATGGTGGATCAGTCGCGAGCAGGTGGTCATCTCCCCAGCCGGCCCCTGACACAGCCTGTGAGCACGTATGCATCTCATTTGTTTAAATCATACTTGCTGTCAGCTCGCGTCTTGATTAAGGGATTGCTATAGGAGGCTGCATTACACCGCATCTCGGCCGGGTGATCTGAGAAGCGTTGAGTGTTCATTCTTACGAGTGAGGTGGCAGAAGGTGTGACCTTTCAAGGTGACTGTAGTCAGGATGTATGAGCTCTTTCTTCTGTCTGCCCTGCAGAATTGAGCCTAGAGTGCAGGCCAAGCTCTTCTAGGGTCTTAGCACTGCCATGATAGACTGCCCACCGTCAGCTATGAGGGCACATAGTAGATGCTCAGTAAAAATGCAGCCAGTGAAAGAGCAGCCTTCTAAATGGCCTCTGTTCCCTCCTTGGGTTGCCCTCCAGTCCTCTTCAAGCTCCACAACTGAGTGGATTTTACTGGTTTCCATGGTCCTCAGACAAGTTCCAGGCTCCTTAACCAGGTTAGGACAATGCCCTTGGCCTGTGGGTGTCCCGGGGTCTGTTCTGATTGAGTGACGCTCTTTGTGCTGGTGGCTCAGTCGTCTTGATGTTGCTCCTGCCAGCCTGACCCCTCTCCAGTCTGCGGAACATTCGCTTGCATTCTCCTGCTCCTGTTTCCAGGTGCTTCGTCCTGGTGGGTGTATCAGCGTTAATTAGGGTTCCTTCAGGGAAGCAGAGCTACTGTGTTACAGGAAAGGATTCATGGCAGTTGTCACACTAGATACCAGTGTGGGCGGAGGGGCCACAGGAGGCTTGGAAGAAGGAGTTTGAATATTAGAGGACATCCCTTGAACCAGAGTAGTACCAGCATGGTGGTCGGTGGGACTCTTGCAGAAGCTCTGAGAAGCTGACACAGCCAACAGCAAGTGGCCCGCAGAGGGGAGGGGTGGCTCGCTGTCTGTGGGCAGCTGCTGCCTCTCACCTACATCTGGAGGGAGGCCTGGGGCCACAGGCGGGACAAGAGGTGGATACAGAAGTGGGCTCTGCCGGGAATCTTTTTCTACCTGTGTCCTGAAGACTTTCGGGTGGTGTAACAGCAATTCTCAGCTTCCGGCAAATTTCCCTTTTGGCCAATTCAAACTCAGAACCCTATGGAGAAAGGGATCCTGGGAAATGTCATCCCCACTTTAGCCACACTGACTGTCGGATAATCCAGGAGGGTGCAGAGCAGGCCAGTGTGGCAGAGCCTGTGTGGGGTGTGGATGTGTGTGTGCACGCAGATGTGCATGTGTGTGTGTGTGTTTGTATGCATGTGCATGCATGCGTGCGTGTGCATATATGGTACGTGTGTCACAGGCACACCTGTGCTTCAGGTCCCCTGTGGAAAAATGTATGAGAATATTAGAAGAGGGGGGCTAGAGCCTCTGGGTTAGAGAGCTTCTTTAAGCTTCTGGCTGGGTTCTAGTCAGAACAGGATTGGCAGGAGAGGCCAGACAAGGGGGCGGAAGGGGCCTCTGCTAGTCGCTGGGCTCTCCATCCACATGGCCATGGGGAGTTGCTGGCATCTTTGCCTCCCAGAGGAAAAAACCCTCAAACCTCCACTAAATTCAGTTCTTGGACAGACTTTCTTTTTCTCCTTGCTTGGCTCCTGTTGCTAGAACTCAGCTCCCCCAGCTCTCTTCCTCTGTTCTCCAATCCTACTCCCTGCCTTGCCTGGCGAATGCATTCTTTTGGTTTCAGATTTAATATCCCTGCCTCCACAAAGCCTTCCCTGATCTCTCAAATGTGGGTTAGGTGTCCCTTTGTTTCCCCATCCCAGCACTTACCCCGCACGGTATGTGATACTCTTTAGTTTACTTGTCTCTTCTTCCCTGGACCAGGAGTTCTGTGGGGGGAGGGGAAGGGACAGATGACCTTGCTGGGACTTATCAGCAAGCACCATTTCTTCCCTTCTTGATGTCATACAAGTGATAAGGGCTGGCCTTTCTGATTCCAGGTTCTAAGCTGTGTGTATGAGCATGCATGTGTGTGTGTGTGTGAATGGTTCATCCATTCCCCTGTGGGGTTGACCAGTTGACCCCCAGTGTGTGTGTGTGTGTGTGTGTGTGTGTGTGTGTGTGTGTGTGTGAGTGAATGGTTTATCCATCCCCCCTTCCCCCTGTGGAGTTGACCAGTTGACTACACTGTGTGTGTGTGTGTGTGTGTGTGTGTGTGTGTGAGAGAGAGAGAGAGAGAGAGAGAGAGAGAGAGAGAGAGAGAGAGAATGGTTTATTCATTCCCCTCATCTTCATTCCCCTCATCCCCCTGTGGAGTTGACCAGTTGACTACCACTGTGTGTGTGTGTGTGTGTGTGTGTGT
>CM053616.1:69589836-69604497 GCA_028646535.1 Procyon lotor
TGAGAATCTGAGGAGGGACCTTCTCACCAGAAAACACTTACCTACCTGCAAAGGTAATATACGATTTTGGGGGTGTCAGGTGCTCAACACACATGACTCACGCCACAGAAGGGTGACAGGAGTGAAGAGGAAATTTGTTTGTCTGGGGTCCAGCGGTGGGGGGGACAGAGGAAAGGCTCGCTCTTTCAGATCATCGCTGTGCCCGCTCCGAGCTGCATCGACTTTGGCCTGGTTATGGCAGGGAGGGGGGCGGGGGCGGGCAGGGAATAACATGAGGCCATCAGATTCTGACGTGGGCACAGGGCCCTGGTCTTTGGGCGCTGTGGCTCTGATGTGCTCTGATGTGTTGACATGTCCGCTATTAGGATCGTGTGTGTGTGTGTGTGTGTGTGTGTGTGTGTGTGTGTGTGTGTGTGTGAAGCCCCCTGGCTAGAGAAGGGAGGCTGTGCCTATATTTCCCTTGTCTTTTGTCGGAGACTTCGCCATTACACATTTTCTCCACAGAGATTTAGGATTGATTTAATGAGCTGTTATTCAGAAGAGTCGTGAAGTGGGGTGACAGGGTTCTCTCAGGCCCAGAGATGAGGAAATGAGCTCCCCGGATGTGTCCTCCACACTTCCTTTCTCCCTCGGTCTTCCCACTCTCGAGCACCAACCATCCAGGCCTTGGTCCGATGGCTGAGTAGGAGAACATTCCTCCACTTCCCCTAAAGTGTCTTGTCAGGGCTCCTCAGGACCACAGTGAGGGCATGAGGGGGATGGAGGAGGAGGAGGAGAAGAACCGAAACATTTCTCGCCCCACGTGCTGGTGCCGGAGCCCCTGCTGACTCACTGTGTGGAAATGATCCTAAATGAAGGAGAACGTTTCTAATGAGATGAAAGGGCACTTAATAAAACAACGCAACCCTACACAAGGAGCTGTGTGAGCAGTTGTTCAAAGCAGCCCTGAAAGGTCTAGAATGAGATCTTATTATTATTTTTTTTAGGTTTTATTTATTTACTTGACAAAGAGGAGAGAGATCACAAGCAGGCAGAGAGTCAGGCAGAGGGAGAGGGGGAAGCAGGTTCCCTGCTGAGCAGAGAGCATGATGCGGGGCTCGATCTCAGGACCCTGAGATTATGACCTGAGCCGAAGGCAGAGGCTTTAACCCACTGAGCCACCCAGGCGCCCCTAGAATGAGATCTTAAAAGCAAATTTTGAAATCCCCCATTCTCTGCTTTCTGATCTTGCATGCTGTGATCTTTTCCCTAGAGGCTTACCCTTAAGATTGAATTATTGCTTTATGTTGTAGGTCTTTATCTCCCATAACTATATTTGCTGACCTTGGGTTTACCGTCGGGGCTTAAGTCTCGCTAAAATAGGCTTTGCCAGTTAAAGTCACGTAGTATCTTTCTCTCTCATGGACCTGAGACTGGGCTTCTGGGGGAGGACGCGGGATCGCTACTCTCGGGGGGGGGGAAGAACCTCGTGAGTCCCTGGAAGCTTTGCGGTCATCATGTGTCTGGGCCGCCCTCTCATACTTCTGACCTGCCCTCATCTTTCACTTCCTGCTCTGCAAAGGAGGCATAACTCTACTTCATCAGGGCTGCTGCTTGGATGAAATAAAATTGGTTCAGAGTCTGCTTAATACATGCTGTCTGCTACATCTGTCTCAGCTACCTACCGCCGTGTAACAAGTTGCACCAAAATTTAACAGCTTGAGACAGCACGCACTGAATATCTCACCATTTTGTGGGTCAGGAATCTGGGCACAGCTCCATGGGTCCTCCGGGTCAGGGTCACTTAGAGGGCCACAGTCAGGTGTCAGCTGGGTCTGCAGTCACCTGGGAATGGGATGGGGGGCAGGGTCTGCTTCCAAGCTCCCTCGATGGTTCCTGGCAGGATGCAAGTGCTGAGACCCCCTGCAGATGTGCTCTGAGGACTTGACGGCCGTGGCCTCAATCCTCTTTCAGTTCCCTGCATCGTGGTCCCCCCGTGCATGGCGGCTTGCTTCCTCAGAACCCGCAGGTGAGAGGAACGAGGGCAATTTTTATAACCTAACCTTAGGAGTGACACTCATTTTTTTTTTCATATTCTGTTTTTTAAAAGCCACTCATTAGGTCCAGGCCACATGCAGGGAACCAAATACAGGGTGGTGGGGGTGAGGGGTGGGGATCATTGGGAAAGATTTTAGAAGCTGGCTACAATAATTATGATCATTATTTTTCCTTATTTGTGAGCTCTGCAAATCGGGAACGGCAAATATCAAGTGTTTTGTCAGAAAAATTCCAGAATGTAATAAGATCCGATGTTTGGTACTTTGTGCCTGTCTAGGCCAAGTATTTCATGAGATCAGTGGATTTTCCCTCTGTGACGAGGGGAGCCTGTGCCTTTGTCATTTGAGCAATCAACCATCTTGCCCACCTGAGAGCCCACACCTAGGTCACTTGTGAGGAAAGAAAGGTGGCCAAAGGACAGTTGGTTCCTCGGGCAGAAAGTACGATTTAAGTAGAATATTGTGTTAACTTTTTTTTTTAAGTGGTTAAGGTCACACCTTCTAAGAGTCATTAGAAAAACTGAAATTTCTGCTTAGCTGCGCAGAGTTTGTACATGAGGACAGACTGCTCTCTGAGATATGCCAAGGAGCAGCGGGGTTGTTATAAGAATAACGGAAGTAAAGAAGCTAGGGAACTGCCCTTCCTCTTTTTTTTTTTCTTTTAAGATTTTATTTATTTATTTCACGGAGAGAGAGTTCACAAGTAGGCAGAGAGGCAGGCAGAGAGAGAGGGGGAAGCAGGCTCCCCGCTGAGCAGAGAGCCCGATGCGGGGCTCGATCCCAGGACCCTGAGACCATGACCTGAGCCGAAGGAAGAGGCTTTAACCCACTGAGCCACCCAGGCGCCCTAACCATCTCTTCTTTTTAAACACTTACCTAAGAGTCACGTAAGATCCCGTGGTCGGCCAGGTTGCTGCGATTCCCTCCTATAACATGAGGAGGCTAAGACTTAATCCACCGTGACCAGAGATATGAGGAGACAAGGCCATTTAACCTTTCTGCAGACAATAGAAACAGACCTACAGAGGACGTGGGTGATGGAATGATCAGATGTGGACTTGAAAATATGTAAAATACAAATATGTTTAATATGGTCAAGGAAATAAAAGTCACGATTTCAAAATCTGGCAAGCAATCAAACACTATAAAAGGGGAAATTTTATGGCAGAAAAAATATAATAATGGATCGATAAATGGGATTACCATCATGTTAGAGACATTGGTAGAAAGAATTAGAAATTAGATCAGAAGATCTCCAAACTGATACTCAGACAAAAATATGGAAAATAAAGAATAGAATATAACAGATATATAAGAGAAGGTAAAAAAGTTTAATACGAGCATATCTGGTGTCCCAGAAGGAGAGAAGAGCTATAATAGAGCAGAAACAATACTCAAAAGAGATAATAACAGATACTTTCTGTATGAAATGCCTAGCTTAGTGCTTGGAACTTTTTATGTGCTCAGTAAATGTCAGCTTTTCTCATTGTCTATATTGCTATTTTGCTCACTTCTGCTCCTATGGAAGATTTGTGCTATTGGCAATATTGCCGGAGTCCAAATCTGCTGGGCCATTTGTTCAACAAAGATCTCTTTAGTCTCCCAGGGCGTACTGCTTGTGCTGAAAGCCTGAACATCTGGTTCTCACTGGCTACAGTCCCCAGTTTGAAATTAGAGTAAATTTTCCCATGGAAACAGTAAGTTACCCTATAGATATAAACAGAGATCAGATTCCTCCAAAGAAGTGTGCTATAGTTCAGCGGCAAGTTTGGGAAATAGTCATTATTTATTTACAGCCTTATTTCAACAGAAAAATGCTCTCTGAATTTCAAATGATTCGCCAGCAAATGCGGTGTTGGAAGATGGCCATCAGTCGTGCGTTTGATGTATGGGTGATTGCCTGGACAGTGACCTCGCTGCGATCACTCTAACCTCTTTGTCTTTGATTCCTTTGTGAGGTTTAAGTCTGAGCGTGAGTGTCCTGACTGCAGGAATTGGGCTTAATTTTCTCATCTCCTGTCCGTGCATATTGCTGACGGCACAGGCACTGAGTAGACCAGTGGATGTGTGATGGAGGCATGTCTTCCGGAGAGAGATGGTTTGGCTGGTGAATAGAGCCCTGGGGGTGGGGAAAGGGATATCTGAACCCTGATGATGCTTTTACTAGTCGTAGGACCATCGACCATGGTTTCCTTACATGGGAACTGTGGACAATGCCTTCTGTCCTCTGCTTTACAAAGGGCTGTTGTGAGAACCCAGTGAGAGAGGGTAAGTGAATACATGTGTTTCTGTTCCCTTTGGAGCCATTTAATTATCTCCTTCTTGTGGCTTCCATGCTCTCCGTTTCTGCTTATTTCTTTCTACTATCTCAGAGGATGTTTTTACAACTCTCCCGGTCACTTTTTGCCCCCCAAACAATGACCCCTTATTCCCTGTATGTGGACTTTATATCATTCTCATATACATCTAGAGAATTGTGGACATTTCCAAGATTTGTTCATTAGTGCCCAAGGGGCATTGACCTAAATGCATAAATTCATTTATGCCGTTGGGGCGCCTGGGTGGCTTAGTGGGTTAAGTTAAGCATCTGCGTTCGGCTCAGGTCATGATCCTGGGGTCCTGGGATCGAGCCCCAGTTCTGTCCAGCTCCCTGCCCAGCAGAGTGTCTGCTTCTCCCTCTACCCCTCCCACTGCTCATGCTTTTCTCTCTCTTTCTCAAGTAAATAAATAAAATCTTTTTAAAAATTCACTTATGCTATTTACATGCTTAAAATATCTGTAAGCATTTTTGTCCCCATGAGGCAGATAGAGAAAATAGTGACTCTCAGACTCAGGGCAGATCCCACCTTTTTAAATACGAGATAATTCAGTTTCCTTTTGTCGTATATGTAGTCAGGTTCCCTTTGTAAATGAATTTTGAGACGTTTGTTTGAACGCACACTGTTGACACATGCTCAGGGGCTTTTAATTGATATTGTATTTTCCTCAAATAATTTTGGGGTGTGCTTTCCTAAATACGGTGAGATGCCTACAGTTGGATTTCCATGCCTTGCTGGTTCAGATTTTTCCCAGAACATAGCGTGAAGGCTGAAATTCACTCTGGACAGAGGTCTCACCCCACTGAAGGAAATCCTGTAGACTGTATGATAATAAAACAAGCACATTATAGACTTGAATTTAATGAATTTTTTTTGCTTTCACGGCACTTTTTTTTTTTTTTTTTGTAGTGGTAACTGTGATTTATAAATATCGAACCCTTTTCATTTCGGTGCCAAAGATATTTAGGGCTCAGGGGCAAACAGGCCCATTAAGTCTGTAATTCCAATAAGCCTTTAAATGTCATCCAGGAACAAAGTCCTTCAGTTCCCCTGTGGAAAGGGTGTTGTAGAGACAGGACTGAAGTGATACATGGGAGCTCTCCATGGAGCTTACTGAAAGTCTGGGGATGGTGTTTAGTGTTTTGACCTTGGCCAATTCAGGTCCCTCAGAAGCAGTGGCTCGACTGTGCGATCGGGGTCTTCTGCCCATAGTTTTGTCATAAATCCCATGCAGAGGAGTGGGATGGGCGTGTGCATCCTCTCCCCCTTAGCCAAAGCTTTAAAAAGAGAACTTGGTGGGTTAATAGGGAATTTGTGCCACCTTTCTGTGGGGTTTCTTTAGAATCAGGGTGCAGACTGCAGAGCTCTGAGGTTGGGATATGCTTGATAGGGAGTGTTCCTTTATGTCCACTCCTGTTCTGCTTTCTCTTCTGGGTGGATCCAGGGTTTGGGGAAGGACAGGCGGTGCCATCGAGGAGTCCTGGCTGGGGTGGCAGGGGCCTGGCCTGCTGACACAGGGCGTGGTGGTGAGGCCCTGGGCCAGGCGTCCTGGAAACGGAAATTGTCTCCTCCGTGACCTCATCTCTTCAGCAGCAACACACACTTCCTCTAGACGTTTCTTCCCCATCTGCCCCGACGTGGAACTAATAATAATAAGCAGGCACACGCAACACTGCCCCGAATCACTAGGCACTGTTCCCCGCATGTGCCTGCTGTCGTCTCCACAAGGCCATCTCCTGCACGCAGAGGGGCACGTCCAGTGTCCTTGAAGAGACCTTTGCTCCACTGGGTCAGACTCTGCGGTGCTCTTGGCTTCCGGGACTTTGGGGTCCAAAGATCAAGCCACTCACCATCCCATGGTTTTGCCTGTCCCTCTCTTTATTGTTTTCCTCCATCCATAAAATCTGGCTGGACTCCACAGTCCTCCTAAATTCCTATCTTAACTCCCTATCAATGTGTAAGCACTCAAGACTTTGCAGAAGTGTGTAAGGCTCCAAGTCTAAACACTTAAATAAGTGGATGCCTGAAAAAAAAAACAATAAATTAAAAAAAAAACCCGTGTCATGTGGGTTCTCTCTGATTCCTGGACTAGAGACAGATGCTGAAATGATCATTTCCATACTTCACGTGATGGCAAATCATATTCTGCCTCTTTGACATTTTGGTTGGCATGAAATTGAAACTGAAGAGATTCCTGTCTGTGCCACAAGTTATTTAATTTATAGTGGTTTGGGGGGGCCATTTCTGATTTCTATAAATAATACTTCCATGAACTTTTTTGTGCTTATTTTTTTTTCCTTCTTTTAGCTACATTCTTAGGAATGGAATTCCTGAGTCTGTGATTCTTGGTCTAGCTTGTCATTTCCTTTCCACAGGAAGCACGTTGGTTTATAATGTGCTTCGTGAGTTTGGAGAGGAGGAGACGGTAGGTGCATGTTGACTGTTGGGAAGAGTAAGGCAATGGTAAAGGATGGTCATTTGTTCTGGGAACACACATTGCTTGAGTCATACCGATTGTCTGCAGAGCTGGGTTGCAAAGATTTTGAGGGCCTTTTTAGGCTCAATAAAATGATATGTCCTCAACTGACGAGTGATGTCTTCCATGAGAGCAGGACTAGGTAGGGGTGCTATATTTGCCTAGGACTTGTCATTCTTTATGTTGAGAAGTAGGAATGCCTCCTCACGGCCCATCACGGTCGTCCACGAGGGAATCAAGGGATGCCTTGTGTTTCATAGGACAGCAGCTGCAAGTCTGTGGTTTGTGATTTCATAATCATAGATTTACATGTGATTAATAAATGTGACCGTTCGAATAGCAGATATTGTCATGTCAGAGCAAGTGGTGGTTCTCGGAGGATTGCCTTATTAGCCCCGGATAGTGGCTTATATGGGAGGGATATCATTGAAGGCATCCATTTTCCCGTAAGTAGATGGAACCTTTCACTGGGCCTCATCATGGGTTTGATGCCAACCACACAAATGAGAATACAATAACACACTGATTACCCTCCAGGGATGATTCTGCTGAACTTTCTTCCTGGTTTGTGGAATCAGAATTGGTTTTATTCTAGTGCCTTCCCAGTAGCTGGTAGTTTGTCCCCCTTTCATGACAGGCAAAGCCCCGGCAGATCTCTTTCAAGAACACATGATGCTACAGTGGAGAGCAGTGATACAGGACTACAAATATACCTTGGGAGTTCTAGAAGATGGACTTTTGGGGGAAGAAATTTACATTTGGCAAAGAGGTTGATTTAACCCGGTGAGAGCCTTAAGAGGATTTCACTGGAACTCAGAAAATTAGATTCTGACTCGACCAGCCAGCTGTGTGACCCTGAGGAAGTCCCACGGCTTCCTCTTTTGAAAAACTAGGAGCCTGGACAAGATGGACCCCGCGAGTCTCATAATCTTGTGAAACGGAAAAATATCTGCGGAGACGACTTTCTTTCCGTCCCTGTGAGCCCACTAAAAATAAAATGGCCTTTTAGAGAACGGTGAGCAGCTGCAGCCCCCCTCTCTCATCCTCTTTCCTCACAGATGCCTTTCTAAACCCAGTGAGGCTTTCAGCTTTTCCTGCTTTAACCCTGTGTGTTTTCGCGTGCTTGAGGCCTGACTGAGTGGTGCTTCCCTCTTGGGTGTGTGTCACCCGGGGAACGAGGTTCCTGCAGGAAGAGGAACTCACAAAGGCCCAAGCCAAGAGTCAGGAAAAGCGCCGGCTCCCAGCGGGGCCTCCCTCACAATCCTTGAGCAGGGCCTTCCCCTGGTGGCCAGCGGGGGAACAGCAGGCGCCCCCGGAGGTGCTTTCTGGAACCATGCAAAACCACGGGCCACGGATGATTTGAAGCAGTTCTTTGTTGAGGATATCGTCTTTTCTGAAACAGACTTAAACTTTGCCTCTCCTTTTGTTTTTTCATTCCCCCCCCCCGTCACATGGATGAGAGAGAAAGAGAAACTTCGAGAAGGAAATGGTAAGAAGAAGAGAAACGCGGAGCGTGTTTGCCTGAAGGATGAATTGTTCAGTCTAAATTTGAGCAGCCTTCCTGCCTTAACTATTCAGAAAAGCTGGTATTTTAAGCCTGAGTTATCTGTGGAAGATGATGAGTAGAAAGGAATCATTTCCAGATGGCTTTTGAATTTTTCATCCTCAAGGGCATTTTGGGGATGGGCCTTGCAGGATGTGTGGGGCTGTTTTGGGGATGTGGAGCCGGTTGTTCTGGGTGGAGCCCTTGGATAGGATGAAAGGAGAGACCCAGAATGTGCTTCCTAGAGCAGAGGCCTCATCATGAGGCGCACGGTCTCCCCAAAGCCCGTATCCCAGGGGCCCTTCACTCACAGAGAGTAAGAGCCACGGTGCCTACAGGGGAAGGGCCTCTGAAAACTGGTGTGAACTGGAGGCATTCCAGAGGGCTGATTTTCTCAGCTTGGAAGCAGGGGGAGCCTGGGTATAAGCTGAAAGGACACCAAAGGAGGCCCAAAAGGGACAAAATCCGCACTCGGGAGGTGCGGATTTGTCTGCGGAGCCCTGGGCCGAGCAGCCCTGCCCACCTGTGAGCATGGGTACCCTCTCCTCCAGGCGCCTCTCCCGGCTGTGGAAGTGGGGGGCTCTAATGTCCTGTCCGTCTGGGTTTGCCCGCTGCGGGCACGGGGAGGACAGGGCTTGCTGACCGCCTGCTGGCCCAGTGGTCAGCCCGAGAGAGAGTGTTCCTCCAGTGGGGATGAGAGGCCCCAGAGAGGGATGAGACAGGCGCTCGCACCAGCCCTGCCTTCCCGTCTCAGGGATGGCTTCTGGGGGCGCACACACGGCAAAGACAAATCGTTTAGCATTTCTTGTGGGAAAATGAACTTCCTATGGGAGGAGTTGCACGCTATGAACTCAGTGACCTAAAAATACGTGAAAGTACAAATGGGTCCCCAGCCTGCCCATCAGGGCCGTTTGCAGAGAGCAGTTCACCTCGCAAGAGCACATTTTCCTTCTCTTCAAGGGTAGGGCAGCACCGTCCTTTGGGTTTCAGGTTTGCTGGGGGTTGCATGGGCTAAAGAGTGACAGGAACCACTCATCTGTGGGGCCGTGGGGCAGAGGGAGTTCAAAGCAACCGAGATAACAAGAACTGAGTTGTAGGGTTTGGGAGAACGGTAAGGCACGTTAGCGGGAATCCATCCTGAAGGTTCGGCTCAGAAATAACAGCGGCATGTTGATCTGGAATCTGGGAGCTGATGTTTGAGTTCTGTCGCCACCTCTCTGCACTCCTCACATCCACGTGCATGCCGCAGATAGACGGTCTTTGGTGCTTTTGTTCCGTTATGGCTCCCAACCAGGGGAGGCCACTCGCGCTGGGATAGGAGACCTTCTGGAGAATGACGTTCTGATGAGTGTCACCAGCCGGGGCCCCTCTTGCTCTGCGATTGCAGGAACTGTCCTCTGAGCACGAGGAACAGGAAGGAGTAAAAATAGTTCCGATTTCCAGTTGGTATTTCAAGTCTCATTTTGTATCTCAGTGTAAAGAAAAGCACATCTCTCTTTTTCAGCGTTTCCTCCTTGACCTTTAGGCTTTGAGACACATTTAACAGAATCTGAGAACTGCATTGAGTGATGCAGTTTTCTGTTTTCTTCTTGGGCTGACTATGTCTTGTTTCCCGTTCACGTATAGACCTCAGAACGTCACTCTGATCCTTGACGATGAGCATGTGTCCAGGAGGACGTCTCTGTGTCTCAGTTGTCTGTGAATCATGTGTCTCCTTGCCCTGCCGCCCTTCTTGGAAGAGCGGTGCCTGGCAGCTGAGGCCAACTGCTTTGTTCTAGTATGTTCGACGTCCTGGGCAGTCTCCTGATTTTACCTTGTGGCTCTTCCTTTGAAATTTCCATTTCTGCCATCGTGGTTTTAATTTCTAAGGTCAGTCTTATTCTCGGAATAATCTTCTAAAACGGCATCCTGCTCGTTTGTGTGTGGGGGTATAAACACGTGGTATTTCTTAGCTGAGCGCTTATTTTTGATAGATTAAAATGTGTCCCGAAAGGTCTGTTAGCACTGGGGCTTGTAGACCGGTGCAATGTGGATTTTCGTTGGGGGGGACTCCACGTTATCAGGATCCGGAGGATTTTCCCTCTTACCCAGAGGGGACTCCCCACTCCTTCTGTCCGGCTTCACACGGGGCAGCGGGGTCACATGGGCCTTCCCTGAGCTGCATCTCAAGGCCCCAAGCCTCGCCCTGCCTGACACAGATTTCCTGGAGGCTCAACTTCGACCTCTTCCTGGAAAGCAGGAGAGTCTGTCCTCTGGTTTTGTGGCCAGGGGCACTGAGGGTATGTTTTTGTGCAGACTTTCAACAGTTATTGCTGTTTTCAGCCTTGTCCTCCAATTCTTAATAATGTGTTCAGGGCAGATTCTGTGGCACAAATTGTCTTACTTCTCAGTGGCTCTCCTCCCTAGTGGCCTTTAAGGTTCCAGCTTCTTCTTTCTCAGTGACCCCTAGGCCACACGCTTTTCGTTGACATCACTTGTCTGGTATCTCATCTCCTATCTGTTTGACCTTGTGAATTTGTGTCTTTTATTCCTTAAGCCGCTTGACAAAGGTATTTGAAAGGAGTGGATAGAAATGCGTGTATTCGATTTCTAATGTAGAGTGGACCTCTGTCCTAATCAGCTTTAAAGAATTATTTAACAGAGAGATCACTGAGATGAGACCTTTATATAATTAAGCAGAACTGGAGGTCATTATGCTGCCATTAGATTCTGAAGAGCAAATGTTAGACCTGCAGAAAGTAGAATTCATAAGTCTTAACAGGGTGATGCCTAGAAAAATAGATTACGTAGTGTGAGAGCTCAGGTTTTGCACAAAATCGGTTCTATCTCTACCAAAACAGTACAGTGTGTTACCGTACTTCTCCTCTAGACCCTTTCAAAATTTTTTCAAAATTCTGGAAATACATATATTGTGAACATGTGAGTTCTAGGTTAATTATTGCATAGATGTATGCCATGTTTCTAAAGCTTATTTTTACCATACTTCTTTCTTTCTATGAAAGCAATACAGTGTCCTTTTAGAAAATACTGGTAAGAAATAGAAGAAAATATCCTCCTCTCCTACTCTCACCAGTGAGAAATAACCTCTCTTGTCTTCTGGTTCTGTGTTCACACTAGGTCAGAACTGACACCCTTGGTCTTCATGGCTGTGTCCTCATTCTTTTCCAGGATACCGGGGTTGGGAAATCCAGCATCGTGTGCCGATTTGTCCAGGATCACTTTGACCACAACATCAGCCCGACCATCGGGTAAGTTCCTGTATGTTCTTTTTCACATTTCTTCCTTCCGAAGCACTCAGAGAGGTCACTTTGTTGCCTGCGCCTTCAAGCAGTTTTCACCCCAGCCAGTGTGAATCAATCCCAACTCTAAAGACTTTGACAGAAATGCAGTGACTTTTAGGCAGGATGTCCGAGCTTACAGTCCCCGTCAGTAATTGTTTTTGTCTAGCCGGCTATCCTCTTGGGCTTCAGCCTAAGACCATCTCCTTGATCTCCAAGAGCATTACCCTGCAAATCACGTCGGCTTTATTTCCAGATGGAAGATGAGACACAGGACAAATCCCCGAACGTCCCGCTTTGAGTTGTCTGCTAGGAAACCTGGAAACAGTCCGCTCACACAGCTGTCCACAGTCTGGGGGGCAGATGGATTGTCCTTTCTGGATCAATCAAGTGTTAGTATTTCCATGCTTATGCTTGGGGAGGGGAGGTAGACTGTTCATGTCTGAGACCCCAACCTTAGCATATAGGAGCATTTTCCTATTCCATTTTCCCCCTTTCCTACAGATGTTTTTGCCAGATGTGCTTTGCTGTGCCATTTTGCAGGTGCTTACTTTTTCACTCTCTTTGAACTTGGCCTCTCTAAGTTTTCTCCCTGAAGATATGCTTTGAAAGAACGTGTGTCTGTATTTTGGGAACACTCTGGGATTGATGAGAACAGGGGTGATTGTCTCTGTCACTTGTAAGTGGAGAAGATTCATAGCAGGGCAAAAGTAGACGCTCCAGCAGTTGGTCGATAGGCCAGTGGCTGGAGTGGGGTAAGTGAGAAAATCCACTGCATTTTGTAGGTTAAAATGACTTAAAGAAGCATGTTTGCAAAAATATGCACCAAGAACCATAGGCAAGCCAACAAGTTAGCATGGATGCCGGCAGACGACACACAATTCCTGGATCAGACACAGGGGAAGTAGCAGCAGTTGGGAGTGTTCTCATTTTGTATTGGTTCCTGGAAGACTAATTTCCTATTGGGTGATGTGAAGAGGAACAGATGACATGCTATATGCAGTGGGTTGAGTTCTAAGAGAGGACCCTGAGTTTAGGGAACCCAAATCTTTTATAATGAGCAGTATGCATGTCTGTACTTCACTCCAGAGGGAGACCCTGTTTCTCTCTTCCAAGACTATTTGCTATGCAAACATTCTTGAAAACGCAGTCTGGGAGAAAGACTGTGCCTCTGCTTGCAAGATGTGCACAATGGGAGAGAGCCCTGGATGTTGGCTCTCCTGGAAGTTGGCACTTCCATGGATTGGGGACACTTTTTTTTTTAAGATTTTATTTATTCATCTGGGAGAGAATGAGAGAGAGCATGAGAGGGGGAAGGGTCAGAAGGAAAAGCAGACTACGTGCTGAGCAGGGAGCTTGATGTGGGACTCCATCCTGGCCTCCAGGATCATGACCTGAGCTGAAGGCAGTCATTTAACCAATGAGCCACCCAGGTGCCCAATATTTTTTTTTAATAGATTTTTTTTTTTAATTTGAGAGAGGGGGAGGGGTAGAGGGAGAGAATCTTCAACATAATCCCCGCTGAGCCAAAACCAAAAGTTGGGCACTTAACTTAGTGAGTCCCTGAGGCGCCCCATCAGGGACAGATTGATTGATTGGTTTTTAAAGATTCTGTTTCTTTATTTGAGAGAGAGAGCAAAGCCAGAGAGAGAGCACACGAGCCAGGGGTGTGTGTGTGTGTTGGGCGGGGGGAGAAGGGACAGAGGGAGAGGGAGAAACAAGCTCCCCACTGAGCAGGGAGCCCAAGGCAGGGCTCGATCTCAGGACCCTGAGATCATGACCTGAGCCGAAGGCAGGCCGTTAATCGACTGAGCCACCCAGGCCCCAGGAACAGTTTTATAGATGAAATTCTTTTCACTCTTCTCTGTGATGTGCTTGTATTTTCCTTAATTTTTCCCTCTGTGTGTTTAGTACGAGCAAACCCTCTAAGAGTGATTAAGTCTGAGGAGCAATTTTGGAAAATGGAGGAGAATCTCCTCGTCTTCTTTTTAGTCTTAAAATATTCATTTTTAATAACAAATCTGTTTTCCTTTTATAATGACTTTTCTAAATAAAAAGACATGCACGTTCTTACCATAGATTATGGTAAGTGTTAAGCATGACTTTTACACGTAGGTATAAGCACTGTTGTGCCTATGAGAGGTGGATTGTTTGGGTCACAGTATCTTCGTTGAAGCAAGTCATAATGCCAGCTCAGATTCAAGGGAGGGGAAATAAATCCCGCCTCATGGTGGGACGGGCAGCATTCAGACGGAGTGGTATGGACCACTGGCATCCATTTTGGAGACCATCAAACCCTGTTGACCCTGCTTTGTGTAATAAATACATTGTGGTGGTTTGGGTTTTTTTTTTTTAAAAATTATGTATTATATGGAAACTCTCTGTATTTTACTCATTTTTCTAATACTTCCCTAAAAAAGTCCACTAATTAAAATATTATGTATTCATTCCTCAAGTTATAAGGCTCATTATGAAAAATTCAGACCATACATAATGTAAAATAAAAATTGAAATGAGAGGATTTTACTAGTTCTCTGATCCCATTTTCTTCAATTTATATTACCAGTACTTAGAGTCTAAAGTACATATTTAGTACACTTTTTATAAGTGTTTTCTGTGTCTATGCAGATGAACAAATACATAATTTCTAAATCCAAAAATGACATCACATTCTACCTGACATGGCACAGCGTGCATTCTCCATCTTCTGCCTTATTTTTCTTTCATGAATACAAATTTCTTTTTTTTTTTTTTAAAGATTTTATTTATTTATTTGACAGAGAGATCACAAGTAGGCAGAGAGGCAGGCAGAGAGAGAGGGGGAAGCAGGCTCCCTGCTAAGCAGAGAGCCCGATGCGGGGCTCGATCCCAGGACCCAGAGATCATGACCTGAGCCGAAGGCAGAGGCTTAAACCACTGAGCCACCCAGGTGCCCCATGAATACAAATTTCTTAGAAGACAAAATAAATGGACCACTTTACATGCTGTCCATATAGTTCCTTGACAGAGT
>CM053616.1:69604597-69622816 GCA_028646535.1 Procyon lotor
TGGGCCGAAGGCAGACACTTAACAACTGAGCCACCCAGGCGCCCCTAAAGTCTCATTTTTCTGATTAAAAAAGCTCATGTTCATTCTAAAAAAATCCACAGAATTTATAAAAATTGGAATCATAGTGCACATACAATTTTTTTATCCTGTTTTCTTCTTAATATATTTAGAACATTTTCTTAAAGTATCATGTAATCTTTAGAAACATGATGGAAATACTATTTTTCCCTTTTTACAAAAGTACTATATATTCATAAAAAATTGAAAATGAAGAAAACTGTGAAGAAGATATAAAAACCACCAATAATCTGGGGTGCCTGGGTGGCTCAGTTGGTTAAATGTCTGTGTTGGCCTCAGATCAAGATCCCGGGGTACTGTGATCAAGCCCTGTGTTGGGGAGCTTGCTTCTCCTTCTCCCCCCTGCTCATGCTTTATCTCTTGCTATCTCTCTCTCTCTCTCTCTCTCAAATAAATAAATAAAATCTTGAAAAAAAAAAAAACACCCATAATCTGCCTTCTGGAGTAGCTACTGTAAATATGTAGTTTATCTTCTTCTAGTGTTTTCCTATGTGTATATAAAATCTTTAGTAATTCAACGTTATATTATGAATCCTATTTTACTAAATGGTTTTTAAAAGCAAGCTTCCCCAGTTTTATGGAGATATAATTGACATACATCATTATATAAAAAAGCAGTGATTTGGGGGGGCACTTGAGTGGCTCAGTCAGTTAAGTGTCTGACTCTTGGTTTCAGCTCAGGTCATGAAGTCAGGATTGTGGGATCGAGCCCCGTGTTGGGCTCTGCATTTAGCATGGAGTCTGCTTGTCTCTCTCCCTCTGCTCCTCCCCTGCCCCCTCTCTCCTCAATCTCTCTCTTTTTCCCTCTCAAATAAATAAATAAATAAATAAATAAATAAAATAAATGCAATGATTTTTAGTGACTGTATTTTCCATTTAAGGCATTGAGGTTATTTATGATTTTTTTTTTTTTTTTGCTTTAAAATAATGTATGATGTATATCCCAGGGCATAAATATTTGCATGTACCTCCGATTATTTCATTGGGTTAAATTCATAGCAATGGGAATAATTCAGTCAAAGAATATGAACGTATTTAAGGGTCTTGATGGATATTGCCAAACGGTTTTTCAGAAAGGTTGTCCTTATTTTTCTGTACATTTACCAGCTTTAGGTCTTGAAACATTTTTGTATATAAGATTTTGAATCACAGGGGCGCCTGGGTGGCTCAGTCGTTAAGCGTCTGCCTTCGGCCCAGGTCAGATCCCAGAGTCCTGGGATCGAGCCCCGCATCGGGCTCTCTGCACGGCAGGGAGCCTGCTTCTCCCGCTACCATTCCCTCTGCTTGTGTTCCCTCTCTTGCTGTGTTTCTCTCTGTCAAATAAATAAAATCTTTAAAAAAAAAAAAAAGATTTTGAATCACCGCTTTCCGCTAAACTTCAAACTTCAGCATTTTCTCATATCTTAACATTTCTTCATAAAAGCAATAGGAAGTGATTGTAAATTCTGTGCTGTTCTGCTTTCTACCTACATTCCTCACTTTTCTTCTAGAGTCAAGGGTGAAATGCGCTCTCCCATTCTTATCTGTCATCCTTTCCTGATGTAGTTCAATTGCTCAATTTAAAAACTCAAAATTTATCCTGTCATGATTTTGAAAACCATGTTCCCACACTCCAACTTCAGAAAACCAAAACTAGCAGGAACAAAAGCCTTCCTCGGTCGGTGTGATATACGGACTGCTCATCGTCTAGCTGCTTGGCTTGGTACCCTGGGACTCTGGCTTATCCACATATTTTGTTTAGACTGCACAGTGCTTTAACATTTTTAAGCCACCAATGAAGAATCAGGAGATTTTTACATAATAAACTTGCGTTTCTGGCTTCTTTAAAAAAAAAATCAGTAGACTTGGCAAACCCGGTGTCCCCGGCCCACCAGCTGGCCCCGAGCCTCGGGTGCTCTGCATAAGTGGGCGGGCTCTCTCCTTCCCACGGCGCTTCCGCTGTTTATTGTTACTATTATATCTGTCAGTATTCTTTTTACACCTCGTCCGCTTGGCTCATTTATATGAGCCGCCTGGTCCTGGAGACATTTGAGTTCAGGCCCCTGACCCTATAATGCTGCTTGGCCCCGAGAATCAGAGCAGCCAGGGGACTTGTCGAGACACACACGGCCAGTGAGCAGCGAACTGGTGACTCCAAACAAGTGAGTCCACTTTCAAAGTCCACCCTTGTTCTTCCCCCTGTGATCCAACTACCACCGGGGAAAGGTCGCGGGCCGTAAAATGTCATTGTTTCAGCATCGAAGGCATTCATTCTCACCGTCTTTTGTGACTCACAATGAAAAATCTTGGCTTTGCTCTTCAAGCAGATTGTGTTGACATCTTGAACATATATATGTGTGGCTGTGTGTGTATGTGTGTGTGTGTCTCCCTTTCTGTTTCGACTTTTACAAGGTAATTGTGTTACTTCTCTGCCAGATTTTGGTTCCCACAGATAATGAAGTCCCTTCAGCATTGCCAAGGCTCCCCGCCTCTACCACTCTGGAAGATAATTTAATGAGAAGAAAATATGCTTGAGGTTCTTAAGATTGAATGCGAGCAAAGCTGTTAAAAAAAAAAAAAACAAAAAAAAAAACCCAACCAACCAAAAGAACAAGGATTGTCAGTCATCATTTCAAATATCAGTAGTCTTTTCTCTAGTGGCAGGAAATGAGGAACAGAGAAGGGTGTGTTCATGAGCGTGCCCGAGCGCGTGTGTGTGATCTGCAGGACAACTATAATAAAGCTGTTCCTTGCAGGCTTACTGTGTGTCAAGCAGGAATTTCGCAGATGTCATTCCGTCATGTGATCCTACAACAGCTCCCCCCGATATGCAAAGCAGATATTGGGGCTGTTTCTCAGATGAGGAAACCGAGGGGCTCTCTAAACGCTCATTCTACCCTGCTGGAAGCGAGGGCAGGCCTCTGCATTCTGTTCCTGACTGTGCTGGTGGATTCTTTGACCATCGGCAAGGCAGTCTTTCAGGACTCAGATTTCTCCCCCTTATCTGTAGAGTGAAGAGGTCGGCCTGGATATTTCATGTTTTTTCCATCCCTAAAAATCTCTGGTTCCAAGATTTTTAAAGGCATGAACTTGGTTTTCTAAGCCTGAGAACTTTAAGGGCAGGGCTGAGACATTATTTCTCTCAGTGCCTAGAGTTTGTTGAAGAACGAATGAAAATCTGGCTTACGTCAAAGTAAAAACAAAGCGAAAGGTATTTATGGAAAAATTCTCTAAACGAAGTTAAAGGCCAAGGGTTAAACCAGAAAAAATATTATTTAAAATATACTGTTACAAAAGGTTAGTGTAAAATACTCAAGAAGGGAATAAAAAAAGGATGAGCACCCCAACCAAAAAATGGGCAAAGGTCACAAACTAAGTATTTTTTAAAGAAAAAGGCAAGTGAACTAAAATGACATTGAAAATTATAAGAAGCATAATAAAAATGGAATGATGTATCATTTCTCCTTATCATACTGGAAAAGATTTGAAAGATCAGGATTGGCTGGGGAGAAGGGCATCTCCAACATTGTAATCATGGGCCTGTAGGTTGGTCCCACCCAGTGTGGCATGTCTGTTTCTAAGAAAATAGTTGTGCAAGGATACAAAGATATAAGTACAAATATATTCATTTAATCATCATCATAACAGTGGAAAACGGGTGACCAAAATGTCTATCAATGGGGTAGTGAAGCCATAACATGGTGTAGAATATTTAGTCATTTTAGATGAGGATATTGATCTGTATTCACAGAAATGGAAAGATGCTCATGATACATCGAGTGGAGGGAAAATGAAGTGTTTGCTGAGTATGATCAGTTATGGGTGTAATTGTTGTATAAAAATAATTTGGAAGGACGTATACCAACTTATTAGCAGCGATTGTGGCTCGGCGGTGACATTGCGATTGATTTCTGTTTCTCCTGTGCTTTCATTTTTTGAATTTCTTTTTTGGGACGTTTGTCTATTGCTTTTGTAATGGGAAAAATAATAAAGACGTTTCCATTTTTGGAATATATTTACTCTTATCAGTAGTCTGTGTATATTTTAAGCACTTTAAAAGAAATAAAGCATCATGGGACCGTTGTGGTTTTGATAGTATTGGGTCATATCACTTAGAAAAATACTTAGAATTTCCATTTAGTGCAATCTTTGGTTGATAAATAGAACTGTTAACTTTTGGCATTGTGTATATTCTGAGGGTTGTGTGGGAACTGCAGGGACATATGCTTTTCTACTTGGGACTTGTGTAATTTGACTCTTAGTCTTGGGGAAAAGCAGGAGAAGTTGAGGAAATATTACTGGGATGGTGGGTGAGTGATGTAGGGCTGGACTGTGTGCAGGACGGGGTAGGTCGGCTGGGCCATAGGAAGCTGGGTAGACAGCCTGACACCTTACCCCTAAAAACTCTACTGATCCTCTCCTGAGAATAAGAACATAATGAGGATACCATCATCACATGTAGAAAATTAATTTTAAAAAAATATTTTATTTATTTGAGAGAGAGAGAGAGGAGAGAAAGGGCAGGGGAGGAGCAGAGAAAAAGGGACAAGCAGACTCCATGCTGAGTGTGGAGCCCAACGAGGGGCTTGATCCCATGACCCTGAGATCATGGCCTGCGCTAAAAGCAAGAGTTGGACATTTAGCTGACTGAGCCACCCATGTGCCCCTAGAAAAGTTTTGATTCAATGATAATATCTGACATAAAGTCTACATTTAAATTTCTCCAGTTGTCCTCAAAATGTCTTTTAAAAGCTATTTCCCTCCTAATTCCAGATTTAGCCAAGGGGCATTTGGTTGTTTTATCTCTTTCTTCTCTCTTAATTTGGATTCTACAACAATCTTCCTGCCTTTTGTTTTGTTTGCTTTTCGTGACTTTGACTTACTTGAAGCATTCGGGCCAGTTGTCTTGTAGAATGCTCCCCATTCTGGATTTGCCTGATTAATTTCTTAGGATTACAGTTCAGGTGAACTGGTTTTGGCCAGAATGCTGCTCAGGTGTTCTATCTGGTTCTTAATTCCATCATGTGAGGAGGTTTCTCATGTCTGGTCGTCCTACTATTGGGGAGACTCACTAGTTTTTCATGAATGGGAAGCTTTATCTCTCAGGGAAAAAAAAATCAAGGGTATAAACTTTCCATGTATTGCATCTTTATGTCTTTCATGAGCACAAAGAAAAAGTTTATTAACAGGAAATATGCAAAAAAGAAAGTATCAAGTGTTTCACTATCTACTGAGAGTTTCGAATCCCTCCTTTTTTTAATGTAGAAAAAGTAAATATTTGGTAAACCGCCGACCTTTATCCCTGCATAAATATATACAGGGTGGGAAGGAGATACAGTATTCTATTTGTTGCTACTAGTGTTGGGTACGTAGCCTGGGTGCATATGGAAGGCGGTTTTCTGTGTGCGCCCATCGTGAGGCCCGCACTGTGACCTGTCCAAAGACTGGCTGCCCTGTCCATTCTTCATTGTTACAGTAATACATTTTTTAAATCTTGGGTTTTATTTTCTTTCCAGAGATTTGGGGCCTATCGTCTTAGAACAATTGAACATACTGTCTTAGGACCGTGTTTTTGGAAGCCCAGGGCTTTGAATGCATTCCTTGCTTTTTAAGAAATAATTTCCTTCCCTAAACCTCCATTTGGACTAAGAGAAAATGCAGAATATTTTCTTTTAGGTGATGGGATTCTAGCAGCCCTTCTTTCCTCTTAGAGGGCCCCCCCCAGGAGGGAGCTTGGGGAGTCTAGCCGAGGCAAGAGGAACTTGGGTGAAACGAGAGTCTTTGTGAAGATGGTAGGGGCTCCTGGTAACGTGGAGATGTTGATTCTCTTTTTCAGGGCATCTTTTATGACCAAAACTGTGCCTTGTGGAAATGAGCTTCATAAGTTCCTCATCTGGGACACGGCTGGGCAAGAACGGGTAAGTGTACGGGTTGTTAGCTTTCTAGGGAAAATATCGAGCCCGGTTCCCCAAGGTTTCTTTGTATTTGACAAGAATCTTGGCTGCAAGTGACAGGAACCCAGCTTCAGTGATTTAATCAAAAAAGGAAATGTGCTCCTCCACTGTGTGAAAAATGTATGGGGCTTCCCTCTTGCGATAAGCATATATCTCCTACATCCCTCTTGAGATAGGGTCAAGTTCAAGTCCTCCAAATGTGTTGTCACAGGCAATGTTTCTCTGCTTGCTTCCCTCTAGACTGGTTTCATTTTTAGGCAGACTCCCCTCCTGCCCTTCCCCAAGGGTGGCAAAGATGTGTCCGTCGGTGACTCCAGGCCCGCATTCTGCCACCCGAGGAGTCTCACGGACGACAATACCTCATACCTCTTTTCTGCGAGTTGCGCCTCATGTCTCAGTGCCTGGTTTGGTCACATGTTCCACTCCTGAACTTGACACTGTAGTAGCATTCAAGAGGGATCTGGCACTCCTATTTGTAGGGCTCAGTAATACACTTTACTCCGAGAAGTAGGAGCTGCCATCAGCCCCACCTGAGCCACACGGGTCGGAAGTCCCATAGGCTTAGTTACCCAAGGAAAATCTGGGTTCTCTTATTGGAAAACAGGGCAATGGACTTTGGGTTACCAGAAACAGCCAATGACGTGTCTCATTCTCAATTCCTTTTATTTGCCAAAAATGTTGATGGGGAAGATCATTTAAGAAGCTCATGTTTTTAGATTTTAAAAAGTGAAACGATACCAACACAGATTATCTATAATAGGATATTTGTGTAATCTTGCACGTGTCTATTATCAAAGTCGAAAGGGGTGGTCCGGATAAGTGACAGGAATAACCACTAGCCTGTCTTCCCTGGGGGCTTCCAGCCTGCCCAAAACTTTCATCAGAGCTAATGATTATGGAGTAAACTACGTCGTTGAGCTTCCCCTTGTTGGATTCAAGCTCACCTTCTCTACTGACCTATCCTATTCAAATGTCAACACTTTCCCGTTCTCTGTCCCTGCTCCATTCACTTCCTTTTTTCTCTCCACAGCTCTTACCACCTTCTAATATGCTATCGAATTCAATTTATTGATTATCTCTCCTTCGAAGGAAGAGAATCCAGGGTTTGGGATAAAGCATCCTTTTAATTAGCAGCTCCTAACAAGTCAAGTGTGTGCTTCTATAACTTTAATTCTTTTTAAGTCCCTGCTCCAGCATTTGTAAAGACTAAGGCTACTAGGGTTTTAAAGATGTCTTTCTCCTTAATCAGGACGAATCTTCTGGCCTACAAATGCTAACCTCATTAGAACGTCTTCTATTTTGCTGCTGAGTTAGCATAGGCTTGCACACATGAAGTCACTACCAAGAGCACCTCTTTAACTCTGTTAGTCCGCTGTGCCTGCTGACCTCTGAAATGAGAGGACGGATCCTAGGAGAAAACGTCTACTCAGGGATCTCGTCTTTACATAGCTTCCTTTTTATCTACTATGTACGCATATTTGTAGTATGTAGATCTGCTAGGTTTTGGGGTTTTGGGGTTTGGTTTTTTGGTTGTTAATTTAAACTTAAGCAGAGAAGGTTTCTTTCTTTCTTTTTTTTTTTTTTGAAGATTTTATTCATTTATTTGACAGAGAGAGAGATCACAAGCAGGCAGACAGGCAGGCAGAGAGAGAAGGAGAAGCAGGCTCCCTGCTGAGCAGAGAGCCCGATGCGGGGCTTGATCCCAGGACCCTGAGATCAGGACCTGAGACGAAAGCCGAGGCTTTAACCCACTGAACCACCCAGGCGCCCCCAAGCAGAGAAGTTTTCTTGCTTCCATTTTTACTTTTGGCCATGAAATAGTTGCTTTTGCAGCCACTTTCAATGCGTGTCGGTCCATTTTACCAATAGCTAGCTTAGTATTAGCCATAGTACTGCTTCTACGATTGGTGGGTATTTCCCGAGGGCTAGCTATTTTCCATGCAGTGTTCTCATGCCTTCCATGTACTAATTAACACCCTTAGTCCTCTCGCAGCACTCTGAAGTGGGGACTATTTTTATCCCTCTTTATAAGTGAGGGTCACAGAAGGACAGAGAGATTAAGTCACTTGCTTAAGATCACACAGCCCGTGAGGTGGAAAGCTGAAATCTGAATCCAGCAGTCTGGGTCCTGAGCTTTGCTTCGTAGTTTTGTTATGCTTCAAAAATCACACAAAAGCCATGCAGCCGAGAGTAAAATTATCCCAAATCTCACCACCTAGGTATCTCCACTGTTTTTTTTAAATTTAGTTTTTAAATTGAAGGATAATTGACATACAAAATTAGCTTCAGGTGTACATCGTAGTGATTTGATATTTTCCCCCCAGTATAAATAAGTAACTTATTTTTTTTTCAATTAATTTTATTTTTTCAGTGTTCCAAGATTCATTATTCACGCACCACACCCAGTGCTCCATGCAATACGTGCCCTCCTCAATACCCACCACCAGGCTCACCCAACCCCCGACCCCCCTCCCCTGGTTCGATATTCTTAGACATTATGAAATGATCCCTACAGTAGTCTAATTTCCACTATTGACATTAGATGACCGTTCTTCAGATATCTCACTATGTGTGTGTTGGTAACTTCATATCAAAGCGCTCAGGGTCCTTTATAACCTGCTGTTTTCACTTGGTAATAACAGTGTTCCTGGAGAGAGATTTCTGTAGGAGCTAAACAGTATATTTGACATCTCCTTATTCTACTTATTCTGATAAAATATTCAGGGAAATGACTGCTTTTGATGAAATTTGGTCCTCTAACGTGACTACTGCACTTTGTAGCTTGCTCCCTGACCATCTCAAAGCAAAACAGCAATAGAAAATTTTTCGTATGACCGTATTTCTAATTATCCTAATTGCTTTTCCTAAAATTTGGCTATTGGAGATGATAGACACGTGTGCCTATATTGCTACATATGTAAATTTTAAAAGCTTAGTATTATATATGTTACTATATTATACATTTTACATTATGTACTATACATAGTATTATTTTATCAGTGTTACATGCGGTATTTGTAGTGTCTATTAGTAGTATCTATTACTGTAATTATTAGTATTATGTGTGCAAGGCCAAGTCCACACTCTGTGTTTCAAGGAGGAGGGACTGACTCTTGGGTGATAACTTCAGAGGGATACTTTTTAGAATCTAGATTTGTGTGGAGCATGTGAGAAATGTCTGCACAGCCTTTGTGGTCATCGAGCCCTCTAACCCTCGAAGGCCTGATTTGGTTATCCTCGGGCTGTCCTTGTCCCCTGTCCCTCCACGCAGTCCCACATCTCTCCAGTGATGGCAATTTCTCAGCCGTGTTGGCGGCTTGTTGCTGGATTTAATTGTGCTTGTAATGACGTTGCCTAATGTTGGAGCTAAAAATACCTTCCCGGCTGCTGAGTGTGCCTACTGCTATTTGTTCTGTCTCATTAACTGTTGGAGTCCAGCGCACTTTATTATCCCTCCTTATCCTTGTAGAAATCGGCTCCTGTTCTTAGTCTCCACAATTTTTTTAAAGATTTTATTTATTTATTTGACAGAGGGAGAGATCACAAGTAGGCAGAGAGGCAGGCAGAGAGAGAGGGGGAAGCAGGCTCCCTGCTGAGCAGAGAGCCCGATGCGGGGCTCGATCCCAGGACCCTGAGATCATGACCTGAGCCAAAGGCAGAGGCTTTAACCCACTGAGCCACCCAGGTGCCCCTAGTCTCCACAAATTTAAACAAACAAAATCTCTTTGGATTTATGATTTGATAACATGGAGACATAGATTCTGTGTCCTCAAAGGGGGATAATGCTCAGTGCAGTGGTTTGCATGTGTTCATTACTCAGTATTTGTTTATTTGTGGGCCTATCGAACCACTTCTGCCTAGCATACACGATATTAATTCTGGACTACATTTGTGGCACAAATTCATAGTCTTGAAAAATCACTCTTCCGTCTGAGCACTGGAGATATAAAAGGAGCCCTCTCTTCCTCCCTGTCTCATAGAAGAAAGTGTTCATTCTTTCTTGATATGCTGTCTTAATTATACTTTTCATCCAGATATATATGGCGGACATCTTGCGATCCTTTCAGTGGCAAATGGCAATCCATAGACTGCCTCTGTCAAAAAATGTTTTCAGATTTAGCCATTTTCAATTAACCAAGTGACTGTTGAATCCGATTTGTTAGAAGCTTACCATTTTCAAGATTTGTGCATTCAGTTTGTTGCTGCCAACAGAGGTGGAGAGGGGACAGGAGTGCCATTGGAGTCCCCCTGTTGTAGTGTTGGTCTGGGCTTTCAGGGGTTTTCATCCTATCCTCTCAGAATGAGTTGTGGTGCTGGTTTCTGCTTTGTGAGCTGTGAGGAGAACTCAGCAGTAGGTCAGCAGATGACTCCTGTGAGCTCAGAGGAGCTCAAAGTGGTCCCAAGGGAGAAAAGGGAATTTATCTGCCCAGATCCATCCTCTTGTCTCCCACTGATCAGGGTTTGTGATGGGAAGATGAGACTTCTGTCCTAATGTGTCAACACATCCATCTTTCCCTTTGGGTTTCCTTTTCACTCCCTTCTTTGTTTTTCCACATAAACTGGGGACTAGAATATCCTCATTGTTACTGGGGATATTTTGTTTTGGGGACACCCAGGTGGCTCAGTCAGTTAAGTGGCCGACTCCTGATTTCAGCTCAGGTCACAGTCTCAGGGTTATGAGATCAAGCCCCACATTAGGCTCCACACTGAGCATGGAGACTGCTTGGGATTCTCTCTCTCCCTCTCCCTTTTTCCCCCCCAAAAAAGAAAGTCTCATCAATAGGAATTGCAACCTCCACATTCTAGATGTGTGCTTCCAAGTCATTCTGTTTTTGCATTAAAACACAATTGCAATCCACAGGATAACTCCATTAAAATATTCATATCTTGGTAGAATTCCATGCTTCATTTTCTTGATCTGATCCAACAGCAATATTATTCTAAGAATCAAACATGAGCAAATATGAACATCATCTTCTTATCTTGTTTCACTTGGTTGAAGTCAGTGTTATGGCTGTCCATCTGCCCTACTGACTCAGTCAGAATTGTTGTATTTATAAAATTTGGGTCTCAAACGCACCACAGTCACTAATTCCACAAGGGTGAAATGATGGTTCTTTGGTTAGAATGAAAGCTCTCCTCTGACTCTAATGTATCTGAGGTTGAATAGATTGGCTTCTGAAATCAAATTCATCATTATATACTTCTTAAAGAAGAAATTGGAGAACACATGTGCAGACTAAAAAATGGGCCCCCTTCCCAATACTTAGCAGGAATTATGGAGCTTTGAACTTAATGGTAAAAATGACGTGATGCAAAGATTTGTGTAGGAAGTTACATAACTTTTAACTACTGTCTTTTTCTGGGTATTTTAAAAAATTGACAGAACACTGAAAATGAAAGAAATACTAAGTAAGAACAATACTGAATACTGTATAGGACTTGTATTATCTAATATAATATTGAGCTGTTGTAGAATTCTAAATATGATCTTAAATAAACAAGGCTTTATTTGGAATTTAAAATACCATTATTTAGAATTTAGAATACCATAATAATATCCTTATTCTTTGATTTAGAATTTAGAATACCAATATTAAGTATTTCAGGTATTTAGAATACCTAAAAATTGACCCGTGGCTGTGTGTGTTCTTTTTTTTTAAGTCTGTTTATTTAAAAGTACTCTTGTACTGGGGTGCCTGGGTGGCTCAGTCAGTCAAATGGCTGACTCTTGATCTCCACTCAGGTCTCGATCTGAGGGTCACGAGTTCAAGCCCCACGTTGGGCTCCACAGTGGGTATGGAGCCTACAGAATAAAAGACACAAACAAAAACTCTTACAATTACAGAAAAGTTACAAAAATACTACGGAGCCCTCTAACCAAGGTGGCTGTGCTTCGGGCTGTGAGTCTGTCTGTGTGGTCAGCCGAGGCATGCTTTTTCGTTCTGGGGTTAGAGAGGCAGCAGCTACCTGAGGAAGCTCTCGTCGGTCAGTGCAGAAGCCTGAGGAGCAAGGCATAGACATGAGGCCTTTTAATGCTAGGGTCGGGACGAGCCCATGACACATGGCCTACATTCCCCTGGAGGCAAGTCACATGGCCTAGCCCAGAGTCACGTGGTAGTGAGACACGGCCTTTAGGGGAAGTGAGAATCTACACTGGCCTAAACGGGTTCACACAGAGGTGAACAATTAATCGGTGGTCATAATGTTGTCTACCTCAGGCTTCTATTGGGTTCTCTTGCTCTGTGTATGGCCTTGAACTTCCTTTCAGACGCCTACCTCAGTCTTTCCCCATTGAGTTCTACTTTGACACACTCTACAGTGTTTTATCCGAAATGAATTTCCTGTGAAGAAATCTGGAACTGTAGAGATAATATTTGCCCTCTTGTGGCTTTTGAAATCCAGTGGACCCTTGAACAACGTGGGGGTTAGGGGTGCTGAACCTCCACACAGCTGAAAATCCATGTATAACTTTGGACTCCCCCCAAACAGAATATTGGTACCTACGGTTGCCTTCCTGAGAACACATACTGTGTGTGATACATGTAGTATACTGTAGGCTTTACCCTAAAGTCGGCTCGAGAAAAGAAAATGTTATTAGAAAACCATAACAGAAAATGGGTTCACAGTACTGGACTATAAAAAATCTGCCTTAAGTGGACTTGTGCAGCTCAAACCCATGTCATTCAAGGGTCCACGTAAATTCGTTACTTCCTGGTGCCTGAGATGGTCCCTCCCTGGGTTTCTGAAAAGAGCCCAGTGAAGGTAGCTGTGGTGTGAAATTCTCTCTTTACCTGTTCCTTGACAGGGGAACTCTTTTCCTGTCCACTCCTGCACCCGTTCTAGGCTTGCTTGAAGCTTCGGTCCCAGAAGCTTTTTGTTTTCATTCCCTGGTTCGCCTGAGAAGCAGCTGAGCCGTGCTTTCGTCTTTTTTGGATAATCCATCGTGGAGTCGTGGTGGTTGGAAATAAAATGAACTGATAAAGGCTTTTGTCTGCATTTGTTTCTGTGGGGACGATCGGCATGTAGTCCCAGGGTTCTGGGATCGAGCCCCAGGTCAGGCTCCCTGCTCAGCCAGAAGCCTGCTTCTTCCTTTCCCTGCTGCTCACGTACTCTCTCTCAAATAAATAAAATCTTAAAAAAAAAACAAAACAAAACAGATTTATTGAGTTATAATTCACAAACCATACACTTGACTCATTTAAAGTGTACACGTCAGTGGACTCTGGTATATTAAGATGTGTAACTGTTGCCATAATTAACTTTAAACCCATTATCAGTCATTCCCCTATTTCTTCCTAAGTCTCCCAGCCCTTGGCTGCTTTCTGCTTCTAGATTCATCTCATCTGAACATTTCATATAAATGGAATCATGCAACCTGACTGTTTTGGGGACTGGCTTCTTTCACTTAGCATAATGTTACCAATGTTCATCCACATTGTAACTTGAGTCAGTGCTTCCTTCTTTTTCATGGCTGACTAATACTCCACTGTGTAGATGCCATATGTTTTGTTTATCCATTCATTAGGTGATGGACATTTAGATGGTTTCCACATTTTTGGCTCTTATGAGTAATGCTGCTTTAAGCATTTATGTACAAGTTTTTATTTAGATAGTTTTATTTGTTTTTTAATCTCTCGGGAATATATCTAGGACTAAAATTGACGGGTCCTACAGTAACTCTAGTATTTTTAGGATCTGCCAAACTTCTCCAGAGTGGTTGCACCATTTTATATTCCTACCGGCAATGTGAGTTTCCACATTCCCACCAACACTTGTCTTTGCCGAACTCAGGGTTATTCCTATACGTTCTTCGAAGAGTTTTATAGTTTTTCCTTTAGCTCTATGATCCATTTGTTCTTAAATTTTGCATATCTTATAAGGAAGGGATTCAACTTCACTCTCTGTGTGTTGCTATCATACAAAATCAGTTGCCCCAACATGATTTGTTGCAAAGATTATTCTTTGCCCAAATCGATTTTCTTGGCATCTGGTTGATATGATAATCAGTTGACCACAAATGTGCAGGTTTAATTCTGGACTCAATTCTCTTTCTTTGATCTAATTTGTACCCTTCTGCCAATACCACATTGCCTGGATCGCTGCAGGCTTTTTAGCAAGTTTGGAAATTAGGAAGTAATTTGTCCTTTATCTACCTTTGTCCTTTATCAAGATTGTTTCAGTTATTCTGCGTCCCTTTCATTTCACAGGAATTTCAGGATGGCCTTCTACATTTTTGCAAAAACTCCAGCTGTATTTGATAGGGATTGTATTAAATCTATAGATGAATATGAGGTTACCTATTTCTTAAACCTTTAGGTTATAAGTGATAAGCAAGTTGTAAGCTGTTTTCATCCTAATTGTGGACCAGAAGTACAGCCTTGACCTCAAAATGGTACCTAAAGAAAAACTTCTGAATACAATATTAAATCCTTGAAATGTTAAAATGTGTTCCCTGTAACGAATTCATATAGAACTATAAATAAGGTTATATTTGTGAAGTCATCACTTACAATTTACCAAAATTTTACTAGATTTAAAATGCATGATACTTGACTAAATTATGTTTCCCAAAAGAACGAGGGGCGCCTGGGTGGCTCAGTGGGTTAAAGCCTCTGCCTTCGGCTCAGGTCATGATCTCAGGGTCCTGGGATTGAGCCCCGCATCGGGCTCTCTGCTCAGTAGGGAGCCTGCTTCCCCCTCTCTCTCTGCCTGCTGCTCTGCCTACTTGTGATCTCTCTCTCTCTCTGTCAAAAATAAATAAAATCTTAAAAAAAAAAAAAAAAGAATGAACCTATCTTCAAAATAGTATTATTTGCCACCAATTTAGCTTTTCTCAGTGGTATTATCTAACCCGGGACCAGACTTTATTACCTTAATACAACTACTCAAGATACTGTGATAATATGCTGAAACCCATTGATTCAAAGGCTCATAGTGACTCTCATAGTGAATGCACAAACTTTTCTCCCCTCAATTTTGAGATGTTTCAAGCGCTCCAGAAAATAATATAATAAGTATATTTACACCATCCAGATTTGTTTACTCTTTGCTTATTCCTTCTGTCGGAACATTTCGTGGTTGGGCATCTGGGTGGCTCAGTCGGTTAAGCGTCTGCCTTCGGCTCAGGTCATGATCCCAGGGTCCTGGGATCGAGCCCCACATCGGGCTCCCTGCTAAGTGGGGAGCCTGCTTCTCCCTCTGCCTGCTGCCCTCCCTTTGTGTGCGCTGTCAAATAAATAAATAAAATCTTTAAAAAAAAAAAAAAAGAATTTTCCTGGAAGCCGAGTACCTGAAGAAGGCGAATTCCAGCTGGTGCCCTCCAGAAGCCGATGGCTTAGCGGGCGGTGGAACCATGCTGCTGTTCGTCTCCTTCGTCCTCACATTTGCAAGCGCCTCCCAGGCTCCTACAGGGACAGGATGACATATGCAGAGACAGCTGAGAGGCAGCCAGGCCAGGCTGAGGCTGAAACGCTGGGTCTCCATGGGTCCCTGAGAAAGAAAAGAGAACGAAGGCAGCAAATAGCTGAGGTCAAGTTCGGGCTTGACAAACATCAAAAGAAACTTTTTTTGGCTTTCTTTCCTTCTTTCTTCGGGGCCCTGGACCCTGTGGTCAAGAAAGTGGTTCTCTTTACATAGATGGTGGCTAAAGTCAGAGGAAATTTTGACCTTTGGATGTCCTTGAAGAATGGAGCCTCTTAGAAACTTGGAATGAGCTGCTCTTTGTTCCCTCCTTGCTTGCCCTGCAGCCACTGGAAATACAGGCCCAGCTCCAAGCAGCAGCAGCAAAGAGCACACTCAGACTCTGCTCCTCACCCATGGCTGGCCGGGGATTGCTTCGCCCTTGAACCTTTCCCACACCCACTAGAGAATTCACCTTCCTTGGAAGGGGATCAGTCCCTGGTTTTGCTTTCCTTTCCCACCGGTCACAAGACAATGCTTCTTCTAATCAGTACACATTGACGTCCTCATCGGGGAAATGTTCCTCCTCGCCACACTCCACTCCTGCAACACCCCTCAGAAGGAAAACCCGATGAAGACTGTGTGGTAAGGAGACACACAGAAGCCTGCGAATCCAGTATATGCTGTTAAAAATGAGGTCATGATCTCAGGGTCCTGGGATCGAGCCCCGCATCCAGCTCTCTGCTCAGCAGGGAGCCTGCTTCACCCCCCTCTCTGCCTACTTGTGATCTCTCTCTCTCTGTGTCAAATAAATAAATAAAACCTTTAAAAAAAAATGAGGTAAAGCATTCCCGGGTAGGGCTGTGCCCCATCATCTGCTTTTAGAAGCCTCAGGAATCCCCTAATTTAAAAGTGGTACAACTGAAGAGGTCCAGGGATGTTTAACACTCAGTGACAGAAACTGCAGAAGGCAAGGGTGACTGTGGCCTTCGAGTTGGGGCGTCTGATGGCCGCAGGGTCCAGAGCTGCCATCGCGGGCAGACCCGGTTCCCAGAGGTGTCCCGTTTGGGGGTGTTGGCGTCATTCAGGAAATTAGGAAGTTGGCGGGAAACAAAGAGGAAGGACATGTCTGCTTATCAACATAAATGTAGTAAGTCCTAAGGGAAACTCCAAGCACGTGTGCCCTTCAAGCCAGTGTGATGGGGAGGCCGGAGGTGAGGGAGAGGAAACGGGGAGTGGATCGATAGGAACAGCAGGGACGGAAGCCTCCAGCACCAAGTACAGAGCAAGGATGGGCCTCTCCTGCCCACAAGTGGCCCCAGCCCCTTGCCCCTGCAGCACCTTCTCTGTCGCAGCAGACCCCACCCTGTGCCCCAGTGCGTGCATGGGTGTCTCCCCTCCTCCAGGCCTGCGCTGCACCCCCCACCCCCGAGGAGGGACAGGCGTGTTCTGGGAGGGAGGGTCACGCCGCCCTGGGAAGATTCTTCACAAGTCAGGCAACCATATTTTCCTGGGGTGTATTTTGGTCCGGGATGCCCTAAGTAGCTTCTAATTATGAAACATTGTCTGTGCCTCCTGCATCGAGGCCAATTTCCGTTCTCCTGCTCTCTGTGGGCCAAGACAGGCTGGCAAGCCAGGCTTGCGCTGAGGAAGAATCTGAGAAGCAGTTTATCTGGCTGGGCTTTTCTCCTCTCTCCTCCCCTGTGCCCCCTTCTATTCCTGCCTCTCCCTCCCCGCTCCTCCCCTTCGCCTTTTACTTTCCTACACCTAATTTGCTAGGGCTGGTTCAAATACGAACCAAAGGGTCTAGAAGGCCTGTGAATGTCGTTCGTGACAAGGAAATTAGGCACATGGACTTCATTTGATAACAATAGAGCGCGCTCTCGAGGCGCCAGAGGATGAGGCGCCAGAGGACGTGTCTAAGCAGGAACAGCTAGAGTGTCCTTGGAACACAGAGCTCCCTGTTTGGAGAGGTTCATACCCACAGCGGCCCCTTTGAAGGCGGCCCATCTCCACCCTTCTTCTTCACCTTCTGTTTGTTTCCTAGGGCTCCGGGAACAAATCCACTCCCAGCTGCTTACAGGTCTGACAGTCAGGAGTCCGAGTAGGGCTTACCAGGCCAAGCCCAGAGGTAGAGCTGTGTTCCTTGCTGGAGGCTTTGGGGAAGGATCCGTTCCTGGCCTTTTTCAGAGGCTGCCCGCATTCCCTGGTTTGTGCCCACATTCCTGCCTCCAGCTTCAAGGCCAGCAGCAGAGCCCTCTTCCGAGCTCTCTGACTCTCTTGCCTCCCTCTGCCGCTTGTAAGGACCCTGATGATGCCCCTGGACGCTGGATGGTGCAGGATAATCTTCCCATCTCAAGGTCAGCTGCCAGCACCCTTCATCCATTAGCCACCTCAGTGCCCCTCTGCCATGTAGCGTAACACATTTACAGGTCCCAGGGATTAAGATGTGGACATCTTTGGGGACTGTCATTCTACTAGAACAGTCCCCATCATGTCCCAAGTGTTCAAGAGATACCCGTTGAATGACTGAATATGTTCAGTGTAAGCCCATATCTGCATTACATCAACTCAGGCGGCGTTTCATGGCCGGGAAGCAACTGAGGAATGGAAAGAGTATGGAATTTTGAGTCAGAAGATCTGTACTCAAGGGCTGGGTACAGCCTTTAAGAGGTGTGTGTCTGGGGGGCAATTTATCAAACCAGTCGGAGCCTAGCTTCTCATCTGTAAAATGGGAATGGTTTTATCTAGCCCACTTGCCTTCACAGGGAAATTGATTCATCACGTGTGTTTCATCCTTATGTGT
>CM053616.1:69622916-69635852 GCA_028646535.1 Procyon lotor
AAAAAACCACCCTGCTTTACAGTTAACAGAATATGACGTCGAGTGTTGGCTTCTGAAGATTCCAGTGGTGGGGGTGGGGTGGGAGGGTAGGTGGCGACATGCCAGGGGCCCTGTGTTCTGGCTGATCTTGAGACTAGATGATGAGAGCATGGACGCGTGTAGTACCATGCTCCCTTCTTGTGCGTACCATTGAAAATTTCCACAATTAAAAAGTTAAAAATAGATTCGATGGTATGTGTAAATAATATAACTCACAAGTTAAAAACAGGAACCTTCTGGCGGCTGTGTGGCCACTACAGTATCTAAATACTCCAGTGGAAACTTCCAGATAACCAGTCAAGGAAAGATGAGGTCTACAGGCTGCTCTCAGTGCACACGACACAGAGGGCTGGGTGCCTGGGGCTTTAGGGGTGAGTGAAACCACACGCCTGCGAGTGTGTTTTGTGTGACTCTGATTTCTTCCCAGCAGGGTGCTGTCACTGACTCGGGGAGCCCCTCTCGTGGGTGCCCGGCAAGGCAGGCTTTCCTGAGGGCATCATGGCAGCAGGGCGGTAGGACGGGTACTGCCGCCAGGGAGCTCTGGGCAGGGACCCTCCTGGGGCCCATGGGCCAAGGTCTGTCCCGCTCTGGGCGTAATCCCGGGTGATGCTTTGGTGTCCCGTTCTGCAGGGAGATGTCTCTCGAAGATGGGATGTTTACCGTGAATAGGAGGGCTGGACACAGATGGGAGAGACCAAATCCACCTGAGCAGAGTCCTGAGAGAGGGAGGGCTATGACCAACCCTCCTGGCATCTCTTTCCATATGCGATGAGAAATGCAGATAGCTTTGGGATGGGGTGGGGCAGAGTTCTGGACTTTGAGGCAATTCCTATGGCTTGCTAGCAGACAGGAAGTAGAGCTGAGGTTCTCTGTGGTTGGGTATTACGTGCGGGGGAAGGAATGTATATCTACGTCATTTCAAAACCTTGACTTTGTCCTCTGCATTATTCTGAGGATCGGAATATGCCAGCTCATTACCTTGTCTTTTCTAAAACACGCGTCCGTGCCCTCCCCACCAACACCTTATACTGTGGAAGGATGTTTGGATTCGTGTCGCATCGTTGTCTCCCAAAGGAGGTTTGCACTGTACCTTGTCAAAAAGGAGTCAGACGGAGGTCAAGTTACCTCTAAAGCCCAACTCTGTCCTGGTGCTTTTGCTTCAACGCCCTGCTCCTTGAATGCCGAGAAAACTCTTTGACTTTAACTGGCAAACTGAAAGAAAGAAGAAAGGAGGAGGGGGGAAAAATCCCTTCTCATTGTTAAAGTAGTGGATCCTATTAAAATGTTTTTAAAAATAATCCGGACATGTTATACACGGTGGTCTGCTTATCGTGGCATTATTCAGAAATAACTGTTAATAGTCCCAGCCCATTTTCTGTTCACCTTTACCTACTATTGGGTTTTAGGACATCCAAGTGGGTCTATTGAATAGGCCTTCTGCTTCTCTGTGGAAAGAGAGGGTCTGTGTAAACATCAGAAGCGGTCTTCTGAATGGCACAGAAAGAACATTCAGTAATGGTTTTTCCATTCAGCTTTTGCCAGCTGAGAATGTTGGGAATGTCAAGAATTTTCCTCTACCACTTCTCTCTTTGTTTGAATCCTGTTGAACCGGGGGATATGTTTTGGCTTCTGCCCTTGACTGCCCGTGGCCTCAGGGTTCTGCGGGATGGTGAGGATTTCACTGTGTGATGGTGGTGGATACAGACCAGCATGGACTCTCCCAGGCCGCATCGGAGCAACTCACTAGGGACAGTGTTGTCCGAAAATCATAACATATAACCCATTCCTGCAAGTGCCTGGACCTTGATGCAGGAGCGGTCTGGCTTGGATAACTCTCATCTGGGGAGGCAGAGTCCAGCTGGAGCCTGTCCTTGTTTGGAAACTTCAGGAGTTTTCCACTACCGCTCATTCTTGACATGCAGAATTTTTGCTGCCATGGAATTTATGATGCCACAAACCTGCATTTAAGGAATTTTGCCTGAAGCAGACTGGGTGGTCTGGAGGATTCGGGTATTTCCTGGAATAAGACTTTCCACTGTGTGCTGAACAGTGTGTGCGTGGGATGGGAAGAAAGGAGGTTTGTGTTGTAGGTAATGCACCTGGAAGAATCAAGGGGAGGGCAAAGGAAAGAGGTTCCATCTGGAGTCTGCCTTACCTTGGCCATGAGGATCGTCACGGAGCTGGAAAAACCTTAGTTATCTCCACTTACCCCACCCCCACTGTTACCTGATATGAAAATATTGGGGTTCACAGCCAATGGTCAAGAGAGAATTATTGAGGCATATTTGGTGCAAATGGTGGTTTAATAAAACACGGGGACAAGACTTATGGGCAGAAAGAGCTGCCCTGGGGTCACGAGGAGTGGCTGTTTATATACTTTTAAGTTGAAAGTGGGTTAGGGATAGCATCTGTCTCTAAGGAATTTGGAAGCAAGGTTTCCAGGACCTTGGAGGCCCAGCTGTTCTTAGGAAAAGGTCATTTACTACTAGTAACACCTTAGTCATGGGTCCCTTCAGATGTGTATCAGGGAGCCATATGCTTGGAGGATGATTGCTAACACATATCTTGGGGGTGGGTGTAGAGATAAAGGAAGTTTCCAAAGGAGTTTTTATATGTGAAAGGAGACTTATAGGATCCTGGAGGTGGGGTAAAGCTAAAGTATTAACATCGAGGCCATTGAGTCCCTAGAGGAAGGTCACTCGCTGGTCTCAAGGACTTGTATAAGTTGTAAGGAGATATAATTTTTTTCTTTTGCTTTTGTTTCCTACACCACTACCTGCATTTTACCAGAAAAGAGCCAAGCATGGATGTCTAGACTCCCTTTAAGTCTAGGTCTCTTCATACTTTGCCTTTAGTATGGGTTCTGAGCATACCAGGTCTCAAGATGTTAATAAATATTACTTGAAAAAAGGTTAAAAAAAAAAAAAGAAAAGAAAAGAAAAAGAAATCAACTGAGAAATCTGAGTTAAAACCGAAACAAATAGATGACTTTACTACAGAAATTTTCAGAGCTTTTGATGTACTAATAATACTTCACCAGTCTCCAGGGAGGCATTATTACACATAGCGTTTCTCAAACTTATTTGCCCAAGAAATCTTTTTTTCCAAAAAGCATCTCACAAGCCCAGGGCTTGGTAGAAGACCCTTGGGAAGTACCAAACTGCGCCCCTTGTGTCTCATGCCATCTCTAATTTTTCAAAAACGTGAGTTTCACGGTTGCCCAGCAGTCCATTGCATGGCTAAGGGCAAAGTATGAAGAAATCTAGACTCAGAGGGAGTCTAGACAAATTTATATTTCTGGGCCCTGATGGCTACACATTGAAATATTTTCCAGTTTTTCAGCATGACCGATAATTCTGGAGTGAATTCTGGTTACTTTGTGACCATCTCCGACCATTCCTTTCAGAAGTGTTGAATTGGTGTATGGATATTTTCAGGACTCTTTCTATTCATTGTCTGGTTGCTTTCCAGAAAGGTTATGCCCACTTATCCTTCTCTGAGTTGCTGGCAGTGGGGACAGGGTTAGCATCCATCTTTAAAAGCTGAGAAGTCAGAGAACATTAGAGAAGACTGTTTCCTTCTCTTTTATTGTGTAGACATGCAAAATTTAAAAAAAAAACCACAGTTGCACACACTACGTAAACAGCCACTTTTTGAGGGTCAGATTGGCTTTTCACAATTCCCTGTGCTTTTTCTAAATATTTACATATCACTTGAGGGTTTTCTGAGCACCTTAATTTAATATTTTAGATATTTTGTTGGATAGTTAGGGAAGAAGGAATTTTGAATTGGCATTTGTCCTAATTTTCGAGAAACTCTTCAAGGTGAGATTTAAAAATCATAGCCACCTCCTGTGATTGTAAAACTTTGTTTCTAGAAGAATCTTTTAGGTGAGTGTTTTCATCAGTCTTAATTTGGACTCTGCGGAAATTGAATTATATCATGTTGAATATTGAAGCCAGTTGTGGTGCTTTTGTTTTTATGTTGGTATGGGGAAGACTATATACATTGTAGACTAGAAGTGATTTATCTTTTTGTCCTCCACAAATATTATCCTTTGGTCAATGCATTATTGGGTTTTGGAACTGAGACGAACTTTTAACTCATTAAAACCCCCAAGTCCCCGGCAATAAAGTCATTTAAGTGGCTTCACCAACAGATTTATTTCAAAATGATTCCATTTGGAGGAAGGAAAGAACAAGTAATGCATTATATACAAAGATCCGTTCAATAATTCATGAGTCCTGCACACCAGTGACCGTTTTAGATTCAGTTTGTGGTATTGTAGCTGAAAATGACTCTGTCTTAAGAAGATGTCCACAGTTTGCTCCTGTCTGTGCTTGAGTCCATGACTATCTTGATTTTTGAGATGTAAATTGTGTACTACGTGGTGTCGTTTAAGTGGACCTTTCTTACATGGGAGCTCTTTTGAAAAAAAATGGACATTTTATGTAATTGGGCTAAAGGACACTTTATATACATTCCTTACCCTTAGCAAAGCAGGAATGTTTCAAAAATACATTGCTTTTTTTCTCCCTTTGGGCAGGAATTCTGATTTTATTTTCTCCGTGTGGAGTGGATTGCCAAAGGATGGATTAAAAATAGATTTATTGATGCCTAACAATTACAACAAATGCACAGTGTTGGGCAGTGACTATGAAAGGCACCCATGGTAAATGGCGCGCTGTCCTCCAGTGAGTCCTGGCGAGTGGCCAAGGGCCGTCAGCTGGAAACTCCTGGGTTCATCCTGAGCTCCATGCCGACATTCCCTTTTATGAAAACCACAGAGGCACCAGGACAATTTCTATTCAAGGTGGAGGCTTGCACAAGGGCTGGGAGTTGAGAAAGAGCCTGCTTCCTTCTACACTCTTGAGAGTGCCCCGCTAGCCTTCCTCAGTGCATTGAAAGGGAAATCTCGGGAACCGATGTGCTTCACATTTCCAAATAGGATCATTTCAATTTGGCAGGTCTTTGTTCAGTGATCATTATTACGTGGGAAATAAATGTCAATGAATGATGGTTCTGGTGTTTGCCAGAAAAGCTTCAAGATCCATCCTTCCTTCCCCCCCGATCCTTAGCCTACCCTCCAATAAAAATGGCCGCTTTTTCTTTTTTAACTTGAAAACCTATTTTATTTTTTAAGAAAACATTATATATTTTTATGCTATGTATAATGCTGTGGGGACTCTTTTAAGAAAAAATGTACAAATCACTAGAAATCCCACTGTGGACATTTTGAGAAACATTGCTATAGCCGTACACATAGGCCCACTCACATTTTACCCTAAATCGCAGCAGGCGCCATAGGCTGCTTTGCGACTTTTTTTTATTCCTGCCACAGTCCGTAACCTTTTCCTGTAAATGAAAATCCCCACCATCATTTTAATTATTGCGGAATATTCCATTATATACAGACACCATTAATGGATTCTCTATGATGAACCTTTAGGGTGTTTTCAAATATTTGTTCCCATGTATTACATGGGGATGCATATCTCGGTGTGTGTGTGATGATCACTCCAGTATACGTTCCTGTAAGTGGAATTACTGTGTCCAACAATATGCACATTTTAACTTTTGATATATATTCTTAACAGTGGCTTTTAAAGAAAGTGTCTCTCTTAAAAAAAAATAAAAGTTACATATTTAAGGTGTACAACAGGATGGTTTGATGTACGTAGATACAGTGAAATTATTACTACAGTCAAATGAGTTAACATATCTTCTCACATAGTTACCTTTTCCCTTTTGTAAATGACTAGCGCACCTGAAATCTACTCTTTTGGCAAATTTCCAGATTCAATACAATCTAATTGACCAGTCACCATGCTGTGCATTGTTTCTAGAACTTATTCATCCTTTGTCACTGCAACTTTGTACCGTTTTGCCAACATCTCCCCAATTCCCTCCCGTCCCTGCTCCTGTTCACCACCTTTCTACTCTCTGCTTCTATGTATTTGACTTTTTTAAGATTTCACATGTAAGTGAGATCGTGAAGTTTTTTTTTCTTCCTACATCTGGCTTCTTTCACTTGGCATAATGTGTTTTAGATTCATCCATGTTGTTGCAAATGGCAGGATTTCCTTTTTAAATGCTGAATAATACTCCATCGTGTATTTACACACAACACACTTCATTCATTCATTCATTAGTAGGCACTTTGAATGTTTCCATGTCTTGTGCATTGTGAATAAGGCTGTGACGAACGTGGAAGTGCAGATATCTCTTGACGTACTTGATTTCAATTCTTTTAGGTATATACCCAAAAGGGGAATCGCTGGATCATGCAGTCATATGTTTTTTGTGGACCCTTCGTACTCTTTTCTACAGTGACTCCACCAATTTATATTCCCAATGGTGCATTGGGGTTCCCTTTTTTCCGCACCCTCACCAACATTTGTCATCTTTTGTCTTTTTGGTAACAGCCATCCTAACAGGTCTGATAGCTCATTGTGATTCTGATTTGTATTTCTCCGAAGATTAGTGATGTTGAGTATCTTTTTAAAAGAAGGTTTTTTTTTTTAAGATTTTATTTATTTGAGAGAGGCAGAGAGCTTGAGAGAAAGAGAGAGAACATGCATAGAGGGGCAGAGGGAGAGGGAGAAGCAGACTCCCCACTGAGCAGGGATCCTGATGCGGGGCTCGAACCCAGGACCCTGAGATCATGACCTGAGCCGAAGGCAGACGCTTAACCGACTGAGCCACCCTGGCACCCAAGAAGGTCTTAAAACACATTCCTATGTAACATGTGAGAGTGGCGCCTGCCCAAATCCAAACCAACAATGGATATAATAAATCTTTTTGATATTTAATAAATTAATACATGCCCCTTTAATGCTTTTATTTTCATTTCTTTTACCATAATTGAATGTTTTAAAATATTTATTGGCAATTTCCGTCTTTCCTGGAGATTTATCTATGTATACCCTTTGTCCATTTGTCTGTTGGGCTGTCTCTTACTTCTTAGCTTTCAGAACCTTTCCACGATATAGTCTTCAAATGTATGCAAAGAGCTATTCTTCAAAATATACACAGAATCTCTAGGTATCCCTGACATAATTATCTATCCTGTTTTGGGATAAAGGATTCTAGTGACCATGAGCCTTGCTTTGCTCACGTTCTGGAATGGAGCATGTATGTGTCACCGTGTGCCTTTGAGGGACAGCAGGGGTACAGGCTGAGGGTGGGTTGCAGTGACGCCCTTGCTCAGTGGCGGCCCTCATTAAGGACTCAGCGAGTGGCTTGTGATCTGTGTCAGTCCCCTTTTGTCCTCTCCTTGGCGAGCATCTTTTTTTTACCGCTGAATAATTCTAACGAAATTGCCCTGGGTCAGTCGTATTAGATAAGTAATGAGCAGTAGAGAAAAGAAAATTCATAGAAGAGCAACATTTAAAATAAAATATATTTTTGGCCTTTGCCTAAAAGCGAATTTCATGGTCTGTCGGCCACAAGCACATGTGTGGCGGAGGGAGAGAATTTATTGCCTAATGGGGTTCCTGGGAAAACTCTAGGGGGAATTCGGGGATCCTGTAGAGATAATGTAGGAGGAAAATCTTATTTTTAATTTGGGGTTGCATAAAATATGTTGACTTCGGCCTAAAACTATGCATTGTTCTTAAACAGTTTCATTCACTGGCTCCCATGTACTATCGTGGTTCTGCTGCTGCCGTCATAGTGTATGATATTACCAAACAGGTAAGAAAATAAAAGCCCTTTAAGATTTCGATGCCCTTTATGTTGATTTTCTGTCTTAGAAAGACCAAAGCGGAGACTTGACTGCTTGAGTCTTGCCAGTAGCCTGGAATGAGATTTCATAGCATGGTAGGCAGAGATAATCACCATATATTGAATTTATCCACCTACATGCGCTGAAGCATTTCAGATTTATCGGCCAAATTAAATAAACAAGAATGATCATTTATTTTTAAAATTGACTGTTCGTCATAGAGGCAAGGTCGTGCCTGTCAGTACCGCTCTCCAGAACGTCAGCTTTTCAGGAAGAGGAAAATTATTTTTAAGTCCTGCATGTTCTGTAATTATGGAATGCTGATTTTCTATTAGCGTTTCAATCACACTACTTAAAATGTCAAGGATAATGTTTATGTATGTGTAGCGTATTTGCATATATATAGTATACCGTATTTTTAGTTATCCTGTTGAGGATCTAGGATATCTGTCAAGGAACTGCAGTGGTTTGCTGGCTGTTTTTTTCCACTTCTGGAGTGTTGACTCAGCACCTAGGACTGTGGGTTCAATGACCCATCATGGTTACCATCCATGAGTTCCTGAACTCTTCTACCTAAATATGGGTCCTACCTTGACTGGTTTGCTGGAGGAGGGTTGTTAGTGAAGGGTAGAAAGGAAAACAGGAGGAGAGGAAGAGAGAGAGAGAGGGAGAGGAAGAGACAGAGAGAGAAAGAGAGGAAGAAAGAGCATGTATGTCTGTATTCTTTCTCTTTCTTTCTTGAAATAAGCATGATCATGTCTAGTCCTATGACTTAAGTCATTTTCATGTTGAGTCAAGGCTGTCATCTTAAATTAATGTTATTTATAGGAGAAAATTCCTAGTATGATTTTCTTCATTTTGTCAAGTTTCAGTTTTAGGAAAGGAAACTTTTACAGGCTATTTAAGTGTAACTTAGCTAATATTAAGTCTTGTGCCAAGATGGGGGTCGGATGTTAATGTATGTGAGTTTCCTAAAAATATTTTCCTCTGTTATGTTGGGTTGGGTTTATATTTCTACTTGGTCGAAATACTGTGTTGGTGGGTCTTTCTAGTGATTGATTGATTTACATTTTGGGTTTAGGATTCATTTCATACCCTGAAGAAATGGGTGAAAGAACTGAAGGAGCATGGTCCAGAAAACATTGTAATGGCTATTGCTGGAAACAAGTGTGATCTCTCAGATATTAGGTAAGATGCATTAAACAAATTTTTGACGTAGTGAATATCCCCATCTCTGGATGTCTACATGTAAAAAGCTGTCAAGCCTGTGTTGTTAAGTCTGTTCACAGTCTAATGATTTAATCGGCGGTCATCCACTTGTGGTCTAGGTAGTACATATTCAACCAGAGTAGAATTGAGGGAAAATAATGAGATGCGAGTTGGATGAATCACCTAGGAGTGGGTATTAAAACCCAATCTCCTCTACTGAACACAGTTACATCCCTGACTCTAGAGGTCTTTGGGCTAAATGCTTTTATTATTTTTGTGGTTACCTTCTTTGTTGTTTATTGACATGATTACAACAATGGCCATTTTAGTAACACTTTCATATGGTAAGGAGAGTTGGAATTTAGAATATTTCCCATAGCATCCATGTTTGTTTCAGCTCTAACTTTAACTTAAGGGTGTAGTTGCATCTATATAATCCCACTATTTTGTTCTAGGATCTGAAGGTGACGCATCATATAGAAACACTTAGGTTTCCCTCAGAGACAATGGACTATTGATCTTTCTTTACCTGGAAGGAAGTTTGCAGGGTCTCAGTGCACAGGGACTAGAGATTTGATGATAGCTTTATGCTGTCTAATTAGCTAGCTATTTTTACTAAATAAAAATGGAATGAAAAAGGAGTAGTGAATTTGCATCATCTCCCTCCTCCTGGTTAATTTCACTCTCTACAATTCCAGTCGTTGGTCTTCATAAAGGCAGCAATGTCATCCCTTCAGGCTTTGCTCATCCAAGTATGATTAAGCAAAAGTTTGATAAACAATAGAAATAGATCTTGCAAAAGCTCTTAACATGGCCTTTGACAAATTGCTCTGTTTCTTTGGGATTTCAAAAAGCCTTGTATCACATTGCATCGGGCTGGTTTATGAAAACAGCCATAAACACCACTTAATCATTTGTTCTCCTGGGGGCCAGACAAATCTTTAAACTCCCCAGACTTAGCTCAGATCTCTACATTCTTTACTGTAATCCCGAAACAGCTTGCTAGTCTAGAATTGCAAAAGAATCACTTCAGCTTTTGTCAACAGAAACGGGTCGGGTGGGAGGGTAGAAACACTCTTTGCTGAGGACAGGCCCTGTCATCTGACACCACCAAATTGTAGTAAAGGGGTGAGTTTAAAGGTACTGAGCCTTCTGTATTGTGGCAGAACTGGTGGGCTAGAATTTAAGCAGACAATGCTATAACGTTGACTGGAATTACTTAGGATTCTTGGTGACGTGGAACTGAATCCCACTTAAATTATTTTCAGGAAAAGGGGAACTTATTGGAAGGTACTGATGTCCACATGGTGAAAAAGCAGGATTGCTGACTGGCATTTGATATGTTCCATTTTTAGTTCCTGGCACTCTCTCTGTTTCTAGTCTAAATGGCCATAGAAGGGTTTCCTCATACATGACAAGGCATTTGTGGCCAAGAGAGGGGATTTGGGTGGCATAAGATGATTTTTCTCACCATCATCATGATGAGAGTAGGAACGTAGGTAGTCTTGAAGGTGGGGAGGAGTTCCTCGAAAAGAGCAGCCTGGCCTGACAAAACATGTCTGTGACCTGTTGGCTTAGCCACCGATCCCTGAAGACAGACGTACCGAGTCTTGGAGTGGAATTCGCCTTCCATGCACTGGTATCTTATTTTTCTCAGCAAGCACTCTGCTTTGTGTCCAGTCTATATGGATAGGCTTCAAAATGCCCCAGCTAACATCATCCATCCATCTCCCTTTCAACCCTCCATCCCCAGTGGGAGATAATCTAGGTGCTACGTCCAATGGCCACATCATGGGGCCGATGGCCCACTAGCTCACGTTTCTGCGTCGTACCCTTTCTTCTCTAGTTTGGCCTCAGTGAGGTCTGCATGTGATGTCTGAAGATGCTGCAGCTGTGGTTTAAAGTGTGGACTATATATCTTTTGTTACCCACAAAGTCGTGTTAGATGCTCCTTGTTATTGAGTCATATGGCAAAGATATGACTCCTTTCACAATTCTCTTTCCAAACTCAGTGAAAAAGACCAGTTTGCTTAGGTCAAAGAGAAAGACCAGTTGGATGTTAGTAAATTTTTAATTTGTAAGAATTTATTAAGAGATCATTTAAAATTTTAATTTGTAAATGTATTTTATAAATAACTTATAAATAATAAAGTGTAAATAATTGATACTTTTAATTAAATTGTAACTAATTTAATTACATCTAATTAATTTTACATTAATTTTTGAACAATTATTTATGATATATTTATAAAATATATTTGTAAAATATAAACATGATTTATAAATATATTTCACTGAACTCATTTAGAGACCATAAAATCCACCTGTTTTAAGTGTACAGGTCAATAAATTTTCGTACAATTATAGGGTTGTACAGTCATCATCACATCTAATTTTAGAACATTTCCATCACCCTACAAAGAACGGGCCAATTTACAGCCACTCCTGGTGTCCAACTCCTTCCAGCCCCTGGCAACCACTAATATACTTTCTTGTCTTTATAAATTTGCTTTTGCTGTGCATTTTGTAGAAACCAAATCATGCACTTACATGGTCTTTTGTGACCGGCTTCGTTCACTGAGCATAAGGTTCTTGAAATCCCTCTGTTTTGTAATGTGCACTGGTACTTCATTCCTTTTTTTGGCGGAATAATAGCTCATCATATCGATATACCACATTTTCTCATTCACTAGTTGAATGAAACTTCAAATTTGAGTTGTTTCCACTTTTTGGCCATTTTAGAAAGTGCTGCTGTAAACAATCATGGGCAAATTTTGTGTGGACATATGTTTTCATTTCTCTTGGGTGTATCATGAGGAGTGAAATCTCTGGGTCATATGGAAACTGCCCAACTGTTTTCCATAGTGGCCGTACCATTTTGTATGCCTACTGGCAATGGATGAAGTTCCAATTTTCTCTACATTCTCAACCAACACTGTTATTACCTGTCTTTTGTATTACTGCCATCCTAGTGAGTGTGGAGTTGGGTCAATGTGATTTTGGTTTCTAATGACTAATGATGTTAAACACCTTCTCATATGCTTTTTGGCCATTTGTATATCTTCTTTGGAGACATGTCTCTTCAAATCCTTTGCCCAATTTTTAATTGAGTTATTCATCTTTTTATTATTGAGTTGTGAGAGTTCTTTATGTATTCTGAATACAAGTCCCTTATCAGGTATAAGATTTACAAATATTTCTTCCTATTTGTGAGCTCTCTTTATAATCTTTATTATATCTCTTGAAGTGCAAAAGTATAATGTCCAATTTGTGATTTTTCCTTTTTTCCGTTATGCTCAAGTGGTTGGCTAATGAAAATCACAGAGATTTACTCAGATGTATTCTAAGAGTTTTATAATTTTAAAGCTTATATTTATATCTGTCACCCATTTATAGTTAATTATTGTACGTGTTATGAAGTAGGGGTCCAAATTAATCTTTGCCTGTGTGGATATCTAATTCCCAGCACTGTTTGTTGAAAAGATAACCTTTTCCCATTGAATTTCTTTTTGGCACTTATGTCAAAAATTAGTTGACCATAAATGTAAGTCTTATTTTGGGCCCTTAATTCTATTCAGTTGATCTACACATCCTTATGCTAATGCCCCATGATTTTGATTATTATAGTTCTGTAATTTGAAATTGAGAATTATAAGGCCTCCAATTCAGTTTTTCTTTTTCAAGATCGTTTGACTATTTGACTATTCTGACTCTATTTTGCATTTCCATGTGAACTTTAGGATCCTCTTCTCAGTTTCTGCTCAAAAAAAAGCAACTGGGATTTTAATAGGGAATATGTTGATTCTTTAAAACAATGTGGGGATTATTGGCATCTTAATATTGTTTTTCTGATCCATGAATATGAGATGCCTTTCCACTTTATTTAGGTCTTCTTTAGTTTCTTTTGCCCATGTCTTGTAGTTGTCAGTGTACAGGTTTTGCATTTCTTTTCCTATACTTGT
>CM053616.1:69636352-69682913 GCA_028646535.1 Procyon lotor
AAAAAAAAGCAACTGGGATTTTAATAGGGAATATGTTGATTCTTTAAAACAATGTGGGGATTATTGGCATCTTAATATTGTTTTTCTGATCCATGAATATGAGATGCCTTTCCACTTTATTTAGGTCTTCTTTAGTTTCTTTTGCCCATGTCTTGTAGTTGTCAGTGTACAGGTTTTGCATTTCTTTTCCTATACTTGTTCCTAAGTGTTTGATTTTTCTTGTTGCTATTGTGAATGGGATTGTTTTGTTAATTTCGTTTATGGTATGTTCATTTTTAGTGTATACAAGATTATGTTGTCTGTGAAAACAGTTTTACTTCTTCCTTTCCAATCTGGGTGCCTTTTATTTCTTTTTCTTGTCTAATTACCCTGTCTAGAACTTCCAATACAATTGGAATAGAAATGGCAAGAGCAGACATTATCATCTTCTTGCTGATCTTAGGGGCAAAGCATTTAGTCATTCTTATTATGATGTTGGCAGTTCGTGTTATGTAGATACTCTTTATCAATGTGGGGAAGTTGCCTTTTATTCTTTGTTGTTGTTGTTTTTTAATGATTTTATTTATTTATTTGACAGAGAGAGAGAGAGAGATCACAAGTAGGCAGAGCAGGGTGGCGGGTGGGGGGGGGCAGGAAGTAGGCTTCCCGCTGAGCAGAGAGCCCGATGCGGGGCTCTATCCCAGGACCCTGAGATCATGACCTGAGCCAAAGGCAGAGGCTTTAACCCACTGAGCCACCCAGGCGCCCCTGTTGTTTTTTTTTATCATGAATGAATGTTTAATTTTGTCAACAGCTTTTTCTGCATCTTCTGAGGCAATCCTGTGGGTTTTGTCCTATATTTTTAATACAAAGCATTACATTAACTGATTTTCTAATGTTAGACCACCTGCATTCCCGGGACAAATCCCACTTAGCCTTGATGCATAATCCTTTTTATATGCTTCTGGGTTCTGTTTGCTCATATTTTGTTGAGGATTTGTATGTCTGTATTCAGGAGGATATTGGTCTGTAGTTTTCATCTTTTTGTTGTTGTCTTTGTTTGATGTTGGTATATCAATGCATTAGGTTTTGTAGAATGAATTGAAAAGTGTTCCCTTCTTTTTTATTGCCCAGAAGAGTTTGTGAAAGACTGGTGTTAACTCTTCCTTAAGTGTTTGATACACTGACTGGTGAAGCATCTGGACCCAAGCTTTTGTGGAAGGATTTTATATACTAATCCAATTTCTTGACTTGCTATAGGTTTTTCATATTTTCTATTATTTCTTGAGTTAGAATAATTTATACATTTTTAGGAACTTCTTCATTTCATCTAAGTTATCTCATTTGTTTGTATAGTGCACGGGTTTCTCTTATAATCCTTTTCGTTTCTGTAAGATCAGCAGGGATGTCTACTCTTCCATTCCTGATTTTAGAAATTTTAGCCTTCTTTTTTATTTCTTGTTACATGTAACTAAAGGTTTGTCAGTTTTGTTGCTCTTTGCAAAGAACCAGGGTCCAGTTCCACTGATTTCTTTCCACTCTTTTTCTATTTCATTTATTTTCTCTCTGTGCATTATTTCCTTCCTTCTGTGCTTTGGGTTTACTTTGCTCCTTTTTTCTTACTTTTCAATAAGAGTACTGAAGTAATTGGACATCCATAGAAGGGAGAATACTGCAACCTAAACCTCATACTTTATGTAACAATTACTTTAGAAAAAATCATGGAGTTTAATGTCAAAGGTAAAACTGTAAAACTTTTAGAAAACTCCTGAGAGAAAATCTTGAGGATTTGCACCTAGGTAAAGAATTGTGAGACTTGACAGCAAAAGCTCACTCCGTATAAGGAAAAATTGATAAATTGGACCTCATCAAAATTGAAAATACTTGCTCTGTGAAAGCCCATGTGAAGAGCTTGAAAAGCAAGCTGCAGACTGGGAGAAATTAATTGCAACCCATATATCTGACAAAGGATTAGGATGTAGGCCAAATAAAGAACGCTCACAACTTAATGGTTAAAAAAATCTAATTTGAAAATGGGCGAAGTACATTTCACCCTAGAGAGTATCAAGATGGTAAGCATAAGCATGAAAAGGTGTTTAAGCATCATTAGCAGACCTGTCAGAATGCTAAAATAAAAGAGTGATAACACCTAATGCTGGCAAGGATGTGGACAGACTGCAGCATTCATATGTTGCTGGTAGGCGTGTAAAATGCTACATTCTGGAAAACAGTCTGGCAGTTTCTTTTAAAGCTAAATGTGCAATTACCATATGGCCAGCAATCATACTTTGGGCACTTATTCCAGAGAAATGAAAATTTACATTCACACAAAACCTGCACATGAATATTCATGGAGGCTTTTTTTTTAAATAATAGCCCCAAACTGCAATCAGCCCAGATATCCTCTGAAAGGTGAATGCCTCAGCACCCCGTGGTGCAGCCACATCGTGGAATAGTATGCAGCAGTGAAAAGGAACAAACCACTGCTACAGGCAACTTGAATGAACCTCCAGGGCAATTATGCTGAGCAAATAAAGCTGATCTCAGAGGGTTCATTGTGTATTATTTCATTTATATGAGATTTTGAGTTGAAAATATTTTAGAAATAGAAGACATATTCATAGTTGCCAGGAGGTCTGGTTAGGGGTGATATGGTGGGCAGGCAAAGGGGAGGAAAGTGGGCGTGGCTATAAAAGGGCAACAGCAGGGGCACCTGGGTGGCTCAGTGGGTTAAAGCCTCTGCCTTCAGCTCAGGTCATGATCTCAGGGTCCTGGGATCCAACCCTGCATCCGGCTCTCTGCTCAGTGAGGAGCCTGCTTCCCCCTCTCTCTCTCTCTGCCTGCCTCTCTGCCTACTTGTGATCTCTCTCTCTGTCAAATAAATAAATAAAATCTTTTAACAAAAATTAAAGAAAAGAAAAGGGCAACAACAGGGATCCTTGTGATGTCGGCACTATTTGGGGTCTTCTCTGTGGTGGTGGAGACATGAACCTACACAGGGGTTAAAATTGTATAGAGCCTAACACACACACACACACACACACACACACACACACACACACACAGATGAGTACCAGTAAAACGGGAAATCTGAATAAGACAGTTATCAATGTCAGTACCCTATTTGTGATATTATACCATAGTTTTGCAAAATGTTACAATTTGGGGAACCTGGACAAAGTGTACAAGGAATCTATCTCTTATAACTGTAGGTGGGCGGATAATGATTTCAATAAAAAATTTAATGAACAAAAAGGTTGATTTACACAAAAACAATAAGTAAATATTAGAACAGTAGTATACACGTGGATATATGTGTATATATTACACAAACACCACACACTCCCCATATCTGCATGTTACATATATTATATATGATTGGCTGAAGTTTTATAAACACGCTGAGCCAAATGATGAATTTAACGATCCCCAGCAAACCCACTGTGCAAAACAAAAAACAGGATAACTACATTAAAACTCCCATTTAGGAAAGCAGGGAAGGGGAAGCCTGGTGTATTAGTCCTTGTATAAACTGCCCCTTGCTAGACAGGAATAGTCCGGTAAATGATAGGGCCCAGTGGGCATCTGTTGTTGACACCTTTCCGTGGCAGTGGAATCAAGTTCTTGGTCAGCCAATCTGGCTGCTCCAGACTGTGCCTGTTGGTATGATTTTTCTGGGGAGTTAGCCAAACCTCTATACTCCAGACCTTATTTAGAGCTTGACCTTCTTTTACTCTAATCCTAAAACATTTTGCCCTTCTGTCATTGCCAGAAGCTCTTATTTTATTTTTCCCTGGGGGTTGGAGAGGGTGTAGATTTGACATGCTCGTGGAAGCGTGGCTGTAGGTAGAGGCGGTGTCCTCCAACGGACTTTGGTTCTGGAAGCCTGTAGGTCCGTAAGAGGAGGTGTGCCTGGCCTGTGTGAAGAGAGTACTGGAATTTAAGTGGGATCAACTCTGTGAACTTGACGCAGCCCACTTGAGGCATGTGTGTACGGAACTGCTTCCCGGAGGAGACGCCCCACCATCTAGTCACTGTGTTTTATATTCTTCCATGTTCTAGAAGATGAAGGGCTGACCACACACACCACGCAGAGTCAGAAGCATTCAAAGGCTCCTGGTCGGGTGAATTCAGGACTTCTGGCTTGTTTTATTAGGCACACCTGATCTTTGTGAGACTTCCCTGACTTCTAACAAGAACTATCTTGTTCTCGACAAAATGTCCTTGTGGCCAAGTTATTATGACATCTGCGGCCTGGAGGCAAACTGGAATTAGCTATACTGTACGGAGCTCTGTCCTGGGAGATACAGCACACAGTAGGTGCTCGTGGTCCTCACTTTTCTCCCCGGCCGTGAAGATGCGCCTTGGAGAAAAGTTCTGATGCCAGCTTTCCAGGCAGGAGAGTATGCAGTTCCTGATGGGGCCTGAGAAACGAGGCTCCGTCTCCTTCTCCCCTGCTCCATTGCAAAGTTGGGGACATTCTAGGGAGATACAGAACTGAAAGAAAATAAGAGAACCTTCGCTGAATCGATCGTGCAGGACCCGAGAGGGCCATGGACTCGAAGGGAGGGGCAGCCCAGAGCACACAGGGGAAGCTGTGTAATTTGCCTCGCTCGGATGAGTGCCAAGCGGTGGTGGGTCACTGGGTTTTCGAACGAGTAATGTGTGGCACGGGGCTCATTCCAGGTGGCTCTAAGGAGGGCAGCTTTGGCCTGGGGTCTAGAGAGAAAAGAAATCTTGTTTTCAGGAAGTCTGGGGAGCTCACAAGAGACCGCCTGGCCTTGACCTGGGCCTGGCAGAGAATTGGAGCAGACGAGTCTTAAAAAGAAAGAGAGAAATAGGTCACCTTGCTTCAGTAATTTGGAAAGTTCCATGAACATGAGAATCATGCTGATTCCAGAAACCTAGCTCCTGAGACTCTGATCCAATGGCAGCGGCAGGCTGGGGATCGATGAATTTTGTAAAGTGGTCCTTTTACAAGCCGTCCGAGGGCCTTCCTTGGGAAAGCATTGCCTTAGGTGATAGGAGTTGTTGATGGGGAAGAAGGAGGTTGTGCAGAAAACCTGGCTGGGCATAGACCCAGGCCTGTGCGGGCCACAACTTCTGGGGCCTCCCTCCCACCCTCCTGACCTTGGGGAGAATGGAAACAGTGGCCCCCTGGCTTTCAGGATCCAGCACCCCTGACCATCATCCTGTCATCCCATTTAGAAGCAGTTCCCGTACTCTGGCCCCCTCTCTTTTGCTGACACTGAGAGTCACCAGAAGAAAAGATGTGATTGGGTTTTTCTCCATCTAGTTAATATCAGGCTCCTGCTTAGGGAGGCACCTTGTACCCAGTCACCTCTGGAACGGTAGGACTTCTTCATATTCAGCCTGTGCTGGCTGCCTTTAGCTTGGGCAAGGGATTAGGGTCACCTGGCTGTGGCATTTTCACAAGAAGGGCTGCTCAGGAAGAACCTTCTGCGGTAGTTGGCAATGGGGGCAAGATCCTTCAGGTGTCAGAGGAAGGAGAAGGGATCCTATCCTCTCCCAACCAGAATCCATCCTTCACATTTTCCCCAACAGCCTACCAACCAAGTCTTGACCTGTAGCCATCGTAATAAGTACTTTCTTGGTAGACATTACTTCCACCCTACTCCTACCTCGTAAGTAGATTCCAGGCCTGTTTCTTTGGCTTGATCTTCTTTTCCTGATTTTGAACTCTTGACCTTGTCTACCAATCTCCCTGGAGCTTCCCAAACTTTTCTTGCCTTTCTTCTTCATTTGGATTTCTTCTAATGGATTCTAATTTGACCTGCTTTTCAAGTTTAAGTGTCTTCCACTGGCTTCTTGGAATCCCACGCCTCACTGGTAGGTTGGGGCTGTGAACAAATCAGAAAGGGTAAGGGAGGGATCGTGGAGGAAAAGTGCTGATGGAAGGCACTCAAGCTTAATATATTTTATATTGCAAATGGTAGCCGTAGGAAGCTACCCAACCCAAGTGGAGATAATGGAGACAAGGGCTTGGAGATTGGGCAGGACCTTCTACTCAGGAGGGTGGGGGGCTCTTACAAGAACTGGGAATGGCTCTTTTGTCACTAGTCCCCTCTGCCCAAGGTTCCTCCCATCCCCTGTAGACACCACTCAGGAGTTAATCAGGGACTGAGGATCCTCCTGCCCTCTTGGAATCATGGTCTCCAGGCTCTGGCATCTCTTAGGGCAACGCTGAGATTGGTGGGGCTGCTCCCAGTGAGGCAAGAGTCTTCTTGAAGAGAAGAGGTTATAGTCCAATGGTAGTTCTTTTTATGTGCAGCAACGTTCTATGGGAAGTACAAGAGAAGAGAAGGAAGTATTTTCCGTAGAGCTATTTGCGTCTACTTGGAAAGCCAAGAGTACACATGGGAGGAGGATATCTAACGAGTAATACAAGACTATATTTAATAAAGCTCCAAATGTCATGGTGCAGAAAGGACAAAAGAATTCAGGAAAAGGAAAGTCTGTGGTCATCTGGAGTGATTTGGAAAGGCTCACGGATAAAGTGTGCCGTCGTCAGCTGCGCTGCATACTTGCACAGATCAGTCAAGTAGGAGGAAATTCCAGGAAGAGAAGGTAATGGACCGAGGCATGGCGGTGGGAGGGAGTTTGGCATGTATTATGGAGGAGAGATCTTGAAGAATACAACCTGATCGTTTGCCTGGGGGATGGTGGAAGACACACGGATACTGAGGGGATAGTTTGTGCCTGGCTTAAGAGAATGAAGAGTGAGTGATTTGAGCTTGATGTACTGGGGCTTCTGCCTCTTACGTGCCGATCTCTTGTACCCCTGGCACCATTCCTTGCCCGTCAATCATGACTCTATCATCTCCTGAGCCTATGGTGGCCTCAGGCTCCTTTTTTTTTTTTTTTTAAAGATTTTATTTATTTGACAGAGAGAAACACAGCGAGAGAGGGAACACAAGCAGAGGGAATGGTAGCGGGAGAAGCAGGCTTCCCACAGAGCAGGAAGCCTGATGCGGGGCTCGATCCCAGGCCCCTGGGATCTGACCTGGGCCGAAGGCAGACGCTTAACGACTGAGCCACCCAGGCGCCCCCTCAGGCTCCTTCTTAACAGTGCTTCCTGTGGTTAGCACCAGTTAAGGAGATGAAAGGTATTTGCCAACCTCAAGGAAAGCTGTGGGACCCGTTCTAGATTCTTGAGCAAGACACGGCACAATCTCCCGTACAGGAGCTGGAGGGGGACCTGGACTTGGCAGCCAGGACGCTCCCGCTACAGCTTTCCCACAAGTATACCGGCCACATCTGGAATCACTGAGCATTGGTTGTTTCAACTTTTTGGGTCAACCTGAGGCCTTGGGCAGATAAAGATATATCTGGAAATAATTTTTTTTTTTTTTTTTTGCTAAGAATGCATACATTGTTTTTATTTCTTATATGTGCCCCAAAACTCACTCCAGTCTTGATGGTGGGCCAAAAAGGAGTGTAGGAGTTTGTTTAAACTGATACAAACCAAGTAACGGAACTTGAGCTGCTGGATCATGAAAATCCAACTTATTCCAAATACTAACGCCCAGAAGCCAAGGGACATCAAAAGCCACCATGGGAGGTCTGGAAATATTATGGCCAGTATGAAAATGCACACAGTGTTTTCTGTGCGTGAGATGAGTCGAGTCTGTGCTGTTAAATGAGCATTTTGTGCTCCGAGACGCGTTTTTCCTTGTTTATATGCCCCTCTGATGCTGTGCAGGTGGATTAACCTATATCTGATGCTGGTATAGATGCAGGAGGGAAGGAACTGAAGGCTGAGCTCTGGGAGAGAGCCCAGCGAGGACGTCTGGAATTTTTCCCTTTTCCCCCTCATAAAATATTCTTAATATAAAACATTGGTGTATGTTTTAAAGAATCAGGGGAATTTTAAAGAATAGAATGAACAGCCACGTATCGATGAGTAAGCCTTCCTCCCCAACCCTACCTTCCCCCCAGACGTAACCCTGACTTCTGGGATAATCGTTTCTTTGCTTCTTCTATGTTTTACGACTCACGTTTGCATTACTAAATAATAGATTTAGGTTTGCCAGCTCTTGAGCTTTATTTTCAATGGAATATGACTGTACCTATTATATGATGACTTGTCTTTTGCACTTGATATTCCTAGGAGATTCAGCCCGATGAAGTTAGCTGGATTCTGCACATTTTCATTGCTGTATGCTACTCTAGTTTACGAGCGTGACACAGTTTACCTATCCTACGGGTGAGGGGTATTTGAGTTATTTCTGGTGTGGCCTTACTGTGACTATGGCTTCTTGGATAGTCTCATACATCTCGTAGTGCCACGTGTATGCATTTCTCTAGGTTCCAGTGGGTAAGAGTTGAATTGCTGAGTCACAGCGTGCGCACACACTCAGTTCTCCTACACTGCTTTCCGCAGTGGGGACCAGGGGTGTGTGGGACCTCTTGCTGCTCTACATCCTTGCCAGTCTTAGTACTATAAGGTGTGAGGGTGTGGAGTGACATCTGAGAGTAATTTCCACTCGCATTCCCCCAGTTACCAAGAAAGTTGGCATCTTCCTACATGTTTAGTGGTCCCTTTAGCTTCCTCTCATTGTGAAGAGCCTGTTCAAGTCTTTGCCACTTTCTCTGTTGGATTGTTTACCCTAATCTTGTGTACTTAAAGGATTTTAAAATATATATATATATATTTTTCTCATAATGCAAAGACAAAAATAAAAAAATATATACTTTAATATACACACAATATATGTGATGCTATTCCCTAAACATATGTATGTGTTGAAGTATTTTCTTCAAATTTATGTTTCAGCTTCCAGATCTTTATTTTTGTCTTTGCATTGTATGAAGTCCTTAATTCCTACGTAATAGAATTTATCGATGTTTTTCCTTTATGGTTTGGGTGTTTATTTATTTCTTTTTTCGGCTGGGGAAAGTGTCTTCTTTAAGAAGTCCTTCCACACCCCTGAGATCATGAAGATATTCCTATATTGATTGTCTTTTTAAAACCTTAAGTTTTATGTCCCTGTCTTTAAATCACTTGGAATTGATTTTTATATCTGCTGCCTAACTTTTCCCCGAAAGCTGTCCAGTTGGTTAGCTGCATTGGTTGTAAAGTCCATACTTTTCCCACTGATGTACACACCATCTCATTCATATGTCACGGGTCACGTACGAATGGGGTTATTTATTCTGTTCTATTGCCCTTTTTATCCATCCATGTGCCAATACTACCAACTGAATTCTTACAGCTTTATCAGAGGTTTTGATAAATGGTCTGTAACCAATATTCATAGTGGGCCCCAGAGAAGATATTGCAAGAGAATATGGTTTGGAAGTGGATATGTTGCAGTCTGGTGGAAGTCAGGGGCGTGTTAGGACCTAAATCTACATGCGGTAATGCATGTGTTGGGTGTGTGTGTATTTATTTTTATGGCTAATTAAAAAAATATTTAAGTAAACCCTTTGTTTTAGAATAGTTTTGCACTGGGGCACCTGGGTGGCTCAGTCATTAAGCCTCTGCCTTTGCCTCAGGTCATGATGCCAGGGTCTTGGGATCGAGCCCCACATTGGGCTCCTGCTCAGTGGGGAGCCTGCTTCTCCCTCTCCCACTCCCCCTTCTTGCGTTCCCTCTCTTGCTGTGTCTCTGTCAAATAAATAAATAAAATAAAAATCTTTAAAAAATAATAGAGGTTTGCATTTATAGAGAAGTTGAAAATGTAGTATGAAGAGTTCCCATATACCCCACACCCAGTTCCCCTAATTATTTTTTTTAAGATTTATTTATTATTTTAGAGGTGAGGAGGGGCAGAGGGAGAGAGAGAGAGAGAGTGCCTAGCAGACTCCTTGCTGAGCATGGAGCCCGACAGGGGGCTCGATCCCAGGACCCTGAGACCCAACCTAAGCTGAAACCAAGAGTCAGGGGCCCAAACAACTATGCCACGTAGGCTCCCCAGGTTCCCCCTATTATTAGCATCTTGTATTACAGTAGGACATTTGTCACAACTGAGGAGCTGATATGAATACTTCCTTATTAACTGAAGTTCATAGTTTACTCAGATTTCATTTCTTTTTCTCTGATGTCCCATTTTTTTGGTTCTAAGATCCCATCCAGAAAAGCATACTGCGTCTAGTTGTCATGTCTCTCTGGGCTCCTCTGGGCTGTGACAGTTCCTCAGACTTTCTTTTTTTCTGATGACCTTGATAGTTTTGCGGAGTCCTGGTCAGGTATTTTGGAGAATCTCTCTCAATTAGGGTTTGTCTGGCATTGTTCTCATGATTAGACTGGGGTTATGGTTTGGGGGGAGGAAGACCACAGTGGTAAAGTGCTATTTTCATTACTTACTACTTACCCCTGGTGATGTTGACCTTGGTTACCCAGCTGAGGTAGTGTTTGCCAGGTTTCTGCACCGTACAGTTACCTCCCCTCTGCTTTCTCTACTGCAATCTTGGAAGGAAGTCTAAGCTCACACTCAAGAGGTAGGGATTATGCTGCCCCTTCTTGAGAAAGGAATATCTAGGGACGCCTGGGTGGTTCAGTCATTTAAACATCTGCCTTCGGTTCAGGTCATGATCCCAAGATCCTGGGATCTATCCCACATCAGGCTCCTTGCTCATTGGGAAGCCTGTTTCTCCCTCTCCCTCTGCTGCTCCCCCTGCTTGTCCTTTCTCTCTCTCTCTCTCTCTCTTTCTCTCTGACAAATAAAATTTAAAAAAGAGAGAGAGGAGTATCTACATGCATTATTTGGAGTTCTTCTGCAGGTGGAATTTGTCACTTCTACCCACTTTATTAATTTATTCAGTCATTTCTTTATATCAGTATGGACTCACAGATATTTATTTTATGCTTTAGGTTATAATATGGTACTGTGTTTCTTCATCTGTTGCTCAGACAGTTCCAGCTTTGGCCACTGGGAGCTCTTTCTTTGGGCTCCTGTGTCCCTTTACATATGCTCATCATTTGGGTTTTTGAGCACTTCTTTCCTTTCTGGCATAACAAGATGTCACAGGCTCATCTTGCATATTTTAGGCTTCGGCCCTAGAATCAGCCATTTCTCCAAGGAGCTCTGGTTCTTTTTATTGAAGAGAATGGTATTTAAAAACCAAAATATGGGCTGTATTGGCTCATTGCCACTGAGTTGTCATTGGTTCTAGGACCTTTGAGTGAGCGGAGCTAGGAAATGCATGTATGTATGCTCACTTGAGTGTACACGCGTATTTGTCAGTTGACCGTGAACAATATGGGGGTCATTCCACCAAAAATCTGAGTATAACTTTGACTTTCCAAAAATGTAACTGGAAACCTTATCGGTAATAGAAACAGGTCATTGGCACATATTTTATATGTTATATGTATTATATACTGTGTCCTTATAATAGAGCAAACTGGAGAAGAGAAAATGTTATTAAAGAAATCATAAGAGAAAATACACTTATAAATACAGTACAGTATATTTATGTACATGGACCTATGCACCTCAAATGGTGTTGCTCAAAAATCAACTGTAATTATTTCTATATCTATCTGTCTGCATCTATAGTAAGATAAACCTAAGTTCATTTTGATGCCTCTGGATTCTAAATGCAGAAGCACATAGTTCATTATGTGAACCTTCTTTAGGGGCAGGGGAAGGATGTTTTCTAAAGTCATCAACAGATGTATTATAAAGCAGAGTGGCAAGACTTTTTGTTCTTAGAGATTTTCTTAGAAGATACAATAATCTTTTTTTTTTTTTTTTTTTTTTGCTAAGATTTTATTTTTAAGTAATCTCCACACCCATCGTGGAGCCGGAACTCACACACAATCCCAAGATCAAAAGTCACATGCTGTACCGACTGAGCCAGCTAGGCATCCCAGAGGATCCAATAATCTTTTTCCTTTCACTTTCTATGCTGCCCAGAGTTTCAGAGTTTCAAAATGTTGCTTCTATTACGAATCATAGCCATGTCCGCGATCTCTTTCAAGTAGCACAATATTGACGTCTATTTGTATACTGTTCACTTGGGCAGTGGACGTCCTTCCAGTGTGCCACACACACACACATACATAAGTAGTTCACGTTAATCCTCACAGTCCTGTAAAAGGGTCTCTCTCCTTCTCCCACCTTGGTAAGGAAACTGAGGCACGGAGCTCGGGTGCTTGTCTCAGGTCCTGTATCTAAGAGGGTGTAGGCCCCAGCTTTACACCTGCCAGCCTGTCCCAGACCAGCGTTCTTGACCGTTATGCTCTGTTGCATCTCATAAAAAGGGCAAACAGAATCCATGAAGGAGAATCATTTCCAAACTACCGAGGGAAGATGGCGGCCGATCAGCTTCTGCTCAGAGGGTTTGGAACTAATGACTCTTTCCTGTGGTTCTCTCTGGCCTCCTTAGGACTAGCTTAGGTTTCTGTCTGGAGAAAGGGGTCTTAAGAAGCAAAGGAATGGCCAGGTCTCCCTGGAGGACCTGTGTTTTCTGCTCCGTTCTCATTCAGTTCAAAGGCTGACATTTTCCATGAGAAACAATCCATTTAAGTCTGTGGCGAGAACCTGACACTGCTTGTTTGAACTTGACACCAGGAATGTGGCCCCAGGTGAATAGCAGTTATGGACACACATGAATAAGTAAGCAAGGTCCCATGGGAACAGAAGCGCTTCCCAGGGCGCGCATGGCGAGGCTTCAACTGTAAGCATTTATTTCATTGTGAAGTGTTACTGTCCCATCAGTTCTTTGCTGCAAAGGTGGTGATTATTATTTGTTTTTCTTAAAAACAAAAAGTTCATTTTGGTTTTAGTTCCATCTCACAGGGAAACCAATCTGGTTGTCTACAAGAATGAGCATTTTAAGCTTAAATACGTTAAGCATTTTAAACTTTGCTGCTTTAATTGTCGCTAAACTGGTCCCCTCGTCGAGGTGGTACACAAATAGCTATTTAGAGAAAGTGTGAGCTAATGTGACACAACGAGCCCTGCTTGTTCGCTCGGTGGCTGCTTGAGGGAGCGGGGGGAGGGCTGAGACCATTTCGTGGCTCCCAGCAGCCTTTGCAGACAGCAGCCTTCCTCCACTGGATTCTGACGGAATGTTGTGAATGATTGCTCCTACTTTTGGCAAGAATACCTTAAACATGTGGGATGGTTTTGACGAAAAAGAATTCCACCCAACATTGAACAACCGCGTCCTGCTTACTGTTGCTTGCCGCTTACTTGGTCTTTTAAGCTTGACCTTGGAAGGGGGCTGTGGCTGGGGGAGAGGGGAACAATGTAGGGCAAACTGTGCTTTTTTAAAGATTTTCTTTATTTATTTGAGAGAGAGAATATGAGCGAGCATGAGTGGGGGAAGGAGCACAGGGAGAAAGAAGTAGGCTCCCTGCTGATCAGGGACTGTCTCTTCTCCCCCGATTCCCCCAACACAGGGCTCAATCCCAGGACCTGAGCCGAAGGCAGACGCTTAATCGACTGAACCATCCAGGCTCCCGAATAGGGCAAAACTTTTTAAGTAAAATGTTAACTGCTTTATTCCAGGAGTTTGGCAGAATATGAAATGCTTGGTTATTGCTGTTATGGTGGTTTAGAAATATGATATACATTCTAGAACACACTCGAACCACCAGAAAGTTTCTTTTGGGCCACTCTTCTTTTATTTTATCACTTTTAAATTGGTGCCTGAGACCTGTATATTTGATTGTGTTCGAGGTATAGTCATCTTAATGCAGATTTCCAAACTCATGACTTCATAGTGTCAGATTATGAATCGGATAGACTACAGAAATAGCAAACTTAATATTTTACAGTCCACCCCTTAAAAGAGTTATTTTCAAGCTATAGACTGCATAAGAAACTATTGGAAAGTTGCCCAAATGCCTATTTCTGGGGCTTGCCTAATGGACCTTCCGGTTCAGAATGGATCTTCATTTCTAATGAGTCCAGACTAATCACTAGGATGGTGGTCTGTAGAACACAACTGAGAGATGAGGCCCTGAGAGATTCAAGGGCATCCTCTGAGGTTATCTAGAAAAGGCTGAATCACGATTGCTCTGTGATGGACCACAGGAATCTTGGATGTTTGTCCTCGTTTCACCTCCTTGTCTTTAGCATCAAGTTGTGGGTTTTTGTTTTTTTTTTTTCCCTTTCAACTTAATGGGTTTGAGTTCTGGAAACTTCTTACAGGATATGATTGTTCTGCATTTAAACTTCCATGAGTTCTTTGGATACAAGGTCATTCTGCCAACAGCACGTGAGTGTCACTCTCTGTGCTCTAATACTGCAGATACTAAACTTTTTCATCTTGGCCAATCTGATATATGAATCACATGATCCTCATTTTCTTTGGGAAGTTTAATTGTTAACAGGGCTAGGAAAACCAGGGTTGTCTCCTGCATAACTATTCTTCACCTATCTACAGATAATAAGTAATTAGAAAATCAATCAAAACAATGTTAAAACCCTCTTTATAATAGCAATACAAACCTCAAATACCTAGAAATAAACTTGGTGTGTGTGTACTTTTTTAAATTTTGAAATATTTTAAATCCTAGGAATGAATTTAGCAAAAAATGAGAAAGAACTATATAGATAAAACATACAAGCTATGGTAGGACACAAAAGATTTAAATCAATGAAAATGTGTACTTTTTTCCTTGGGTAGGAAAACTCAGTATTGTAAAAATATCAGTTTGCTCTAAATTAAACCATGAATTCACTGAGATTCCACTCAAATTACCAAAAGAACATTTAAGAAGAGTTTTACAAAATGATCCTAAAATTCATCTAGAAAAAAATATCAGAGGGGCACCTAGGGTTGGCTCAGCTGGCTGAGCATCCGACTCTTCGTTTCAGCTGAGGTCATGATCTCAAGAGTCATGCGATCAAACTCCAGGTCAGGCTCCACACTCTGCACAGAGTCTGCTTGGGATTCTCTCTCTCGTTCCCTCAGCCCTTCCCCCTGTTCTTTCTTTCTAAAACAAACAAACAAACAAACAAATATTTTTTAAAAATAATAAACAAGGGGCGCCTGGGTGGCTCAGTCGTTAGGCATCTGCCTTTGGCTCAGGTCATGATCTCGAGGTCCTGGGAACAAGCCCGACATTGGGCTCCCTGCTCAGTAGAAAGCCTATTTCTCCCTCTCCTGCTCCCCCTGCTTGTGTTCCCTCTCTTGCTGTCTCTCTCTATCAAATAAATAAGTAAAATCTTTTATTTTATTTATGGTCAGATCTTTTCATGGAGAAAGACTCCAAAATATGATGCAATTTAACCTTGGGGTAATTTATCAAAATTAATGTATTTAATGAGTTGGCTGACATAGCCCTATATTCACTCATTCTTTTGTGGAACAGCAATGACTGGCCCGCAAGCCTTCTTGGGCCATAAAATGAAGGGGTTGAGTCAGGTAAACCTGTGAAGGACCTTCAAATTCTGAAGTAGTTAGTTTGAGCCTCCTGTTCACTTGTTTCCTCCATCTGCATCATTTCCTCAGTCTTCTGGGAGGCATTCTGAAAGAAAATGCCATGCCACCATCCTTGCTGATGTAGCTTTGCGATGATTGATTAAAGAAACACCGATATCACACTGACTGTGTTCTGGGTATTGTTTTGAGCAATTTATAACATCAAACTTCTTAATATGTAGAATTGTTATAAAGGATTCATCCTATGTGGTAGAACGAGGGGCATAAGACCTGGGGCAGGGCAGGCACCGTGGGAGTCACCTGTATCCATCGACTTCTAGGAGGAACCCATGACCTTCCTGATGAACCGCTAGTGGGGACAGAGCATCACTCTGCCTTTAGCTTTGTATGCCCCTCCCTCTCAGGTAGGGCTTCAGGAACTCCTTCTTAGGGTAGCTGCCCTCCCCTTCCTCTGCCATCAGTGGAGGAGGATCGTGGAGAATACAATACCCCTGAAATTAGAATGAGTCAGTGGCCATGTTACCAGGTTACCTCATGAACAACAAAACAAGGACCCTGGTTGGGCAGTGCAGCCATTGAAAACTCCAGCCCACGAGAATGCTGTTTGGTGATCTCCCTCCGCCACGGAGAGCCTCCAAGCGCCGTAGCCTGCTCGGGCCTCTGCCCGGGTCCGAGACACGAGACAGGCTGCTGTGGGGGCCACGCTGAAGTATAAGGTGATTGACATCAGACCTGGGTTAGAAAAAGACTCCCCTTCCGTGTGTTTCCAAAGCCTGACCCATATTGCTCTCTCTTCCCATCACTCCGTTCTTGGTCCCAACCATGACTCTGGTCTCTTTAGATGTCCTTTGAATTGAGTGTTCTCCTGGTAAGTGCTTGGTAGCCTCCCCGAGATCGCTTTCCCACTTTCTCTGCCCTTCATGTCTCCCGTTGGCTCTGCATCCTGACCACAGGGCCTGCCTGCGGCTGCTTTCCGGTGGGGGTAGGATGGCAGATAGTTAAGAAAGAAACCCTCGGTCATGTTGATATACAAGATAGGCAGAGAACCCCATCAGCTCCTGAAAGACGCTGAAGGAGAGGTTGTGGGAAGGCTGCTGAGGGAGAAAGACTCCCAGTCTACACTTCTTGGCTGGTTGGCAGTAACTCTTTTTTTTTTTTTTTTTAAGATTTTATTTATTTGAGACAGAGAGAGAACGAGTAGGGGTTAGCGGCAGAGGGAAAGGGAGAAGCAGACTCCTTGCTGAGTAGGGAGCCCGACTTGGGGCTCGATCCCAGGACCCTGGATCATGACCTGAGCCAAAGACAGACGCTTATCCGAGCCACCCAGGTGTCCCTGGCGGTAACGCTTCTGGGTGATTTCTGGGAGTCCTGAATTCCGTACATAGTTCAGTCTAGAAAGTCAAAAACGGTCTTTCCCATCAAAATTGACTAGCCATATTTATATTCTGACTTAGGAAAATTACTGTCAATCTACCTGTTCCAATGCCTAGCACAATGCCCAGCCAGACACTTGATAAATATTTGTTGGAAAAAAATGAACGAAAGCCATTTGATGCCATGGTCTCATGTAATCTTAATCACAGAAGACCAGTAATGGCCTCCTTCTAGCTGTAGGTGGCGGGCGGCGGGCCTCTCCTGAAATTCAGCTGGGGGCATTCCCAGTGGTTTCTATTTTATTTTCAACCCTTTTAAGGCTCGTCTTTCAGACTGCAGTTGTGCCTGTTTGTTCCAATGATAATTTGCCGATGCCAACTGGGTGTCCTGCCAGTTCAATTCCGACAGTAACTACCTGAAGTTGGCACAGATCCACAGATTAAGGACTCAGCACCCCGAGACTGCCCCTCCCTCCTCTCCCAGATGTCAGTCTTGGGTACCCCCAAGTTAACCTCACTCCTTCCCAGCAGACTACCAGTTTGGGGGCTCTGTCCCCTCCACCTAAGTTGGATAATTCACTAGAACGGAGTTCCGTGAACTCAGGAAAGCAGTAGACTTCTGATTACAGTTTTCCTTTAAGGAATACAAGTCAGGACCAGGCAAAGGGAAGAGATGCATAAAGCAAGGTATGGATTGCCACCATCCCAGCACGTCCTTGTGTTCACCAACTCCAACCCTCCAAGCCCTGTGTTCGAGAGTTTTCACTGAGGTCTCCTTACTTAGTCACGATTGATGAAATCCCCAGTTCTCCTGTCCCCAGGGTAGGAGAGTGGGGCTGAAAATTTCAACCCTCTAATCACGAGGCTGGGTCTTCTGGCAACCAGCCCCCTTCTGAAGCTCACTAGGGGCCCCTACCTGTAAGAAACTCAGGTTTGGCATAATGGAGCTCTTTACGAATAACAAAGGACACACCTCTCACCTAGGAGACTTGGTGGTTTCAGGAACTCTGTGCCAAGAAGCAAGGAGAAAGCAAATACCTATTTCTTTTTATACCACAGTAGAGGAAACCTATTTTGACAGACTCAAGAGTGGTTGGTCCTTCTGATTTCAGCCCGTTGTTTCCCTGGCCCTCCAGACTGAGTTAAGAACCAGTTCTTCAGGAGGACCGGATATGCCCTTCCCTTGCCTCTGCCCCTGACTCTGGTGCCTTACAGTTTGAGGATCTTTCAAACACCTCGTATTTTCTGTCTATAAAGATCCAAAGAATGGCCTCTGGAATGTGGGCGCCAAATGGGTGTCAAGGCCTGATGGGAGCAAAGGGGACAGAGCCAGAGGGTCTTAGACCTTGCCTCCAGCCCTGGCTCACTGTGTCATTTTGGGAAAATCATTTATTTCATGAGCCCATTTCTAAACATGGAAGAAGTGTAAAGACATGCTTTTACTTATCTGTGCATTTCCGGGTCCGGCATATAGACTGTGAGACGGTGAGTCCCCCGCCCCTGGGCTTACTGGTATGCTAGAATGGACATTTTGGATTCTGTAGCAAGTGACTTTGTTCTTGCCGTAATCTTGGCAAAACCTAGCCTACTCCTCTTTGTCTCCTGAAGGGACTAAGGATAGGGGGGCAAGGGAAGCATGCGACTGTATCTGCCCTCACCCGAGAGGTCTCCAAGGCCTCCTAGATGGCCAGGCTCTCCCCTACCCCCAGGTGGAGATTAGCAAGGCACAGCCTGTCTTATCTGAAGCACATTTGGTTAGAGATGAGCCCCACCCTTCTATCTGTGCTTTGATAAAGACTGCCAGGAAGAAATAAAAAATAGGGTAACATGCCAAATTGAACATGGGTTGTTTCAAAGGTAAAATTCATTGCCACCAAAAAACTCAAGTTTCTTTTTTCTTCCCCTTCAGTCTTTGTGAGACTTTTTTTTTTTTTGTCTGTTGGAAACAGTAGAGAGGGCTGGTTAAGGAGCATAGTAGTTTTTCCCAGTGAGGCTTTGCTAAGGAAGATTACGGCAGTACACATTCCAACTGATACGACTCAGGAGGCTCCTTTTCTCTGGTTTGGAATCCTGGGGCCGCTGCCTTCACTGCGATAGCCTCTTCTTGAGCGCTTTTCCAGCTAGCCCCCGAAAAGTCCTCCTGTCATTTGATTTGAGGTCCATCACAAGTTTAAATGCCAAGGATGGATCTCCTCCGTAACTTCACAAACCAGTTACATACAGCCTTTTAGGAAGCATTGTAGGGGTGGAGGAAAGGAAAGGAGGTGGGAGGGGAATACAGTCTCTTCACCCCGCTCCCGGTTTTGATTTTCAGTCCATCTTTCTTCTTTTCCTGTAGCCATCTGTCTAGTCCAGCACTGTGTTCTCCCTTGTCCACAGCCTTAGAGCACTTCCAAATTCTTCTCCTCACTCCCCACTCCAGTCTGTGTGGTGTACCGTTTTTCCCTAGAATGCGGGGCTGACCCTGTTGCCCTCCTGTTCTTCAGTGGCCTCTGGGTATGAGACGGGGTTGGGGGTGTCTTCTGGCCCCTCCGCTGGGATTCCTGCTGGCGACCCCTCCCCCCTCAGCTCCAGGCATTCTGACCTTCTCTTCATTCTGACACCATACCATTCACTTGTGAATCCACCTGTACACCCAAGACAGTGCTGGGTGCAGAACCGACTTTGAACCATATCTGGGGATGAGGGTACTTCCCTGCCATGGCGCCTTTCTCAGGCTGTGGCATCACAATTTGTCATCCGTGTTCTCCCTGCTTCATGGCCACACTCCACTCACCTTCCCAGGTTCCACTGATCAGAGTGCGTCACTTCCTGGACTTCCGTGTACTTCCTATACTTCCTGGACTTCTGTACACCACTTGTATTTCTGTACTACCTGTACTTCCGTACACGTCCTGTGCTTCTTTCCACCTCATTTACTTCAGTACTTCCTGTACGTCTATATACTTCCTGTGCTTCTGTACACTTCCTGTACTTCTATATACTTCCTGTACTCTGTACACTTCCTGTACTTCTGTATACTTCCTGTACTCTGTACACTTCCTGTACTTCTGTACACGTCCTGTACTTCTATACACTTCCTTTACTCTGTACACTTCTTGTACTTCTGTACACTTCCTGTACTTCTATACACTTCCTGTATTCTATATACTCCCTGTACTTTGTACACTCCCTGTACTTTGTACACTTCCTGTACTTCTATATACTTCCTGTACTTTGTACACTTCCTGTACTTCTGTATACTTCCTGTACTTTGTACACTTCCTGTACTTCTGTATACTTCCTGTACTTTGTACACTTCCTGTACTTCTATATACTTCCTGTGTTCTATATACTCCCTGTACTTTGTACACTTCCTGTACTTTGTACACTTCCTGTACTTCTGTATACTTCCTGTACTTTGTACACTTCCTGTACTTCTATACACTTCCTGTACTTTGTACACTCCCTGTACTTTGTACACTTCCTGTACTTCTATATACTCCCTGTACTTTGTACACTTCCTGTATTCTATATACTCCCTGTACCTTGTACACTTCCTGTACTTCTATATACTTCCTGTAATTTGTACACTTCCTTAATTCTCTGTAAACCACCTATACTCCTGTACTTCTGTATACTTCCCGTACACTTCTTGTACTTCTGTACTTTTGGTACTTCTGTACTTCCTATCATTCCAAGTGCTTTATTGCACCTTTATTATCCACGTATTGCAAATGTTACAATGTTGTGGGTTAGAGTAACCATGGATGTTTGTCTTTGCTCTCAAGTATAGGTTCCAGAAGGCAGGGATTACTGTTTTCTCCAGGACCTACAAGAGAGACTAGCATATACTAGCCACTCAATAAGTATTTGTTGGATAAATGACTAAACTTCTGGGGAACAGGAATGGTGTCTTTTTAATCTTCGGAGCCACCACAGCATCTTCCCATTAAAAACAGGTCAATAAGTGTCTTTCTAGATTATTTATTTAAATAGAGTTCATGTCCTAACATCTTCGCAGGAAGAAACTTTTACAGGCGGAAGTCCGGTTCGGTCCTATTGCGTCATCGCCTTTAGCTATAACCATGTTCATTTCCAGACATTCACATCCTGTCACATATTCTCTCTGACGTGTGAAAGACAATATGCACAAAGTTCTACAGGAGCACGTGTGTGTGCAGGACGAGCACATGTGTGTACATGCACATACACTTAGACAAGTTAAAAAAAACTATGAGTCATTTTTAATTGGGAAAAGAATTGAAATCAACCTGAACTCTACAAACTGCAATGGATGTGGCCATCTTCCTAACGAGGTTTTCTAATGTTCTGGAGTTCGTTCCTTCTGTGGGACCGGGCACAGCGTTTTACATATGGGGAAAGGGGTCTTATCTCCATGGATGCCAGAGACCAGGTTTTAAACTTTAAACATTTTCACCTATACTAGTTTTCAATATTTGCCAAGTGATCGAGTGGTTATTCTATAGGACTTAGATGAAGGAGCTGTTTCCACATGAGCTTTCTGTTTGGTCTGTTGGGTTATTTATATTGTACAAACGAGCATTCATTTCTGTCTGGGTGTGACCTCTTTTCCAGGGAAGTTCCCTTGAAGGATGCTAAGGAATATGCTGAATCCATAGGTGCTGTCGTGGTTGAAACAAGTGCAAAAAATGCTATTAATATCGAAGAGCTCTTTCAAGGAATCAGTAAGTACCTGACCTGCGTTTTTGGCTTTGCTTACATTTGTATGCTTCTGAGAGTCACAGGATAAAATCCTGGGGTGCTGCCTAGAGCTTTCCCTCTGTGTGACTCTGATGCTATGGGTATAAACCTACAGTCTGCACTTATTACTCCTGACCTCGTGCCTCCCGATTCTGAATTTCCACAGTTCTGTGCTTTAACCTGTCGATTCTCTGTTTTATGAATCAAAATGAAGTAAGTGTGTTGCAAAAGAAGTCATTGTGATTAAAAAGTTGTGTGTTTGGTAGTATATTGAGGGGGAGAGAAATAAAACAGTGATAAGGCATAGGAAACTCAAGTCACGTGTTAAACGGGGTGATTCCAGGCAAACAAAGGAAACTTTTGGTAATTTCTTTTGCTTGGTAGTCATAAAAAAAAAAATGAGTCTCCACCCTAAAAGACCTGAAATTGGGAATTAGGTGGAGAGTCAGTTTTTCTCATTTCTGATTAGCCAGTTAGCTCCCTTCTTTTGTCTCCTGTTTGGGTCACATTATCATTCCCTTTCTTTAGGCTGGTTCCCCATAAATAACCTTTATCTAAGATCTGTGTCCCAGCTGATGGCCAGATTTCCCCTTCACAACTTCTTTGGCAAAGATGTTCTGCACCGGGTCCCCTCAGAGAGCTCCCTGCTGCTGGCTCTCTTGGGACACTGGCCTGGGATGCCCCCCACCCCTCCCCCAAGCATAACAGGGGACTTTGCCCAAGTGTCAGCCTTTACTGAAGGGCTGGGACTCAGAGGCCTGGGGTACCTGCCTTAGGAAAAGTTGAACCCCCGAACAGTAGTTGGTAGTTATTCTCAAAGGTCTTATCTGGCTCCAGACAATTCCAGAAGGGAATTCCAGAGGGGAAACTGATGGCTCCATCTCTCTTCTGCCTGAGGTCATTGTTGGCGGTGCGCTCAAAGTAAGAGGGGCTGTCACTTCCCAGAACAGATCTGATTTCCTTTTAACTGGTTTTGGTTCATTACCGTAGGCTCTGAGAACACATAGCAGGGATTATTTTGTTTGTTTCTCTTGGCTTGATGGGGAATTTCACTTGGAGAGGGGGAGCTCTGACGTGGGTTACTTATGATGCAGAAACGCCCAAAACGGCACACAGCCCCAGCCTTCCTTGCTCACTGGGGTCCACATCACCTTCCCTCCCGTCCTTCAGAGGCTCTGTGTTCCCACTGTTATTTTATACTCTCAACAGGGCAGTGTTCTCCAAGTGCCTTGACCTTAGCGGTTGAACTCTAGAGTGCTAGGCTGTAATTTTATGTTGGAAACCCTGGATCTCCAGACTCCTGCTCCTTCCTGAAAATGGGCCGTGGCTACAATGCTCGGCTGTGAAGCGACTGCTCACTGCCCTCTGTTTCTGTGGAACACTGGGTGACATCTTAAAGCATTTGTCTTGAACTCATTCCATTAACCTCATTTTCCCTCCCATCAAACTCATTCTTTTCCGGGGGCGTTCGGCTTTTCTGGTATGTTAGGCAAGTATTCAACATTTTGTTTTGATTAAAGGTTTTAATTAGTGGAGCTAGATCGCTCCTGAGGACTGTGACATTGACCCCTTTCCTTGGTGCTGCTCCTTATACGTTCTGGAACCATCTCCCCGGCACAATCCTGGCAGGCAGGTGGGGGGGCAGATGGCAGCGGCCTGGGAAGGAAGCACAGTGCTTTGCACCCTTGAGGTTCAGCTTGAGCTGAATTCTGAATTCTGCCCAAGCTAGGAGGCTTTCTGAGGTGTGCACAGATCATGATAGAAATAAAGAGGGAAATAAGAACTACAAAGAAAAAAATAAGCCCAAGTGGCAAGTATTAATATCTTACCTGGAAAGATACTTCTTCGTATGGTGCAGTCGGTATAGATCTCTTCATTCACGTGAGGTCCTTATGGCTCAAGGTGATGACAACACTGAGTAAGGAATTCCAAGATCTTGGTAGTCTGCTTCACTTAAGAAAAAGCACGTGTTGGGCTACCTGGCTGGCTCAGTCAGTTAAGGGCCTGCCTTCCGCTTGGATAATGATCCCGGAGCCCCGGGATCGAGCCCCAGGATCGAGCCCTACCTGCAGCTCCCTGCTCAGCATGGAGTCGACCTCTCCCTCTACACCTCCCCCCACTCATGTTCTCTCTCTCTCTCTCTCAAATAGATACAATCTTTTAAAAAAGAAAGAAAGAAAAAGCATGTGTTTTGCTTAAGGGTAATTACGGCTTCAAAAAATGGCTTCGGATAATTAATTCCTATATAAGCCATAGAGTAGTTGTACCACTTCATCTTCTATGTCAAATAAACAATGTTTGTTTCTGTTTCATTATACACGGCCTGCAGCAAGACCTCTAGCCGTGTGTATCCTGTAACCGCTGGGGACTCTTTACTCCCTCCGGTGAATTTCTTCAGACTCTTTACTCCCTCCGGTGAATTTCTTCAGAACGGGGTGTTGTAGCCTAATTACAGGTTAATTTATTTTTTTATTTTTTAAAATTTATTTATTTATTTATTTATTTATTTATTTATTTATTTATTTATCTGACAGAGAGAAAGAGATCACAAAAAGGCAGAGAAGGGGGGAAGCAGGCTCCCCGCCGAGCAGAGAGCCCAATGTGGGGCTCGATCCCAGGACCCTGAGATCATGACCTGAGCCAAAGGCCAAGGCTTTAACCCACTGAGCCACCCGGGTGCCCCACAGGTTAATTTAAAATGCAGTAGCAAGTACACCTAAATACACTTCGGCAGACATTTCGCTTATTTTCCTTTTCCCTGTTCCTACTTGTATTACATGCGCTCCTCCCTGAGCTCAAAATAGAACGGGATATTGCTGACTTGTACGCTCCCCAAAGCAATGTTCCAGAGACAAACGTGCCCGGGAGAAAAGATGCAATAAGAAAAAAAAGTGGTGAGAATAAAAGCCCTTTGCAAAGGTGTGCTTAAACAAAATTAATTCACACTGACTTGGAGGAAGAGACAGATGATTCTCTTCTATATTCCCAGAGTGTTCATAAACCAGGAAGAGTCAACTGTGTTTCCTAGGCAGGAGTTAATGGATCTACAAACTGGAAATTGTTTAGCGAGCTATTATCTGTTTGTGGAGGCTGAAGCTACCTTGTAAAGGATTTGGGTACTGCCCTGTTTTGGGGGGCGGGGCGCTGTGCACAGTCTCCTCTGGTCGGCATTCCTCCATGCACCCTTTTCTCAATCCCGTTTTTTGAGCTCCTTTACCCCACTGCCTATGGCTCATTCTCCTCCATGCATTTCTCCCCGGGGTTGTTCCTTTTCCTTTCTTGAAAAGGAAAGGGAAATATTTTTTTTTAAAGATTTTATTTATTTATTTATTTATTTATTTGACAGAGAAGAGAGAGATCACAAGTAGGCAGAGAGGCACGCAGAGAGAGAGGGGGAAGCAGGCTCCCTGCCGAGCAGAGAGCCCGATGTGGGGCTCGATCCCAGGACCCTGAGATCATGACTGAGCTGAAGGCAGAGGCTTGAACCCACTGATCCACCCAGGGGCCCCTTTTCTTGAGCTCTTATACCTCTAATTGGAACATCGACGTTTTCCTCTTTGAGTTGAAAGATAAAGAACTGTTCTTGGCCGAGAAAACTGTGGTACATTTGAGCGTTTCAACTGGTGTATGAAAGCACAAAGATATTCAATTGCTGTTTACTCGGGATAGTGTTAGGTATCAAAGCCAAACTGCTGATAGTCTTCCTTGTGAAACTCCTCTCTCTGCCAGACTCTGTGGTCTTGAAAGGCGGGGTCTGGAGCTCTGGTAACTGCTCCCCATCAGGCTTCGTTTTTATCTCCTCCTTCGCACATCTGCTGTCTCAGACCCCGAATGTGATCCTCCTTCCTCCTGGCCAATCTTAATTCCTTGAAGGTGCAGTTCGTATCTTTTTCCTTATGGAGTCTTCATCTGCCCCAACTCTCTTGGGTGGGTCCCAACTCTCTTGGGTGGTTCCCAAGGTTACTTATGGCTTCCCCATCATTCTGACATTTGAACCCATTTAAATGATTAAATGAACATATTAAACAAATTCTCTAAACGGTTCTCTAGGAGCTTTAGGTATATACCTACAGCAAGGTCTTTGTGAGCAGATCTTACTCTCTCTCATAGTCTCCGTAAAGCTAAGATGAGTAAATAGGATAGGGCTAAATTCAGATTTTTGAATTTGGATCTTCATCCTTGCGGATGAGGTCCTAAGAGCAGTATTTCAGCGTGGTTGCTAGATCAAGCAAAATGCATTCACCCTTCTATCGGGACTTAAGGGTGGACGACAACCGTCCATCGGACAAGCTTGGTATCTATTCATTCATGTGTTTCATAAACATGTCCTGTACTCTTCTGGGAGTCAGGTGCCTTTCTAGACACTGGGGACACCAAGATGAGCAAAACTGGCCGTCAAGGCCAGAGACAGCCTGTTGGCGCAGACTCAAATGGATGTATAATTACACATCGTAATAAATGGTTTGAAGCAAAAGAACAGGACCGTAGGGATAGCGACAGGTGGGGGGACGTGGGTCCCCAGGCAGGGTGCTGTTGTAATTGTGTGTAGAGGGGAGTGTGAGACGGGGTGGAGGACGGGCTGGATGCGAATTTCAGAAATCTTTTGGAAGTAGAATCAATAACACGGGAAACAGGCCGGGCGTGGAGACCTAGGGAGAGAGTGGTACAAGCCACAAACCTTGCTCCCCAGGTCCCCTGTCCTGGCTCATGAAAGTTATCTTGGGGCTGCATCCGATGGGAGCCTACCAGACTACATTCTGGAGCGTGAGAAACAGGTTTGAGTTTGTGGATTTTAATTATTCATCTTAAATACCGTTTTGGTTTTTTTTTTTTTTTTTTCAAAACCTCTCCTGAAGAGCAAAAAAGAGGTGGGGCTTCAGAAAAGCTTCACCAGGAAAATGTCTGTTTTGGGGGGGCCCCTCCACCAGACAGCTGTGCTTTTGTTCCAGTTAATTTGAATGCTGACTATGGAGAAAAGAACACAAGGCTTTCTTCTGAAAATCACATCTGGAGACACTGTGGACGTTAAGCTAGGTTTTTTTTGTTTGTTGGTAGTTTGGGAACAAGGTGAGAAATATTTTTCAAGTGAGTATAATTAGAAGCACAAACGTATTGGTTTGGAAAAATTAGACTAGGGTGTTCCTACCACAGGCAGAAAGTTAAGACTTGTGGGTAGAGATCGGCTCTTGTTTTATAATCATTCTTCGCACAGTGTTAGCTTTGTTAAGTGCCCTGGATTTTGAAATTTCTCCAGTAGTTACTTTTTGTTTGGAGCAGATTTCAAAACAAAACGAAGTGTTTGCAAATTTTATAGTAGCATAGCAAGGTTTAGCTAAGCCACCAAGGGACAGGAAAGGACAAAGACAAAGCCTGTCTACTTTCTGACACCGAAAAAGTTAATGACTGCAATAATAGGGCATGTTTATGAAATAATGTCATTTTCAGAATAGGGACAAATGGGATTTCAAAAGCCCGAAACCTGTGTATCTTTTATCCTAATGATTCCCAAGCAGAAATTGATCAGGCGTGCGAAATATAGCAAGCTCTCATTCTGTCCCATTGTTGCAATTGCTCAAATTTTTATTAACTCATTCAGTGCATCAGTTTTTGCTGAGAAATAGGCACTGCTATCATCCCTGTTTTACATACGAGGAAGTTGAGGCATGAAGAGGTTTGTCCAGGTCACAGAGCTGGTTAGCGAGTGGCCTGTGTTAGAAGCCTGGCAGGACGTTCTGGAACTTCTAGCCTGTCTCACTGCTCATTGCCTATGGAGGCTTACGGTAACATTATTCATAATGGTAAAACAAACAAACAAACAAAAAAAACCAGGAAATGACCTAATGGTCCAAAAGTTGGGAAATGGTTTTTGAAAAAGCTACGTTGTCATCCGTATAAACTAGTGTTTAAAAACAATGATGTACATCTGTATTTCCTGACATGGAAAGGTAAATGGTTGACTGTGAAACAGAAGTTACAGACCAGTTTGTATAATATCTTGATTTTGTAAAATATGCACCATGTAATATATAATGGTAAATAATATGTTCTTCTGGGTGAATGTTGGAAGGATACATACGCTTAGAATGTTAACAGTGGTTGTTTTATGGTGGTGAGGTTCCAGGGAACTAAAAAACAAAAACAGGCTTTATTTTGGAAAATTTAAAAAATGCACACCAGTAAACCAAATAACCCAGTGAACCAGCATGCACTCATAACCAAATTATTTCATCTCTACACCACACTCCACCTTACCCCCACCTGAATTATTTTTGAAGGGAATCCCAGACATCATTTCATCTGTAAATATTTTCAGAATGTAACCTTTTTGCATTATATGGTAATAAAATACAACACAATAAAAAAAAGAATGTAACATTTTTTAGGTAGCAACGATTTCATTATTACTTTAGTAATCATAATGCTGCTATCCTATCAATATCACCAAATATTCAGTGTTCAGATTTCCAGATGTCTCCTATTTGTCCTAAATGGTTTCTCTGTTTGCATTTTACAGTTTGAATCAGGATGCAAATAAATTCCACACACAGTGATTAGTGGATATGTCTCTTAAGCCTCTCTTAAGCAAGAGATTCCCTCTCCGTCTTTCTCCCTTCGTTCCCTCATGTAATTTCTTTATTCAAGAAATGAGATCAGTTGCCCTCCATAGCCTAACACGGTATGGACTTCGCTTGGTGGGTTCCCGGGTTGCTCAGTAGTATTCCATTGCATAAGGAAAAATGCGTTAATCCATTCACCTAACATTTGGGGTGTTTTCAGCTTTTGGTAATTATAAGTAAGTTTGCTGTGAACGTTCAATATATGAGTCTTTGTGTGGATAACTACCTTGGTGTGGAATGGCTGGCTTATCTTCCCGGAAATGTTTAACCTGTTCAGAGACTGCAAATAGTTTTCCAAAGTGTTTTTGGCATTTTATTTTGCTGTCACACATGTGGGAGATGTTCAGTAGCTTCACTTCCAAACACTTCATTTGGTCAGTTGATAAAATTGCAGTCATTCTGATGGGAGTTTAGTGGTATCTCCTTGTAGTTCTAATGTTCATCTTCCCAGTGACTAATAATGTTTGCTTTTTTATGGGCTTATTTGCAGTTCTGTGTCTCTTTGGTGAAATGTTGTTTCAGATTTTGCCTGTTTTGTGTTGAGTTGTTTGTTTTCTTCTTGTCGAGTTTTAAAGATTATTTTTATATAGTCGGGATACATGTGTTTTTTTTTTATGTGGTTTTTTTTAAAAGATTTTATTTATTTATTTGTCAGAGAGAGAGAGACATTGCAAGTAGGCAGAGAGGCAGGCAGAGAGAGAGGGAAGCAGGCTCCCTGCCGAGCAGAGAGCCCGATGTGGGGCTCGATCCCAGGACCCTGAGACCATGACCTGAGCTGAAGGCAGAGGCTTTAACCCACTGAGCCACCCAGGTGCCCCTGGATACATGTGTTTTTATCAGATATTTATTTTTTCAAGTATTTTCTCTCAGGCTGTGACTCGCCTTTTCATTTTCATTTTCTTGACAATGTCTTTTGAAGGGCAGAAGTTCTTAATTTCAATGAAGTCTGGCTTGTTAGATTTTCCTCTTGTGACTAGTGTTTTTTGTGTCTTTTAATTTTTAAAGGTTAAAATAGAAAAATGAAAGGGACATATCCATTCAACAGAATATTATACAACAAAAAAGAAAATGAGCTATCAGGCCATGAATGGACGTGGTAGAAACTTAAATGCATATTGGTAGGTGAAAGAAGCCAATCAGAAAAGGCTACATTATACTGTATAATCCCAACTATGAGACATTCTGGAAAAGGCAAACTTACAGGGACAGTGGAAAGGTCAGTGGTCACCAGAGGCTCATCGTGGGAAGAAGGGAGGGATGAGTCGGGGGGCACAGAGGATTTTTAGGGCAGTGAAACTCTTCTGTATGGTGTTGTAATGGAGGATGCCTAATATTATACATTCTATCAAAACCCAGAGGATATACAACACCCGAGAAGGAGCCCTAATGTAAACTAGGGGCTTTCTTTCATAATAATCCATGATGGCTCATCACTCGTAATAAATAGCCCACAGTTGTGCTAGTCGTTAAAACAGGGGAAGTTGGGGATGAGAATATTAGGAGTTCCCTGTATTTTACACTCAACTCTTTCTGTAAACCTACAACTGCTCCATAAATAGATAAATAAAGTCTATTCATTTAAAAAGAAAAACGAAAGAGATGCCCTTGAACAGTAGGAAGTCTAATGACTTTAGAGTAACTTGCATGCTCCATATTGAAGACCTCTGGCATTTGGAACCAACAGCCCGTGGTGACCTCCCCCTTCTTCCCTCTCTGTGGGCATCGCCATGCCTTCAGCAACCTAGACAATGATCTTTGCTTTTCTTTGTCCATCTTTTTTCTTTTCTTTCTTTCTTTTTTTTTTTTTTTTGTCCATCTCTTTTCTTGATCTGTCTCCCTGTCAGGAGTCTTCCCATAGTCCTTCCCATCTTTGTTTTCTGCTTCTCTTCCTGGCACCCAGATCAAGGCTGTCCTTGTCCCTGAAGGGACTTCCTGCAGGCCTCTTGGCACCATTTGCTCTGCGTCTTCTAAGCCATTCTGGTCCCAAATAGAATGTTAGCTCATTTCTCAGGTCTAGACTCTAACGTTCAAGGTCATCTAGTAATTCCAGTATTATCTCCTCTACAGCAGCAAAAGGACAGTTCAGAGAATGACTCAAGTGGCATGCCTGGCCCTCCACCCCCGCTCCCATTCTCTACTCTAAAGGCAGTGTTCCCTGATCATGAGCCTCTGCTGTGTTCCCCAGAGACCCTCCCCCAACCCCCAAAAGGCCGTTATCAGGGGCAAATACTGCCAAGTCCTATTGGTCAATTTACTAATTGGGATGATTCAGAAAATCAGGATCAAGAAATGGAAGTTACACAGCAGCTACCACCCTATCTAATGCCCAATGGGAGGTAGCCAAGCTGAGTAAATCCAGATCTGCAGGGAAAGCGGAGAAGAATACGAACAGCAGAAATCTCAGGGAGGCCTCCAGGCTCACACAGGGGATGGCCCATCCTCCACACAAGGAAAATGAACAGCTGCAGACAAGCACACTGTTTTATTTTTGTTGTATGTGGAAGCACGACAGTCCCTGGTCTAGAGCCATGATCAAATTTATAGGCTTGGAATTTGTTGTTGTTGGGTTTTGTTGGTTTTTTTTGGGGGGGTGGGGCACATACTGCATTCCCGAGGAATCATTTATAAAACCTGCTTTTTCTCTAGGCTGTCAACTGAATTTCAAAAAAAAAGTCCTTTAACTTTTTCCAAGCAGAATCTTACACAATCCCAACCCTAATAAAATAAACGCCCTAGCCTAAGATTTCTATCCCAGGAACGAATTGTTATGGAGATTGTGTACTCAAAGGACAGTTTGTAAGAGTAGAAGCCTGCAGAAGGTGATGCCCAGGGCCTTTCAGATGTGTGTGTGTTTGTCCTACTCTGTGTCCCTGTAATTAATACAGATTCAATTGTGTCGTTGCCTTGGTACAAAACACCTTGGCCATTTTCCAGAACCATTCTTTTGTCTAAGTACATTTAACCTCTTGGTAAGTTCCGAATAACTCAGATCACAAGATCAGGGCTCGTGTGTTTTCACAGCACTGCTGGCTTCCTTCTGCTTTTAAGGTGCTTGCCTCATTGTTATGACCGGCCTTCCTCCCCCTCTGCCTTAAAGTGGAAGAGTTTCCTTTCTCCTCACTTTGAAGTGGGGATCCCAGGCTGTGTTTCATAGAAGAGTAGGGTGGGTCCCCATCCTAGTACTCGAACCCTTCTCCCCAAGCAAACTCCACTTGAAACACCCCTAGTATCTGTTCATCATCAATCATTCCTTCCTTCCCTATTGGTGAGAGCCGCAGATTGATACAGCAGAGCGGCTGTCCAGTTACTTTCTCACAGTCTTTTTATCAGTGAGGAAAGGCCATCTTGGAGATATTAAACAGCTTGTCCAAGTTCACTTAACTGCAACACTGACTCTCAGATCTCAGAACCCTCGTACTGGAGGAGAACAAAGTCTAAGGAAACTGTTGTAACTCTCTCTTTGAGAAACACGTTGTTCTAATAAGTGAGATTTTGACTATTCCAAAGAGAAACGGGACAGACCTGGCACCTCTAAGAAGCCAGGTTCAACAACTGATTCAAAAACGTGGCCAACAGTTTAAAACAAGAAAGGAGTCTTCTCAAGGCCTGACTTGGGTCTCCTGGATCTTGCAACCTAAACATTGTCTTGCTTATTGTCCACGGAGGAGAGAAGTGGGAGGCAGGAAAGAGGGAGGAGGACAGGCAGGCTGTCCTGACGTTCCTATGCTTTCCATGTGCTCTTGGTTTCTAGATTTTCCCTTGACCTTTGTGACTTCAGCGTGTATTGTATGCAGAAGCTTTCGGTGTATTTGGGGCACATTTTCTAGGAAAGATCTTACGACATGAGGCATGGAGAATAAGTCATGAATAGGAAGGGTACACATGTAATGCTCTTCTGTGAACTTTTTTTTTTTTTTTAAGATTTTATTTATTTATTTGAGAGAGAGAGTATGCACACGCAGGTGGAGTGGCAGAGAGAGAGGGGGAGAAGCAGGCTCTGCTGAGCAGGGAGCCCAACATGGGGCTCAATCCCAGGACTCTGGGATCATGACCGGAGCTGAAGGCAGATGCTTAACTGACTGAGCGCACCCGGGTGCCCCACTCTTTGGCTAACTGTAGAGCTAACAACATAAGAGCGCGAAGTTGATGTTAGTATAGGATGTTGATTTTGAAATTGTCAAAACTACTTATCAGCGGACAGTGCTTGTCTTTGTTAACTAGGGCCACAGCTTGCACCAATCAGAATTATAATTTTGTCCCAGAGCATTCTGGGTGCAAAAGCCAAAGTCCCTGTGGGAGCTAACACAATCAGAAGGTGCTTGAAGTCTTACAAATTTAAATAATGATATAATGTGACACCGTCATCCCTCCAAAACACAGCCCTTGCTCCGGAGGAGTAAGTAAAACTCGATCGGCAAGATCGGACCTAAATAAATCAGCACTGGTAGTCCTTGGGGGCTTCTGCCTCTATTCATTGCTTAAGATTGACAAAGTAGAAGAGGCATTTTTTAACTTCCTTTTAATTACTACTAATAAGAAAAACGCAGCATGTCCAAAGGAGGAAAGTACCTGTACTTCCGTTGTTGTTTGCTTCTGGGTCAGGACTGAACTGCTTTGAGAATGGCGAGTGACCGCTCTACGTAGCTTTGTGGGCTTCCAGATAGCGGCCCGAATAGTGGCTTCAGAAATTGTTACAACCTTCTCATCTGCTTCATCATCAAATGAAGAGCTCTACCACTAATTTTGGGTTTGGGGTAATCACCAATGACCTCCATGCCTGAGCTTTGCTGAGTGGCCATGGCATCCAATGTACACAGTGCACCATACCTTTGTCATTAATTATTTCTGCCCCTGGTGAAGATGTACCTTTCTCAGGATGATTCGACTTTTGGTATAGTCTGGTGGTAACCACCACTTGCACTGAAGGCCCTTGTCTTTGGAACTAATTTCCCTTCCATTTCTAATGACTGGTTACTTAGTAAACTGATACACCGATGGGCTGATTTTAAGAAGCTTTATATTAGAGCTAGTGTTGCATGCCTTTTAATGGGGGATAGAAATGTAGCAGAGAGAGCAGACGTGGTACGGTGGGAAGGACACGGGCTTTGGGACCCATCAGAAAATCAAGATAATCAAAGAACCACCTGCACCACTTTGCTGTGGACGTGATGTGCAACCTATGACCCGAGATCTCTGAGACTTAGTCAAATGAAGACAACAGTAACCATCACACCGACCTCACAGCCTTAAGTTAAGACAGTGCCCGAGAATGTCTTTGAAAACTGTGAGGTCCTAAACCCATATTTGTTATTTCCAGATCCCACTGTCTTTTCCAAAGAAAGCTTTATTGAGATAAAACTCACGTACTGTCCATTTCATCCATTTGAAGTGTACAATTCCATGGTTTTTCATACATTTACAGAGCTGTTCATCAACACAGTTTTAGAATATTTCTATCATCTCAAAAAGAAACCACGTACCTTTTAGCTCCCCTTTCCCTACCCCCCACGCTTGCCTTCCTTGTTAATTTTTATTTTGTGTTGATTTACGGAGACTCTAGGACGATTTTTTAAATTACATTAAGTGAAAAGAAGATGACTTGTGCATGGCAGGTTGAGGGATTGGGAGCTTAGTGTTAACAAATGGTATTATTAGGAAGATTTTAATTCTATTTGAAGACACAGGAAGATGAGTCCTCATGGTTCCTACGGAAGCCCTGAGGCCATGAGGCAGCTCGGGGCACTGACCGGGGCAGACCTGTGGGAGGGCTGAAGAGGAAGCAGCGGGCTGATGCTGATGAACAGAAGGTGGATAGGGACTTGTCCCCTTACTCACTAGCGTGGGGTTCCAAATCCAGGGAAATCCATGGTATTGGGAAGCTGCTTTTAACTTTTCCTTAACTTTTCAGACGGGAGCTTGACTTCAGGCATCAGAGCAAGGAAGGAAAGAGAGACAGAGGGAAGGAGGGAGAGATGAGGGAAATGAGCCATTTCTGGCCCCTTCTACTTCCTGTATATCCCGAATGTTCAGTGGAGGTATTGAAGCGAGTCACAGTCTGTATGTGTTATCAGCTGGAAAAAAGGAAATCATTACTCGCCTCCTCTTTGTTCCAGGTCGCCAGATCCCACCCTTGGACCCTCATGAGAATGGAAACAACGGAGCAATCAAACTTGGGAAGCAAACCACGCAAGCCAGCCGGCGGTGCTGCTGACCCGTGGGCCATGGTCCGCTGTACTTGAAAAAGCCAGAGCCGACCCCCCATTCTTGGCAGCCTGGCACCCCATCGAGGGAGAAGAGAGATGCTGGCTTGGCATCCTGGAAGACCTGCAGCGATGGGGCAAGAGATTGTTCCTGGAAAAGGCTTTTAGAACATTCCAGAAAAATCCGCCATACTGTCACAAAATGGCCTTTGGTACATGAGATGCACATGAGAGGGAACAGATGTTAGGTAATAAGTACAGTTGAGTTTTTTGTTGTTGTTCTTAAAAACCTTAAGATACCCTTCAATTTGTATAGCAGTCCCACCGGCTTATCTGTGTGTGAGATTCTGAGGTGGCCTTTCCCTCTGACTTCCTGGGTTCCTCAGCCCAATTCCGGCAAACTCCCCGGTGCCACTGCCTCTATTACCTGACCAGCCTTCATTGAAAGGTTCATTTCATTTCATTTGCCTTTCAGTGGAGTGTAATTGGATCATCAGTCAAGCTAGAGACTTGAGCCATTACGAAAAATGGAGAAAGATGTATTAGAAACTGTTATCTACATCTTTGACTTCTACTTGATGCCTGTTTTTCTACATTTTGGTCATATATAAACAAACAAACCAGATCTGAGTAAAATATTTCACGCAATTTCGGGCTTGGGAGGCCCAGTTTGAAAGCGTCATTTGAGTAGTTACCGAGTAAACGGTGACAGATGTAGGGTGTAAATATTTTTCCAGAGACTGCCCAGGATACATCATCTCCACAGTAATAAATTCCCACTCTCTTACAGAAGGTTAATTAAAAGAGTAGAGTTTTACTAAGACAGTATGTCATGGTGTCATATCTAGGGGGAAAATTAACAGGAGGGTGTTTGAATCTAAATCATAGGGCAAACTTCCACTACAATCAATCAGTAGGTTATAGGAAAGCCAGCCAGAGGACACACCAGCACCTTAAGATTCGAGACACCCCCCCCCCAAAAAAATTACAAAACTGGAGAAAGTGTTCTAGAAGATGCCAAGCTTGGGCAGCTGAGCGTTAGGACTCACTGGAGGTCCAACCCTGGAATGCCTATTAGCTGAGAGTAGGCTTTCAGAAAATGTTCCCTTCTAGATTTTCCCGTCTGCTCAATTAATTAAAGGTGTCTGAATCCAATGAAGGAAAGAAAGAGGACACAGAAGGGAAGAAAAGCTATTCCCACTAGAAATCCAAATCTTATTACCATTCTAACTTGCATAAATACCCGGGATCAAGAAGCAATTGGTTTCCAAGAGGGCTTACATTGGGAGGAAATTCTTAAAGGATATTTGGACCCATGTCTTCTGTGGGGACTAGAAAACCGTCAAGACTGGCTGATCTCAGGAATGGTTAATCGGGCCGCGTGGGAACAGGACCGGCCGGTACCTTCTTGGCTAGGAACATTCAAGGCAGCAAACAGTAATAGAAAACCTGTAACACAAAAGGCAGGGAAGAGATGGTGAGCGGACAAAAGACCTCAAGACTCCGATAACTCAGTGTGAGTCTGGCACGGCTGTGCCCACCCTGCTCTTGACGGGTGGAGACACTGAGACCGCCAGCAACAAAAAGCAAGGGCTCTTGAGAGAGTCACGGCCATGTTCACACTCACTTCTGGGGACCATGATCAAGAAAACAGGTGGAAATCACAGGTCTAGGGTTCACTCTCTTTTTTTCCTAGAAAAACGCAACACTGTGCTGTCAATCGAATATCTCCACTGCTCCACTCAGCTTGCAAGACTAGTCTGACAATCGTAGGATGCGCAGGCCAGAAGCACTTATTTTGGGTTCGAGAGTGCCTCTTAGCTCTCCGAGATGGGCGCTCAAAAACTGCTAGCAAGTGGCATTTGGAAAAGTCTCGGCAGAGCCTTTGCCAGGCATTTTAGGGTTCTCCCCGCATTGTCCACTTTACTAGCAGCCGGCGTGATTCTGCTTAAGGGCCACGGGATGACCCTTCCTCTTCTGAGAGTTAAAAAATTAGGGCTGCAAATCGAATGACCTCTTTCCGGGGGACATGAAGGCTGGTCGTGGAGGCTTTCCTCATCCGGCTGTCCCCAAGAACAGGGGCTTCTCTCTAGACAGCTGCTCAGGATGCCCAGCAAGGGCAGGCCACGTCCCCGCGGGGTTCCCAGCCCTTGGCGGAGTCCTTCGTGGTTGCATGTTGAGTGAAAGAGCTGATGTTAATCCCATGTAGCGAGCAACCCACGAAGGAGCCCAAGGATTATTTCAGAAGCACATTGAGGGTGGTGAAGCACTCTTTTCCCTTTCCGTACTGCCTTAACTCTTCTAGCCCGTCAGATGACAATATGTATATAATCACTATTCAGAGCAACTGGGGAAAAGAGTACACAGCACATGGGCACACATGCATTCGTAGATAGACGCTTCAGTCTTGTCTGCAAGGAAGCTTTCTTCCTTCCTCTATTTTGCCTTGCAGTTACTTCCTGGCTGTTCCGATCGTTGAACTCCAACCACACCATACCACGGAAAGGCCTGGAAATGACTGCTGCTCCAGAATGTCAAGTAGTTTCAAGTAAATCCTTCTCATCACTTTCCAAACTTTGCTTTTTTTCTCCCCCCTCCCTTCTCTTTCCTTCCACGCGCGTGTATATGTGTAAATAGGATTTTGTATTTGTGACTCCGACGCATAATGCATTTCACTGACCGAGTCTAGCTCAGTGTGTGTTGTGCCGCGAAGGCCTGGGTTCTCCTAGGGGTCATTTCCCCGTGGGAGTCCCTACGGTGGCGCTGGAGTCGCGTGCACGCATTTTAGGTTGGTACATAATTGACTTGCCATTTTGTACTTGAAATGGTACATCAGGGTGCTCAGATGACGTTACCTTGCAGTCTATAGAAGGTTGAAGACCTAAAACTAACTTTCAGCCAATGAAAGGGCTATGCCCCAAGGAGAACTGAATGCATGGGCGGAGGGAGGTTTGGATGATGGAAATATTTCCTTTATGGTCAAGGACTCTTATGGGACTCCACTCCCTGCAATGCAAGCAGCTGGTCGAATTACAAGCTAGCTTAGAAACTAACGGGCTCTGAGCTGTATTCAGATCCAGTTGGCATTGATTGAGTCTACTTTTTCAGCCATCCTTGTCAAAAGCAGACCCAGTGACCCAATGTCCATGCTCTGTCGCGAAAACCACTCCTTTCTCTCGTGTTTCTGTAAAGGGCTTCTGGCTGGGCTGGACCCAGTTCTCACGTATAGAAGACACTGCTGCAGGCAATTAGGACCTTTCTATCTTGTATTCCATAGTAAGGCGCTGTCCTCAACATCACCCCATTATATATGTTATTTGGGGTCTAACACACACTGATTCATACTAATAAATATTGTAAGTTTTACCAAGTTGGTCTTTTTCTTATAATGTTCAGTAGGATCATCTTTTAAAAGAATCACAGTTACTCAGAATAAAGCATGGTGATTCCCCGGAGATATTTGTGTACTGGTACATACGAAAACATGTGTGGGGGTGTTCCCTGGCATTGTTTGCAATAGCAAAACGTCTTCCCCTAAGGAAATCAGTAATAAAATGTGGCACAGCCGCATAATGAAAACTATAGGGTAATTAAAATGAATGTAGGATCTGTTGTGCACCAACCATGTATCTCAAAACATGCAGGGGTATATACTGCCCACCCCCAAGGGAGCCACTCTCCCGGTGACCTGTGTGAATGGAACTTCAGGAGCTATGCAGTGCACAGCCTGAGCAACAGAGCTGTGGCCTGAACGAGTGAATAAAACAAATTGAAGAGGTATAAAAGCATGCACATTTACACAAAAGCAATTATGTGTGTTGTTTGTGAATGTGTGTGTGTAAAAATAAAGGAAGAATTAGAAGCCAAAACATCAACTTCCGTGATAGTGCTCACCTCTGGGGAGGCAGCAGCAAGTAGACAGGATCAGGGAGGGGAACAAAGGGCATTTAACTTGCAGAAATAATTTGTATTTATTTCATGAGAGAAACACCTGAAGCCAACATGACAAAATGAGAGCGTTTGGTAATTTCAAGGTATGTGCATTATTAATGAATGCATTTTGCCGTATTCAGTTATTTCAAAGAGACGAGGCTATAGAAACAGTAAAGGATGAAGCTGACGTTGTAAATGTGCTAGAAAGAACTCAGAAGTGTGGTTGCCAGCTTAATGCTCTCCGTAAATTTTCCCAGGCTAACTTATGCCCATCCTTTCATCATCCCAGCTACCCCGCCTGCCCACCAACACGCGCAGACTTTGTCTCACACGCCTGTGCATCTTGTCCTTTCTGTGCAAAGCGCTCTTTGATGCGTAGATGGACCTGGAAAAGAGTGCAAAGGGGGAGGAAGGCAGTGCCTCGTGTTCTCAGCATTCAAGTCACTCCTGTGCTGGGAAGCCACTTGCAGTATATAATCAAACAAGAAATAAAAACCACCCTCACCAAGAGACCTGGTGCTCCGATTTTGCAAGAAAACAAGCCTTTCTTTTGCATCTCCTAGGAAGTGGTTACCTATTTATGGCAAGGTGGAGAAATGTTTTAGAACAGCCCAATGGGTTGTTGGATTTAGCCTGCAAATGCGCAGCCCCGCCTTCTTTGTCAGTAGCATTCGACACAGCCGGTCCTGCCTCTCCTCTGTCCCTCCATCCTGCTTCGTTCCAGCTTGGGGGTCTATTTTGTAGGACCCAGGGTCTGAGGAGTTGTGCACTGAGGCGCCTCGCACGTTTTTGCAAAACGACTCCAATTGACTTATGGGCTCTGGAAAACCAGCACAAAAAGCCCAGAGCTTTCCTCAGCTTGACCAGTGAGGACTGCCTGTGGCTATTCTAAGTAGTCAGCAAACGTTTCCTGCTCTGGCAACTGTCTTCCCAAGAGCTAGGCTTGCCGGTCAGGAGAGGAAGGAGATCTTATCCTAATTTCATGGGCATCTGTCTCCAGCAGCATCTTCTCTGAAGTTTCCAGACTCCAGCCCCATGTTCCGATGACTTCTGGTCATCTGTGAAGCTCCCTTTTCCCCTCCATCCCAGTGTGTATGGAAGCCACCAGCACTGGCCGGCATGCAGAAGGTGGGCGCTCTCGTACATGCTGGTCAGAGCGCGAATCTACCGTCTTTCTAGAAAGTGGTTTGATAATGTGTATCTGAGATGTTTGAAACCACTACTTCCTGTGACCCACGAATCCTGGTTTTCTGTTTGTAGGAGTTAATGTGTGGGCTTGTGTGTGTGTACATATGTGTGCGTATATATACGCGTATATATGTATGTGTTATACATAGAACACGCACACACATTACCTATTACTGAATTCATCCAGAACTTAGTGTTGTAAAACCACCAACACCTTTATCTTTTTTTTTTAAAGATTTTATTTATTTATTTGACAGAGAGAGGGAGTGAGCACAAGTAGGCAGAGAGGCAGGCAGAGGGAGAGGGAGAAGCAGGCTCCCTGCTGAGCAGAGAGCCCGATGTGGGGCTCGATCCCAGGACCCTGAGATCATGACCTGAGCTGAAGGCAGCCGCTTAACCGACTGAGCCACCCAAGTGCCCCTGAACACCTGTATCTTACGGTTTCTGGGGGCAGGATTTGGGAAGAGCTTAGCTGGGTGGTCCCGGTGTGAGGTTTTTAAACGGGTGAATTGGGGATGTCCACAGGCTGTAGCAGACTTGACCGCCTCCCTTGCGCAGCTCTTGGCAGGACACCCTGCTTACTTGCCCAAGGGCGAGGGGTGGGGGGCTCTCCATACACTGCTCAAGTGACATCATGTCGTGCAAGCTGGCTAGTGCGGGTTTATTGATTAGTGATACGCACATACTAAGGTGTTTGTCCCCGTATCATTTATAATAATGAAAGCCCAGGATAAATAGATGATCTATGGTAGGAAATTAGCTAAAAATTAAAAAATTAAATAAAAGATTAAATAAATAAATTATAATAGAACCGCAAAATAGAATACCGTAATCATTACAAATGACAGTATTCAAAATCAGTGGTCTTGGCCACAAGAGTCTGAGGAATGAAAACGTACTCTTTTCTTTTTTTCTGCTGTACCTTCCTTTCTACCTGGAGCTCCCTTGCTGTGCAATGTGGAAAACTGGATGTGGTTGCCCAGCTAGTCTGACCTTATCAACTCACTGGCTCCCATCACTGTGGGCTTCAGTGTACTCTCAGGTTTGAACCCTCCTTTTCTCCCAGGGGGTGGCTGAAGGGGTGGCCAGAAGGCATCGAAGCTTCTGGAGGACCGCTGTAGGGTTCCTGGGTCTCATTGGCCCGCACAGTGACCTCTCTCTGTCTCCCTTGTCTTGTGCCCCTGGCCCCCTCAAGTCGCTTCTGCACCTCATATACAGCTCCTAGGAAGATTCTGGATGGGAGCATGAGCTCCTCTGGGGTCCTCAGAGATGGGTAGGACAGCAGCCTGGACTGGAATAGGGGGCTCTGTCAGTGGAGGGGTTCCTCTGTTGCTGGGGTCCCCTGATAACAGCCTGAGGCGGGGCACAGTTCTCAGTCATCTTTCTGGGAGGCTGGTGGGAAGCTGGTGGTGCGCCCACCTTACCCAGATCGTGTCTGCATGTGAGCTGTCTCAGCTTCTCCATTGCTCCCTTCCCATAGCCCAGTGGGTGCAGGAGTCGGGAGAGGCAGGCCATAACTTCATACTAGCTTTGTCAGGGCTTGCCTTTTTGGGTTCCAAAATCCTCTGCATACATGCACACTTCATTGATCTCAAGGTCCTGGGATTAAGCCCCCGTGTCAGGCTCCTTGCTCAGTGGAGAGTCTGCTTCTCCCTCTCCCTCTACCCCTCCCCCATTTGTGCTCTTGAGTGCGTGTACAAACTCTCTCTCCAACAAATAAATAAAATCTTAAAAATAAATAAGGGGTGCCTGGGTGGCTCAGTGGGTTAAAGCCTCTGCCTTCGGCTCAGGTCATGATCTCAGGGTCCTGGGATCAAGCCCCGCATCGGGCTCTCTGCTCAGTGGGGAGCCTGCTTCCCCCTCTCTCTTTGCCTGCCTCTCTGCCTACTTGTGATCTCTCTCTCTTGTCAAATAAATAAGTAAAATCTAAATAAATAAATAGAAAGAAATCCCATGTCAATCCCTGAGTCCGACTCCCAGCTCTGTAATTTGCTGGCAGTGAGATGTTTGGCAGATTAATGTCTCTAAGCCCCAGTTTCCTTGGATGCAAAATGCAGAAAATAATTCCTATACATGCTTCTCCACAGTTCTGGAATCCGAAGAGCCCATGAGTGGAGAGGTTTTTCCCGAGTTTCGTATGGATTCCTTTTGGAGTAAGACTACATCTACGCTGATCCGATGATGTTTACAGTAGTCATTACTTCTCCAGCTGGGGGTGAACCACCACACCATGAGCAGCAGAAATACTGTATTCGCTTCTAGGATCCCATCCCGACTCTGCTCCGTGTCCATAATAGAGGCACTGTATTACTTTTCTAAAATCCACACAAAATCCTGAATTCTGCAGACACCTGCCGCCAGGCATCATCTAAGGTATCGGGAGCCCGTCATAGCTCCTCCCACGCAGGTGTGTCCTGAGCTTGGAGAGTGAGCGGGTGCGGAGCACCCTTCCCATCTGCGAGCTCCAGGCAGCTGCTATTTATAAGGACGTTCCCAAGCGGGGCCTCTGTAGAAAGTGCTTCTTTATCATCCTGAGGCCGAGCAAACAGAAAAACCAGTAACAGCTAACATGAATCCAGCTGCTTGCCATGTGCCAGGAACTGTTCCAGGCGTTTTACATCGCCTCTTTTGATTTTTACCACCCTCTTTATTGTTACCCTATTCCTCCATTACCACTATTCCCTCCGTTCTACAGATTAAGACACTGAGGCACAGGAGGTTAAGCAGTTTGGCCAACACCAGAGACTAGTAAGAGAGACAGAAGGCAAAGAGTAGCTACTGTTAGTCTTGCCTCTTCTTTTTCTTTTTTTAATTAAGAAGAAACCACAGGGGTGCCTGGGTGGCTCAGTCGTTAGGCGTCTGCCTTTGGCTCAGGTTGTGATCCCAGGGTCCTGGGATGGAGCCTCGCATCGGGCTCCTTGCTCGGCAGGAAGCCTGCTTCTCCTGCTACCATTCCCTCTGCTTGTGTTCCCTCTCTTGCTGTGTTTCTCTCTGTCAAATAAATAAAATCTTAAAAAAAAAAAAGAAAAAAAAGAAACAACAACAACGAAAGAGCATTTTTGAGGTATAACGGACATGTTACATTAGTTCCTGGCATACAACATAATGATTCATTATTTGTATCTGTTCTGAGATGACCACTACAAAAAGTTTACTTAATAGCCACCACCACAGGGAGTTACAGGTTTTTTTTCCTTGTAATGAGAACTTCCAAGGTCTATTCTCTTAGCGACTTTCTTCTTCTTCTTTTTAAGATTTTATTTACCCATTTATTTATTTATCTGTCTGTTTGTTTGTTTGTTTATTATTTATTGAGACAGAGAGTGAGCAGGAGGGGGGAGGAAGGGTAGAGGGGGAGGGAGCTCCATCCCAGCACTCTGAGATCATGACCAGAGCCCAAGGCAGACGCTGAGCAGATGCAGCCCCCCAGGGTGCCCCGTCTTAGCAACTTTCAAATTCCTGATCCAGGATCACAAACTATAGTCACCATGTTGTTCCATGTTGTACAAAGAGTGTGTACATGCACTTCTTTTATAATTGGAATTGTTAGCTTTTGACACCCCCCCCCCCATCTTCCCGTCATCTTTCTTTGCTCTCATTAGAAGCACTGTAAATACAAAGTACGAAGGAAAGGAGCTCTACCTTCACTGAATACTTGACGTGAGCTAAATACTTCCAAGTTGTATCTCATTTCAGCCATAAAACAAATCTGGGGGCGGGAGGTCTGCGCTGTTGTTCCCCTCTGTGTGGAAGGAACGCGGGGCGCTTTGCTGACTCTCAATCTTGTGCTTCCTGGCCAGGAACCTCCAACCCTGCGGAGGCGCAGCTCTAGGGAGGAGGCGGGGGGCTGGGCAGCTCAGGGTTAAGCAGTTCAGGCCAGCGGGGGCCGAATTACTCCATTAGCGAAATGTGCTGGTTTCAAGGAACTATTATCTGGTTCCAAAGTGCGCCTGTGACTCTCCTTGACCCATCGCTCCGGCAGCTTGATGGATCTTCTCTGTACCCCTGACCTTGATGTTGACACCATTTGATCAGTGCTGACCGAAGTTCTTAACTGGCTTTTTGAAATGACTCTGGCACAGGGTCCCGCAATTTTGATGCGGCAGAATGCGCGCCCGAGGACCCAGCGCCAAGTCTGGGTGATCCGAGAGCGGCCAGCCTCCTCTGCTCTCCTTCACCTCGCATTTTCTCTCGATGGGCACCTAATTCACTCTCTTTTCCTCGTCCTTTGGAAAAGGATCCCAACTGGCTTCTAAAACATGCCACAGGCTTTTTCTTTCTTCCGTCTGAAAGTCCTCCTGTGCCGAGTCCCACCCCAGGTCAACTTACATACACCCATAAACCTCTTCTAGAGGTGCTCAGCTGCCCTCCACTTCCTCCCCCCTCAAGCTACTCCCTCACTCCTCCACACTGATGAAATCCTTAAAATAGAGTCTTGATCTTCTAGTCATTGACTGGTCACCTGAATTTAGAATTGGGTCACTATTCTTCTGCACTTTCAAAGGGGTAGTATACAGAGGGACCTGCTTCCCACTTGCCCCTCCCCATTCTCTCCCTGCATCCCTGTAGGAACTTGAGACTGGGACCCTTCCCCTCACCCCCCTCCTGCAGTTCCCTCCTTCTCTGGCCTGGGCTCTTAAGCTTCCCCTAACTTCTTTCATACACCTGTTCATTTCCCTTTGCTCAATCTTCTTAGACTCCTAGCTGCTTAAGTGTGGGTAGGTCCTGCAAACAGGCTCCCGATGCCACTCAAATGTTCCCCTTTTTATGATCTCATCCAATCTGATGGTTTCAACTATTACTTCTAGGTGTTGGACTTCCAAACTGCGGTCTGGCCTGGCCTTTCTCCGGAGATGGGAACTTGGCTCCCAGCGGCAGGATGGGTGCACAGGTGGGCGCCCGGTTCCAGGTGCCCACGCCCCACTTCGGGCTGCCAGGGGCCTCCTCCACCTGGTCGCCTGTCACTGCCTGCGCTGCAGTCCCTCAGTGGCTCAGACCTCAAATGTGAGAGTCCGTGTCAGCTTCTCCTAGGCATTTGTCAAATGATGGAAATTCTATTTCTGGAATTTCTTGAACTTTTTGAACCCTCTTTCCTCTCTCGGCAACGAGGCTTTTGATCTATTCTCTCTTAACTATTGCCAGGGCTCCTTAGCACATCTCTGAGGTCTGTCTTTGGCCCACAGGTCTGTCCTGGAAGATGCTGACAGTGAATTTGCTAAAGTACAGATTGGATTAAGGCATCTCCTCAGAACTTTCTGTGAGGCCCTACTGCAAAAGCAATGAAATCCCAAGTCTGGGACATGTGCTGAAATAGCCCGCTCATTTGGGCTGGGCCTCAGTTTTTCCCCAGCAGGGGCTGTGGCCCGCTACCTCCCACCTTGCTACATGGTTGCTGAGCGGCTCTTCTCCACCCGGAAGGCTATCCCCAACTGCTCCTCTCTCCTGGCTTCTAGGAGCTTTCTCGCATCTCCCCTGGGGAGTTAACAGCCTTTCTTCAAATCTCTGTAGAGTCTGGGGTAGCAGGTTAGCCTGTAAGTTAAAGTCAAATAGTGTTTACTTGGTAAACATGGGGCCTAATGAGCCCTGGGTATCATATGCAACTGATGAATCACTGAGCTCTACTTCTGAAACTAATGATATGATAATTAATTGAATTTAAATAAGATTTTTTTTGGGGGCACCTGGGTGGCTCAGTGGGTTAAGCCTCTGCTTTCGGCTCAGGTCATGATCTCAGGGTCCTGGGATCGAGCCCCGCATCGGGCTCTCTGCTTAGCAGGGAGCCTGCTTCCCCCTCTCTCTCTGCCTGTCTCTCTGCCTACTTGTGATCTTTCTCTCTGTCAAATGAATAAATAAAATCTTAAAAAAAAAAAATAAATAAGATTTTTTTAATTAAAAAAAAAAGAACAAAGAAAAACTCACAGGCGAGTTTTCCTTGAGTGTTTGGTACATTGCACACCAGGCCAAAGACTGGAGAGGCCAAGGCAATCTCTCTTATCTTTAAGAAGCTTACGCTTGGATTAGGCAGGATTTATGGATTTATGCTCCGTGACATTTCATGCAATGTGTAGTGCTGACAGGAAGGGCTGGGTGGCCAGGATGAAGTGTGGGGGTGTGACATTTTAATTCTTTTTTGGTTTAAATATTTATTTTCTGGGTTTTGATTTTGTACCTGCTATGGATGGTTTGGGAAAATCTTACGGAAATAGTTCCTTTTACCACTCTCCTGTTTCTTCATTCAGAGGCCAAGGTAGGGATGGTGGTCTGCCAGTTGCTAGTGAAGACAATTTTAGCAAAAATCTATTTTAAGTTTACGGTTTTCATGTAAACCTTCTTCAGTGGTTTCTTGCTGTACATGCTGTAATCCATTCATGTCTTTAGCCATCCATTCATTGGGTGCCCATGGAATGCCACACTCACATATGGTGAGGATGAACTTGGGTCCTTCCCAGGAAGGTCAGCGCTGTGACCCTAAGCATCAAAGCCGCAATTCACATGCCAAGAGATGTTCAATGGGAACAGTGGCTTTACTCTGCTGCGCCGTGGGTGTTATTTATCCAGCTCTGCCCTGGACTTTGCTAACCCGCTTGTCTCCAGCAGGTGGGTGTTGGGAGAGTCAAGGAACCAAGGGCAGAGAGCAAAGTCCCTGCACTAGGAGTGAGGACCTGGGGCATGTGCATTTCTAAAATTTCTGTAGCAACCTATTGATATTAAAACACCACCCTATTGACAACTTACCTGAATCTTACCAAAGCATCTCCAGACAGAATTTTCTAGTAAATATTCATACAGAAGAGCTTTAAATATTATACCAGAAGTCTTTCCAACCACGAAAATGTTGGATGTTAAATATGAGGACAAAGGGACTGAGTAAAGTCAATAACCCACTCTTCCTTGAGTATAACATAAACATCACTGTGCTTAGAGCCAATGAGGAATGAATGGGGTACTGAACTCAGAGAACCAGGTACAAGGGCATGAGATCCCCACCTTAGATAAAATACTGATTGTTCATAACAAATCCTCCATGTGGCCAGTCCTTTGGAGGTGGAAAAGAAGAGCATTCATATTAAATTTAAAAAATAAATAAATAAAGTTCTTTCCCATTAAAAACGTCCATTCTTGACTTTTTGGGTAATCTAGAAAAATAGAAGGTATCGTAAGTAATTTATCAGTCCACCCTTACATTCAAAGCATTTAGAAT
>CM053616.1:69693140-69705897 GCA_028646535.1 Procyon lotor
CCAGCACACATCCAGGAGAAGGCCTTGGCCCATGAGGTCAACAACATACAATACACGCCTGCAAAGGAGCCCAAAGGTCCACAGCCCAAGGACATAATCCCACCTGTACGGGGCGGTAACATCTCCAATTTCTCTGCAAAACCCACCCCACCCAAGCAGGCCGACACCCCCAATTTTTCAGCAAAAACCACCCCACCCAGGCAGGCCGACACCCCCAATTTTTCAGCAAAAACCACCCCACCCAGGCAGGCCGACACCCCCATTTTTTCAGCAAAAACCATCCCACCCAGGCAGGCCGACACCCCCATTTTTTCAGCAAAAACCATCCCACCCAGGGAGTCTGACACCTCCCATTCTTCAGAAAAAAATACCCCATCCAAGCAAGATGACATCCCCAATTCCTCAGAAAAAATCACCCTGCCAAAGGAGGATGGCACGTCTGCTTCTTCAGAACAATATATCCCACCCAAGGAGGGTGACACGAATTCCCCAGCAAAATCCATCCTGCCTAAGCAAGGCAGTAGCCCCAAGTTCTTAGCAAAATCCATTCTGCCCAAAAGGGCCAACATCCCCAAGTTGTCAGCAAAAACTTTCCAATCTAAGCAGGTCAACAGCCCCAAGGTCTTAGCAAAAACCATCCTATCGAAGCACAGCCACACTTCCAAGTCCTCAGATGAAAACATTCTGCCTAGAGAGAATGACAAGTCCTCAGAAGAGACCATCCACCCCAAGGACGGAGACATCCTCAAGTCCTCAGAGGAAAGCATCCTGCCCAGTCAGGTTGACATCAAGTCCTTAGAAGACACCCTCCACCCCAAGGAGGGTGACATCCGCAAGTCCTCAGAAGAAAGCATCCTGCCCAGACAGGTTGACATCAAGTCTTCAGAAGATACCCTCCACCCCAAGGAGGGCGACATCCGCAAGTCCTCAGAGGAAAACATCCTGCCCAGACAGGTTGACATCAAGTCCTCAGAAGACACCCTCCACCCCAAGGAGGGCGACATCCACAAGTCCTCAAAAGAAACCATCCAATCCAAGGAGGGCGACATTCCCAAGTCCTCAGAAGAAGCCATCCAGCCCACAGAAGACAACGTCTTGGCGCCATCAGAGACAATGGAACTCGTGGAGGTGGACTTGGTGAAAGTGATCCTGAACAAAGGGGAATTTGAGTTGGCACTCAAGGAGGCCGGGGAAAGGCTGGTAGCCGTGGACTTCTCAGCCAACTGGTGTGGGCCTTGCAGGGCCATCAAGCCCCTTTTCCAGTCCCTGTCCTTGAAGTATGAGGATGTGGTGTTCCTGGAAGTGGATGCCGACGAGTGTGAGGAGCTGCTGAGAGACCTTGAGATCATTTGCATCCCAACCTTTCAGTTTTATAAAAAAGAAGAAAAGGTAGGAGAATTTTGTGGCGCCATTAAAGAAAAGCTCGAAGCAAGCATTGCAGAATTAAAGTAATTGTGGGCTCTGAAAATGGTGTTTAGAGTCAGCTGGTTATAGTTTGTGATTTTTTTTATTTACCAAAAGAGAGGAGACATAAAGTGTCTGTCTGAATGACTGCTGCTCATAGTGACCAAGTATTAACTTCACCTTTTCAAAAATCAGTAAAGCACTAATGCGTATTGGGACCATGTTTTCCTTGGTAGGAAAGTGTGATGTTAGAATATCCTGTGATGGAGATCGGGAGTCCACCTGTCTCCTCTATTTTTTTTGATCATGATCTTTTTTGGAACTCTTCCTTGAAAATTCAGTTCACTTGGTATTGGTGGCAACATTGGACATTTACACAATTCTTCTGTAGAAGTTCAGGATTTAAAGATGAATGGAGACTTCTTTTCTCATTTGGGGTTTCTGATAAGATGCTTTGGGAAATAAAAAATTGGAAAGATTCACATAACCTACCTAACCTCCTCTAAGTGCAGGGAGTGCTCCGGAGGCCTCAGGAAATCCCATGGGCTCACAGGCCTGCGTGGGATTCCTTGGTGGCAGAGTCAAGATCAAGGCCATGTTACCAGATCTCAAGTGCAGGCCTCTTTCTACTAACCATGCCCATAAAATCCGAGACAGAGCTACCAGCTTCTGGTTTCTCAGACCAAGAGCTTTATGATTCAGGTCAAAGTCAGGGTGATCTTCAATGCCATTATGACATCAGCTCCCTGGTGACAGAGTTCCTACTTTGTCTCCTAGTAACAGGGTTTCTGAAACCTGCTCCCAGATGTCTCAGAACCCAAAGGCCCAGGTCTGGGTCACAGACGGTGGCTTGGTCCAGATTTTTTGTGTTTAAAAAAAAAAAGTATATGTGATACACACACACACACACACACACATAACAGCATGTATTTAATGTATGCAATTTGATGAATTTGGACATATGCATACACCCATGACATTATTACCACAGTCAAGGCGATAAACATACCCCTCACTTCCAGAGTTTCCTTGTGTGTCCCCTTTTTGTCATCATGGTGGTGGTGGTGGTGGTAAGAGCACTTAACAGGAGATCTAACGTCTTGACATTTTAAATACACAATATTGTGTTGTCAATGACAAGCACTGTGTCATACAGCAAATCTCTAAGACTTATCCATTCCAGAGAACCAAAACTTCTACCCAGTGATCAACAACTCCTAATTTCTCCCCCATTCCTCGTCAGCCACCAGCCTGTCTCCTGTCTTCTGCTGGTCCAGAGTCTTCTTTTTTTCCCCAAATATTTTTATTTTAGTTTTTCAGTGTTACAAAATTCATTGCCAGAGTCTTTTAAAGAATGTGAACTCTAGTTGCCAACATTTCAAAAACCAGGATTCCCTTCAAAACCTTGAATTCTAGCTTTTCTTGAAAAACTAAAATTGGGCGATCTGGGCTTGCATTCCCTCAAGAAACCGATGTAATCTTAGAGGCTCCGTGGCACTGCCTCCCGTTGGTGGTGAGAAATCCGGCTGACTACTTTTCTGCCCCTGAGTTGCAATGCCTCAGTTAACCGCAGGAAGTTAAGTGGAGGGGGCTGCACCAGCAACTCCCACTGTGTGCACTAGCTCAATGGTAGACCTCATCTAAGCCATGAAAAATAACCATCTAGCAATAGAAACAAAATGCCGTGCATACCTGGAATTTTTTCCAAAAACATTTGGAATGACCTATGTGAAGTATTAACGATAAGGCTAACAAATTCGTGAAAATGAGTAAGATGTCAACTGAGGTTCATATAATCACTCTGTTTGAGTGGCACATTTTATTCTGAGCTTCTTAGCAGTCTGGATGGGGTGGGAATGAGAGAAGGAAAACCCCAAAATAACCAGATGTCATTACCCCAAAGGAGAAAACACTGGAATTGGAAAAACGAGCCCATGATTTCTCGTAACTGAATTCTTGAATGGAAATTTTCACCTGAGAACCTCTGGATGAGGTTCTTGACAGTATTTTTTTAATAAGAAACAATTCTCAAATAGCTATTTCTGGTAATAATCTCTCATAAAAGCCAAAGCTATGATCATAAACTACTTTTCGATGAGAGGATTTGGGATTCTGGGTGTACAAATACGTAACTTTTGATTTTCATATATATGGGCTTCTATTAATGATCCATATATCTATTCTTTTCCTCTGATAGAGAGATCTTCCTCTGACCTTTTTCACTCTGCTGTGTTCTTGTTTTCTATATTGAACAGGCTGGTTTTAATATAACTTTATCTGCTTAGACACTTAAGAATTAACCCAACCCTTCTGCTACCAGAGCCCCATTTGGACAACCTAGCTACGTACAATTTAGACTGTGTAATTTGGAGAACCAGGGACCCCAAAATCTAACATTAGTGAGTTACACCAACAGCTTTTTCTGGACTATAGTATTGTAGGTGTTGTTGTTGTTGTTGTTTTTTAATCATAGGTCTTCATGTTGAGGTTGCTAAGTGATGACATGGACAATGACCTAAAGAAAACCCTTGAAAATAATCGTGATAGATTTTTTGGGTGGTTTTAAACCATTCCTGATGTCAGTCAAGGGAGGAAGGCAAAGCACAACTCTGTAAAGGCAATTCTGTAGGGCCAACACAATGCAGAGCAAGTGAGGGCCTCTCTGACAATTTAATTGGATCCAGGGATAAAATCTAAACTAGCAAAGAATTGATTCGTGAGATTCAGACTACCCACCTCTTTAGATAATGGTTAAACAGTAGCCAGGTCAAAGTTACGTTCTCTGGCACAAAGCTTGAGTGTAGGGGTTCTGTTTTGCTGGTTAAGAAATGCACTTAGTAAAATGCACTTAGTAAAAATGAATCAAGCAATTGTCATCATCTCTAAGATTGAGCATGAAGGAGAAATAAGAAGCATTTCTAATGAGAAAGAAGATTCCAGATAGTCAGATTGGCTGTGCATGATGATAATCTAACTAGAGCCCTAGCAAGAATCAATGGAACACCTTGTTTGCTTTGATAAGAAAACTCCAACAGGGCACCTGGGAGGCTCAGTCAGTTGAGTGTCTGACTCTTGATTTTTGGCTCAGGTCATGATCTCAGGGTCATGGCATGGAGCCTGCTTAAGATTCTCTCTCTTCCTCTCTCGTTGCCCCCTCCCCCTGTATGTGTGCTCTCTTAAAAACAAAAACAAAAAAAAAACAAAAACAAAAAAAAACCAAACCAAAGAAAACGACAACTCAACGAAGTGGCAGTATTCCAAGTAATCTCCAAAAAATCAGTAGCTTCCTTTTGATTCAGTGATAAGTGATTGGGAATCATTATGGAAAAAGGTCTCATTTACAACAGTGACAAAAAATAGAACACCCAGCAAAATAGTCCTAACAGGAACAGTAAGGATTTTTTTTTAAATGATTTTATTTATTTATTTGACAGAGAGAGAGAGATCACAAGTAGGCAGAGAGGCAGGCAGAGGGAGGGGGAAGCAGGCTCCCTGCTGAGCAGAGAGTCCAATGTGGGGCTGGATCCCAGGACCCTGAGATCATGACCTGAACCGAAGGCAGAGGCTTTAACCCACTGAGCCACCCAGGTGCCTCAAGAACAGTAAGGATTTTTAAGACTCACTCTAAACACTTTGAGACATATACAAATAGATCCGAATAAAGTGAGACACAATCCGTTTTCCACATTGGAAAGAAAGATTGAAAAATGTTGAGTCTTTCCACTTGAGTAGACTTAATGTAATCCCAACCAATATCTCATTGAGATCCTTGGGAGAACCTGACAAAATACTTAAAAATTCAAGAATAGAGGGGCGCCTGGGTGGCTCAGTAGGTTAAAGCCTCTGCCTTCGGCTCAGGTCATGATCTCAGGGTCCTGGGATCCAACCCCACATCAGGCTTTTCTCATGCCCTCTGCTGCTCCCCCTGCTTGTGCTCACACTCTCTCTGTGTCAAATGAATAAATAAAAAATCTTAAACACACACACACACACACACACACACACACACACACACACATTAGGTTTCTAGGCCTCCATACCTGAAAAATCAGTTTCAGTAGTTGTGCACGGGGTCTAGAAATCTCTCCCCATAGTCCAAGTTCAGCACCACCCTCCCCAAGCTCCCATCTTGTGGGCAATGTAGGGTTGTCTTATCCCCAGGTGGGTCCCCTTCCCACAGCATTTCGTTCCTGAGTCTCAGTTACTCAGTTTGGGAAACCACTGCTAGAGAGAGAGGGCTGCCCCCCGACTCCTGTCTGGGGGTGAGGGAGAGCTGGGGGTTCTTCGCTGTCCAGGTTCCGTACAAGAGACTAGGGCTTGAGCAGGTTTGGTCTCCTTGGGGATGTCCCCACTGGCAGGAATCCTTACTAGCATGCCCTTGTTTTTCTGATCCAGAACATCACTGTTGGAACAAATACTTACATTTCCACAACATAATCCCACCTCAGTGCTTGAATTGCCTGACCCCATAAGGGCCTTCTTCCCTCAGAAACCTCTTCCTGTCCCCATAATTTGCAAGGCTGCTTCTTTTCCAGTGGAGTTAGGACTTTATATTAACTGAACATCCTTCTTTCGTACTCTCTCTCTCAGATTGGTTCCATGGAAACTTAATAGTGATAAGAAAACAGATTCATTGCTGAGTCATGGTTGAAGGATGTTATTAGATAAACTGAGGCAAATTAAAATTTTTATGAGTTTATTTGAGTAAAAAGTTGATTCCAACAGACAAGGGCTAACCATGAAATGGTTAGGTGCACTCTGCCGACAAGAGCCAGGGGAAGACTTGGTGGTGAGAAGGTGTGCGAGCAAAGAAAGGACATTATTTGATTAGCTATAGCTTCAAGCCTAGGGGGCTGTTTGTGATTGGCCATTCTGAGGTTTTGATTTTTTTTTTAAAGATTTTATTTATTTGACAGAGAGAAACACAGCGAGAGAGGAAGCACGAGCAGAGGGAACGGTAGCCAGAGAAGCAGGCTTCCTGCCAAGCAGAGAGCCTGATGCGGGGCTCGATCCCAGGACACTGGGATCATGACCTGAGCCGAAGGTAGACGACTGAGCCACCCAGGCGCCCCTGAGGTTTTGATTTCTTAACCTTGAAGCATTTCTGGGCTTAGATTTTCCATTGTTTACATAGTTAGAGCCACCTCAGGCTAAAGGCCTTCTTATTTAATTAATTTAACAAAGGCTGGAATTCAGCCCACTGAATTCTAGAGAAGAGGTGTGAGGTTGCTCTGTTAAATGCCTCTTAATAGACTGGCCAGATTTCTGCACTTCACTTATTACTAAATACCTCTTAATAGACTGGCCAGATTTCTGCACTTCACTTATTGACAGAGAGAGGAGATCACAAGTAAGCAGAGAGGCAGGCAGAGAGAGAGGGGGAAGAAGACTCCGTGCTGAGTAGAGAGCCCCATGCGGGGCTTGATCCCAAGACCCTGAGATCATGACCTGAGCCGAAGGCAGAGGCTTTAACCCACTGAGCCACCCAGGCACCCCAGATACTATACATGTTTATCACTGGTATTCATGTTGAAGGCAGGAAGATAGGTACACTTGTCAGTAATGAGCTCTATCCACAGCCAATAGATAATACAAGGATTACAAGGATGGCTCTTTGTGTATAGATAGTTTTTCTTTCATTCTATTCTTGTTCTTGTTTGTTGGTTTGTTTTTGCTGCTTACATAGACAGTGAAAAGAAAAAGCAACTAGTGAAATGTTTTGGAGACCCCCACCAGTTAAAACAGAATCTGGGAGGACTGAAATAAGAGGGAATAAGCATATGGCCCAAGGTCAAGGATGCTTCTGGCCAAGTCCTCAAATGCAGAACTTCACCTGAGGCTTTGCGTCCTGGTTGAGTATTCCGGGGCCTTCCTGGCTTTTTGTTACCAATAGTCTTAGAGACAAAATCCCCTAAATTCTTCTGCTTGGGGATGAAGTGCCAAAGTGGTCAAGGAAGCCATGGGGAAGGTGGTGTATTTGTGTTTTGGTGGTAAGTGACAGAGACCCAATTCAAACCTGTCCAGCAAAAATGGAGAATGTGTTGGTTCTTGAAACTAGAAACTCTAGGGGGACAAAGCATTTCAAAGGTATGTGGAGGTTCAAAGAACATCACTTGATATTTTCTACCTCTCAAGTGAGCTACCCACCACTCCCTCTCTAAAAAAAAAAAAAAAAGTTGAGTGATGGTGGTGCCTGGGAGGCTCAGTAAGTTAAGCGTCTGCCTTTGGCTCGGGTCACGATCAAGGGGTCCTGGGATGGAGCCCCACATCGGGCTCCCTAATCAGAGGGGAGGCTGCTTCTCCCTCTGCCCCTCCCCTTGCTTGTGCTCTCTCTCTCATTCTCTCTCTCTCTATCTCCCAAATAAATAAATAAAATCTTAAAAAAAATTTTTTTTTAAATAGTGGCACTTTAATCAGGAGATCCTTTAACACCCACAGTGAAAATAGTCGCCCATTGTAACAATGACAAATCTTGAGATTCAGATAGAGGGAGCCGGAGAAAGCCCAAGGTCATAGCTTCAAGATTTAGGAAAATCAGGATTTTCAAATTCCAGAGTGGAAAATAAAAGATGATTTGTTTGAAAATGAAAAGGCCGAGGGGCGCCTGGGTGGCTCAGTGGGTTAAAGCCTCTGCCTTCGGCTTGGGTCGTGGTTTCGGGGTCCTGGGAATGAACCCCGCATCGGGCTCTCTGCTCAGCAGGGGATCCTGCCTCCCCCTCTCTCTCCGCCTGCCTCTCTGCCTACTTTGATCTCTCTCTGTCAAATAAATAAATAAAATCTTCAAAAAAAAAAAAAAGAAAAGGCCGATAATCAGAAAATGATAAACACGAAGGAGTTAAGGTTGGTAAAGACAGGCAGTGATTGAAATGAAGAAAGGCGAATTGTGAGCACTGAAGGGAAGCGTGATCATTCTGCTGTATATTGGTTAGAAGTGTATCACTTTCACACACACAAGTTGAGAGTCATTTTCTCTTAGTTAAGATGGTGATTTCAAATAAGAGGGCGATCTGGCCTGGGGAAGAGCAGAGAAGGGCACGACCATTCTTGCACAGAACAGTTCTGTAGGTCTCCATTGCTGTTTTCCCCCAATGCCCCTGAAAGGTCTCTGGCCTCTGAGAGTCACCTCACTAGTGCAATTTGAAGAAGGTGGAAAGAAAGACTGCTTCTCTCTCCCGTGCCCCAGGAAGGCCACAAAACCTTGGTGTGTTTCAAAGGCAAAGCTAAATGCAAGTGTAATGACTCATAGATCAATATCTTTCACAGACATTAGGAAGATACAGAGGGAAGTCACCAGTTTGCTAATGCTTCTTAGTTTAGAAATGGTAGATGATGAGGCTAGCCGCCTCCCAGGGAAGGCTTTAAAGAAGATTTCCCTTAAATCAGGCCAGAGAACACTGGCAAGACTACAGTGTGTTCATACTATCAGAAACGGGCAAAACGGCTGGCACTGCAACAGTGTAACAACTCAACTCAGCATTAATGTTTTTTTTTTTTTAATCTCCCTGTGTTCATTTCCCTAATAAATTTGACCTCTTTCTGTGAGTTCGAAATTGCTCATAGGATAAAGATGATTTCTTTCAAATAATCTCTGTTTTGACATCAGAGGTTTTTAAAAAAGGACTTATAAATCCAAATTATAATCCTACTTCATTTGAGATTGCAAGTTTCATGTATGGTTATCGAGAGAAAACTGCTAAGTTAAACCTAGAGGCTGTATTGGTTGGATACCAAGTGCCTTCATTCATCCTCCTCAGGACCCATCCATGTACTGATTTTTTTCTGTTTGTGCTTTAAAACACACACACACACACACACACACACACACACAATCCGAGAGATTTATTATGCGAAGGTCAGATACTACACATGCTTTTTGTTTTAGGTTTAATTTTTTAAGCAGGGGTTGGGTGACAAGATCTGGTTTGTGCTTTTGTTTTGTTTTGTTTAAAGATTTTATTTATTTATTGACAATGAGAGGAGATCACAAGTAAGCAGAGAGGCAGGCAGAGAGAGAGGGGGAAGCAGACTCCCTGCTGAGCAGAGAGCCCGATGCAGGGCTCGATCCCAGGACCCTGAGATCATGACCTGAGCCAAAGGCAGAGGCTTTAACCCACTGAGCCACCCAGGCACCCCAGATACTACATACGTTTATCACTGGTATTCATGTTGAAGGCAGGAAGATAGGTACACTTGTCAGTAATGAGCTCTATCCACAGCCAATAGATAAGCTGTTTTCAGTGTAGGGAATATTCAGAGTCCATAGGCTGTCTTGTGGGAAGGCTGTTTAGAGGTGCTTGTGAAACTGAAAACTCCTCTGTTTTTAATTAAAATCAATAAACTGACTTTTAATTCTTAGGATTCTTCTATCCTTTATTGACTTGCTCAAATATGAGCTCTTGATAACCCTCATCTATCCTCTTGGATGAGATGCCTTTCCCACAATCCAAGTGAAACATGTCCAAATGTCCCCCTCACTGGGAGGAATAGGACTTGAGCTAAACAGCTAGGAAATAGGGAGTTCCTGAAGGTCTAGGGCTGAGAGTAGAGGTCTCTCTTGTCTCAGGCAGCAGACGTGACTACCCAGCTAAAAATGAAGCAGTGAGAAGGAGACCCAAGAAACCAGGAGGGGACCACAGGAGTTGCCTCAACCATAGGGTGATCAGTGGGTGTAAAAGTCAGAATTTGGTTACTGGGCAAGGAGACAAGGTGAGCTCAGGGGAGATGATGTGCAGAAGGTGTGGGAAGTGGAGGAGGCAGTCACCTGGGACAACTGCTAGGTAAGAGGCGGGGTGCAGAGTTGGGTCCGCTTGACTTTAAGAGCCATGGTGAATATGGACAAGATCTTAGCATTTAAGTGCCGCCCTAGCAATACACTTACTATGTCTCTTCCAAGTAGATCATTGGGCTACCACAGAAGTCTAAAATCATATTCCTTATGAAATTTTTAGGAACTGTTACCAGATTATGCTTACCAATCTCATTGTAAGTTAGGTAATAGGGGTCCAAAAAGTCTATCTGAAATAGGGGATATTTAATCCCATAATGGAATTTGCTATCCCTTGACAAAGGACAAAACAAAATGTATAAGTGTGGGGGGAAAAAGTTGGTGGTTTGGGGTCCTTGACTTGTGGGGTAAGAGCTATCATAGCGGGAAAGACTGGGAATGAGTCTATAAAACTGCTCCCAATCCCCAGGTCAGAATAGTAAATCAGTGCACTATTGCATCACAGAGACTCATGCCTCTGCTTAAAGCTTGAAAGGATACAGGGTAGTGGTCCCTCCTATTACATCTTTATTTGAATAGCCCATCTGGCACCCATAGGAAATAGATGGTAGAAGGTCACAAGCTAACCCAGGCTATATTTCCTTGGCAGTTGCTGGCCAGAGCAGTATGGTTGCTAAAGCAGATTAATAAGGCTTCAGGTACATATTATGGTGCCGGCGATTTGGCAAAGATGTTCTTTTCCCATTCTGAAAAGAAACAGTTCTTCTTCACGTGGAAGAGAAAACAACCTTCGTTTACTGTTTGCTCCAGGATATTTTGAAATTTTCCATCCTTCTTGATCACATAGTATGAAGCAATAGGAACCTTCTGGACCTCCTGTGTAACGTGACACATTACCTGATGACATCGCGTGATCGAGGAGGACGGAAGCTAGGGTACCATAGGCCTCGGCAGGATGGCGGAAATTCAGGGATGTGCCATTCAGGAAAGGTGTCAGGGGTCCAGTGATCAGATGTGTGCTGAGATGCCTTCTCCAAATTAAAAGATGAATCCTTGCTTTTGCATCCCACAAAGAGAGAAGCCATGCCTGGTATGTATCTTTGGTTTCTAGTATAGATAGACATAGACATAGACATAGACATAGACATAGACATAGACATAGACATAGACATAGACATAGAGAGATATTATACCCTATCTATATATCTCTATCTATCTATCTGTATATGTATGAATGATTATTCATTCAAGCCTTAGTTACTTACTGCAAAATATCTCTTGAGTACTATTTGGAGTTCTATTCAGCTGTAAAAAAAGAGTGAGGAAGCCCTCTATGAACTGATATGGAGTAATTTCCAGCATATATGGAGTGAAAAAAAGCAATGTACAAAAAAAGAATATAACATTTAACCCTTCAAGTAAAAATAGGATCTAAGAAAGTGTACATGTATCTGTTCATTATGCCAAGGATAGAAAAAGAATGTTTTTGACTCTAAGGACCATATCAATGCTTCACATATGCCCAAAATAAATAAATAAAGCAAAGAAGAGGGGCAAAATGGAGTACAAAGAGTAAAAAATGAATTTAATTGTATTCCGAGTGAACAGTATCATCACCGTGAGGGGAGTGGGAAAGGAAAGCACTTAGGTAAGTAACCTTGAAAATCAGTATTTTGACTGTAACTGTAAAGTAAAAGGCAAAATGAACTATATGCAAATATCCCCTTCTAGTCATTAAATCTGTTTTTCACAGATGTATGGGTTAGCAATTCTGAGATTACTCTATATGCATTGTAGGACTGAGATAGAAAGAAACTAAATACACACGCCTGTATATTTAAGTATATGGATTTCATAGCTTTGTCCATGAAAGGGCATGGAGACAATGACACTCCAGTAGAATGAGCACATCTAGGGGCCAATCTTGGTTTCTAACTACCGTCACCAGTAAAGGATTTCAGGATCCTCAGGGACTCAGCAAGGGAAGTATAGGATGATCCTCAAATGTCTTGGAGTACTATAAAGTAAAGATGTGCTCAGAAAATGATGATGGTATGTTGAAAGACACAGGAGTCAACCTGAAGGAGCTCCCAATGGCCAAATGTGGGAGAAGGTGAGCAACAACATAAATAATGGTAATAGTGGGTTAGAACAAAATAAATTTCCATGAGCCCATTCTTATATAAATAGACGAAGAAACAAAGGAATGATGGAGAAGGGACAATTGTTCCTTGCAGTAGATTCTGATGAATAAATGTAGAAGGAATGGCAGAAACAGATAATCACTTATTCCTGGCAAGAATTGTTGACAGATGTTGAGTTGGGGTGGTATGCAAGTTGGTACAGCCACTCTGGAAAACAGTATGGAGGTTCCTCAAAAAGTTGAAAATAGAGCTACCCTATGACCCAGCAATTGCACTACTGGGTATTTACCGTAAAGATACAAACGTCATGATCAGAAGGGGCATGATCCGAAGGGGCATGTGCACCCGAGTGTTTATAGCAGCAATGTCCACAATAGCCAAACTATGGAAAGAACCTAGATGTCCATCAACAGATGAAAGGATAAAGAAGATGTAGTGTATATATACAATGGAATACTATGCAGCCATCAAGAGAAACGAAATC
>CM053616.1:69712779-69833557 GCA_028646535.1 Procyon lotor
GGGGGGGGATCAGGCTTTTGACTGGGCTCCCCAGGAAGGACTCTAGGGCAGGACTGAACTGGCCCACCTGGGCAGCTGCTGGCTCTTGCCTCTGACCCAGGAATCAGGAAGCTGGACTCAAGAAGGGGCCACTGCTTTTGTTGACCTCCAACAACTGACTGTCTCTTGATATCCAGGAGGCTAGTATGTGGATGCTGAAATGCTGGTGCAGAAAACGTCAAGTCTTGGGGGTTTTGGCCTTCACAGGAAAACCGCCAGAAGAGGCAAAAAGCTGGCCTCCTAACTTTTAAGTCTTGTCTGAGTGTATCTCACTACTCAAACTTATTCAAGAGCAGAATCCTAGCTGCAAAGGAGAGTTCATGTTTGTCTCTCCTGCTTGATTGTAGCCCTATGGGAGTAGAGACCATGCCTGTTGGCTCCCCACTATACTGCAGTGTCTGCCGTACCAGGCGCACGGCAATAATTTAACATTTAGCATGTGCAAGGTAACAGTGCTGGATCCGGGGACTACCCTAAGCTCGTCATGTGCATGAATTCATTTAATTCTCACAACAAACCTCAGAGGTAGGTATTATTACTCTTCCCAGTTTACGGAGGTAGAAGGGGCACAGAGAGGTGAAGTAAGTTTGCTAAGACCGTACAGTGGTAAAGAGGACTTGAACCCAGCAGTTTAGACCCAAGCCTGTACTCTTATTCAATACGCTTTACTGCCTCAATGTTTATTGCAAGTACGCCCATTTAAACGTTTACTGAGTTGTATTACACAGTGGATTGATCCTATACAAATTCAGAATTACAGAGTACTTTCATAAAGTAAAGTTTAACATGTTTAACTATGGAGATGGTTATACTTTGTTACCATTTGTACTGGTAACTTTTTTTTTTATCCTTGCCAAACCTGTGCGATAATCTGTCCAAAGGTGAATACCATTAGTGATTCAAGTGGATTGACGTAATACTCAAGGACTTCACACTTCTTAGACTCATAAAAACTTCTTAGTAGCAACAGAAATATGCTTGAGTGTATATATATATGCATATATGTGTATATATATATACATTGAGTATGCATATATATGTATATATGTACTCTATACATTTGTTAATACTTTAAGAGAACTTTATGTGCTGCATTAATCAACATAGGAAGAAGAATGAACATTAGGCGCCATGTTTCTCCATTCCTAACTTAAATGTTAAACAATACGTAAGTCAATTACATTTTAAATTGTCTTAATCGCTTTCAGTTGTCATTTCATTGTGGCTTTGGGAAAAGCAAAAATGCACACGATGGAAAACTGGGCAACTTTCCCCCAAAGTTTAGCTCTGTTACTGCCATGAGAACCTCTCATCCATGTTTTCATTCTCATATTTAACAACAGAAGTAAAACTTGTTGTTATTTGGTAGTTCTGAGGAGAGTGTGATGATGTTTGTAAAGATCTCTGACCTGCTAGAAGAAAGGTATTAATAAATACCAAAGCATAAACCTCTTAAATTGTGCACTATTTAATGAGGCATAGATGATTTGGGAGGACTCTGAGTCATTATGAAGGCGATGCTCTAAAATAGTAATAGAGGAATTGTTCCAAAGATGTTTTATGGATTCTTAGATTACCAGATATTTAAATTCTCCTACAGTCCTAAGATTGTATGATATTTGAAACAATACTGAGAAGACAAAAACAGTCGATTTCAAAGGTAATGACTTAGAATGGGCGGAAGTTTCTTCATATAGACTGGAAAACTGGAATACATCCAGTTCAGACTTCCCACTGAATTCATGGTGAATGGGTAGCCATTGTCCCATATGGGAGTGAGGGGGAACTTCCTCCGCATGCTGTACTTGCTAATTGCTGTTTGCACACTGGGGATTCCCAAATGCTTTCCGGTAAGAGAAATGTCCATCTAGCTGTGGAGGAGACAGTTCAGCCAAGGCTAATTTGCCCATGGATAACATTTCTTAGGCAAGCAAAAAAAAAAAAAAAAAAAATTGCAGTTTGTGACAGCTTTAGGGCTGTCAGTTCACAGCTAAAGATGTGTGAGACACAACCCCGTGGAGTGATTGTCAATCTTAACTTTTTTTTTAACCTTAAGCCTATCTCTTGACAAACATATGGTTTTTGTATTCTCCTTTGATGATGATTGAAATTTCAAAATAAATTTTGTGAATAAAAGTAAAATCAAGGGAAAGATAAATTTAGAAAATACTTTTCCCGGCTATTTAAGCACTCTCATCCTCCGAGATTTTCACGGTTTAAGATCATTCTTCTGGTGTAGTACAATCTTCTGCGGATGCTAGTTTAGCTATTCTGGAGAGCTGTCCCCAGATGGGCCCTAAGACATGCATGGGTTGAGCTTGAGAACTTGGACTTTGTGCCTACGCTTAGATTACTGTTCATTTGCTCATTTATTTTCAAGACAAACTGCGCTGTGACAGCAGCCTCAGTATGTCCTTTCTTTTGTGGCGCTTCCTAGGGACTTAAATTCAAGTAGTACCGTACTTGAATTTAAGTATTTTAAGTATATATATTATAATTTAAGTATTTACGGCACATTCATTCGTTTCATTGGATGTTCCTGTGTCCCCGATTACCCCGGCAATTGGTTAAAGGTTTGTCAGCACCTTTGCTCACAGGATATTCCTCATTTGGTTCGGTTTACTACACGCTATCCATAAATGATGCAGATGGAATTCATTTCCAACACGGGAACGTGATAACTGTTTAGGTTTGGGTCTACCATTAATAAAACCGAAGAACAGACGCCCGCAACTGAATGCGGTAGATTGTGACTTCTATTTCTAGGTTGTCAGATTTCCCCAACGGCGGGTTTGCTTCCTAAACGAGGGGTGTTTCCTCATCTACTTTTGCATCACTGGATTGAATTCAGGAAGCAGTAGACGTTGGATTGGAATACGACAGAGAATGTTGCCCTATCAACAGAGGGATGGGTAGATTTAGAGATCAAATTGACAAATCCCGGCCTGTTTTCCACAGCGTGTATTTTATATTTCTAGGCGGGCCGACCTCAGGTCAGTTTTCAAAAGTTTTTTTTTTTTTTCCCCCTTTCAGCGCAGACAAGACGCTATCTGAGAGCCAAAACCAAGTGTCAGCGCGCCCCACCCCATTCGCCTCCAACGGACCTCATTAGCCTTCCCGCCCACAAACAGCCACTACTACAATTCCCAGCAAGCATCGCGCAGTGCCGCAAAAGGACCAGGCCCCACTGGAATGCTGGGAGTTGTAGTGAGTGAGCCCGACTAGTCTTTCCTTCTATTAGTCCCACTCGGAACACGGTGACGGGATGCTACAGCAGCCTCTCCAGTTTCGTAGTCGGAGCTAAACGTGATCGAGGATTGAGCCCTCCTGCCCTTCGGGGCGCACCGCATCCGTGCCACGGAGCTTTGCTCGGCCCTCTGTACACGCCCGTTCCCTTGACAGTTCGAGCTTCGAGCGGCCGCGAGGTCCGGAGCGCGCAGGCGCACCAGCCGGCGCCGCGCAGGGCAGGACTCGAGGGCGGGACGAGCGCCAGGGGGCTCCCGGCCGCCGGGGCGCGCACGTAGGCACGCAGAGGCCGTCACGTGGGGTGCCGAGGATCGCAGTGCGCGTGGCCGCGGCGGCTGGTGTGGGGTTGAGTCAGTTGTGAGACCCAGAGCTGCTGACCCAGCGGGCGGCCCAGTGGCCCGGCCACAGAGCGGCAGGCGTCGGGGGTTCGGGAGCCGTGAGCTGGCCCCATCATAGAGCTCGGCCGAGCCGGCGCCACCGTCGTCCCCCGCCCCCAGCCAGCAAACCGCCGCCGCGGGCGCGCCCCCGCTCTGCGCTGTCTCTCCGATGGCGTCGGCCTCCGGGGCCATGGCGAAGCACGAGCAGATCCTGGTCCTCGACCCGCCCACAGACCTCAAATTCAAAGGTAGGCTGGGAGAGGGCAGCCGCCTGGGGCGGGCGGACGGCGTGATTTAGGGTGGGGGGGGGGTCGAGGGAAGGTCGGCGGCGGGCCGCGAGTGAGCGTCCCCTCCCCCACGCCCCGGCACTTTCTGTTCTCCCGCTGCGCCCCGCTTCGGCCCTCGGCCAGCCTGCCCTGCGTCGGGCCGGCTCCCTCCCTCGCCCGCTCGCGGCTCGGTGCGCGCGCCGGCCGGGGCTAGGCGGAGGGGCCCGGCCCTGGCGGCGCCGCCGCCGCCGCCGCCATCTTGCGGTCCCGCGGGGGCGCCTCCCGGGTGCTGCCCGCGCTGCTGCCCGCGCCTGGCACTCGTCCTTGGCCCCCGAGGACCGTCGGGCGTTGTCTGGGAGGGTGTGGGTGGGCGGTGACCTGAGGGCGTGCGCTCGGGTCTGCGGCGGGAAGGCAGGGGGTCTGGGGGTGGCGCAAGTGCGTCGGTCGCGGGACCCGGCTGTCAGCGGCGGTGGGAGGCCAGGCGAGGCGGCGGTGCTACGGCCCTGGACCCGGTTGCGAGAGAGAACCACCCCTCGGCCTTGAGCAGGGGCTGGGTGGAGCTGGCCTTCGGCCCTCGCAGAGGAGGTTGCTGCCTACCTTTTTACCTTGTTTAGAATTCGGCTGTCAGGTACGAGTAGCGCTAGGGAGGCGGAGAAGCCCGTGAAGTCTTCTGGTTATGACTTACCCGGTTGTGTTGGCAGAGACCCAAGCGCGTGCGGGCAGGAAAGCTATGCGTCAGCCCGGGAATTGATAGTAGTAGGTTAATAGTAGATGTCTTCCTGGTCCCCCCGTATGACATTTCAGCTCACCTTCCGCGTAGGGCCGACCTGGTGTTGGCTCTTGTTTAGCTCTTGAGCTTAGTTCTTTGGCTGAGGAATCTTCAGTGTCGGGGACTTTTGCCTTTAGGTTTGCGGTTTAGGAGAAGGCTGATGAGGTGTCACTCAGCTCTGGAGCGTCCTTGATTTACTTTGTAGCAATGCCTGTGATAAAGTACAAGTCCGATTTGGTGATCCTTCGGGAATCCTAAAGGGCTCTTTGGCCCATTTGTTTTTCAGTATGTAGGGTACTTTAGGGAAGAGAGTTAAACTGGCTTCTTTTTAGGAATACCGAAACCGTGTGGCGATCCAAAATGGAAAGCAAGAGTCCTTCCTGTCTTCATTTAAAGTGTAAAGTGAATCGCTTTTTGGAAGATTCATTATCGTGTATTTCAATTTCAGCAGTTAAGATGAGAGCAGTTTTTGTGAAATGTGTAACCATTTCAGTGCTTAAAACAATAAATCCTTTATTGTTGTACAAGATCCAGTCCAAAGGAAAAACAATTGCTCACCATAGGCAACGTTTTAAATAGTTTCAGGAATTTTAAAATACTGTTTTCTGGTATTAGAGTAATATTGTATAGCTACTTTATTTTGCAAGCTTTTTAGTACATTTGCAAATTTCTTTGAATGGAAATGGGAGCTGGTTGTTCAGTAAGGATTTGGTTTTAAGACAACTCAAATATTTTGAGGGGCACTAAGGTGTATTTTATTTTAACAAGTTTATGTGTGTGGCGTTTCATATCGTTTCAGCTGAAAGAAAAAAAAATCTTTGGGGAATCATGAAATTACTTTGGATAACCATTATCTTTGGTTGGAGGAATTTAATATAACCCCTTTAATGGGTTGTGTTCTTTTGAGAAGTTAAAAGAACTTTTACTTTTTGACAGGGTGAGATTACAGAGGAAATTTCTCTACTGGATAATCATATGTGTATTGCCTCTAGGGACTTAGAAGCCTTTAAAACCAATTTTAGGCCAGGAGATGTCCATGGAATTTGAAGCTTTCTCCCTAGAAAAGTTGTAATGTTACCATATTAAGAGACTAATAATAGTGGAGGAGCAAGCTAAAAAAACTCAGAACCCTACACAATAGCATTCATATGTTTCACTTATTTTAGGTATTGGAGAGTTATTAGTCATTATAGAACAGGTTTTTCTTGTGTTATGGATGAAAGTAATTCTTAAGGACCATTTTTAAAAGTTTGGGCATCAAGAACTACTGTTTAAAATTGACTTAAAAGTATTGGAAAATTTAGAGAGACATATTCAGTTGGGCCACTTATTTAGTGAACACTTATTGAAAGCTTTATGCCATCCCTGTATTGAGATTATTCAGCTGAGTAATTCAGCAGTAATAAGTTTGTATTTGGGGATTCAGTGCTAAACAAGGTGGGGGAAAGATTTACAGTTTGTAGTTTAATGGGGAAAGCACCCAGTAAAACAGTGAAACATTTTAGGTTTTATCTTTGCCCTTGAGCTCTTGAGACTAGTGAGGGTGACCTAAAAGACTTGTAGGTGCTATAACAGAGGCAGACTGGTATGAAGAAAGGCCCCCCCCCTGCCCCCCAGGTCTTGGAAGAGGCTTATTTTCATTTAGGGAGTGGGGGGGAAGGGTTGGGCAAGGGAGTGGTGGTTTACTCAACCACTGATGTAAAAGAATGTGTGGCTTATATTTAGTGGTTTGCTGTGTGCTTCTGTTCTAGGGTGGGATAATGGGAAGGATTGGGAAACAGGAGGGTAGGATGAATTAGGAGAGGCGACCTTTGGTTCATTTGATTCCTTCCTTTATTTCTCTAGTCAAAGGTAAATAATTTGCTTTGATGGAAACGTCTCTGTATTCCAGTGCACAGTTCAACACTAAGTAAGGAGACTCATTTAGAATCCACAAACTCCTTATGCTTAGTTTGGTGGTGATGTTGATATAAAGTCATTTCATTCTCATTTGCCCTGAATCATCTGTAATTTTTAGTTTAAGTCTGTTAAAGGATAGTTTTCAAAATTCTCTTATCTTTCTGTAGGCTTATTTGAATTCTTTTGAACTCAATGTTTGACTAAGATGGTTTCTGCAAGAGGGACTCATTTAATCTTTTTGAGAATAGGTAGTAAATTTTTCTGTCATATGTATAACAGTCATCTTGATAGGAATTATCAACACTTTGCAGAATTATGGAGAAACAGATACCAGTTTAGTACATTTTTATAAATACCTCTATTTTATTAAAAATTTTTCTTTTATACAATTGTCAACATATGAAGGTTCTTTTATATTGGGGTAATGGATTCTAAGGTAGCTCTTTTGTTGCATTGGTAAAGAAAAAGAGGTGGTTATTTTCAAATTCTGTTTAAATCATGACAGTAATTTGACCTAGAATTCAGATTTGAAATTTGATATTATATCTGAGAGGTGATTTTTCTGTCCTGTTATAATTTATTATTATTAAATTTTTTTCCAATTGTATTGTACAGTTTATTTGTATAGTAGTATTGTAGTTTTGGAGAATAGTTGGAAGAAAGAAATTTAGAAAATGCTAAAATAAATTGTGAACGTATTCTTAATAATCAGAGAAAGGACAATAGACTAAAACCATTGTGTTGAAGGTGGCCCATAGCAGTATTGAACCGATAAAGAATATTAAGCTCTCTGAGGAACCAAGAAACTGTTATGTGTCCGCCAGAGCATCTTTGAATAACAGCACATTACTAAGAAGTACTAGTGAGGATGTAGAGCTCTTCTACTCTTGACACATTTTTAGGTCTTTCAGATCAGCTCCTGTTTCACAGTGGCTTCATCAGATCCCTGGGGTGATTTCCCCAGCCCTTTCCTGGGCTTCAGACATGTCATTACTTCATTCCTTAAAAGCTTTTGAGTAGCTCTTGATTGCCCCCTGGATAAAAGTCTGTTTTGTTTTGTTTTTGTTTTTGTTTTTAAATATGGCATTGACGCCCCTCAGTGATGTGCTGTCTCCTCTTGTAACACCTGTTCATCTGCACACATCCATGCTTTTCCCCCTGAGAAAAAAAACCCTTCTCATATCCAAGCTTGTTTGTTCGGTTTTTGTTGGTTAAGGTAAAATCCCTCATGACTCAGACCATGTTTCCTCAGATATTTTCAATCACTGACTTCTTCCTTTAAACATATAAATACACATAAGCCTTTCATTTTAAAAACAAATAAGCAAAGTAACTTCTTTGACTCCCAACTTCTGGTATATGTCCCTTTCTGTCCCTCATTTCCTTTGCAGTCAGACTTCTTGGAAAAGTCCCTGTTCACTCTCCAGTTTCTCACCTTGACAGGTCCACTGTAGTACTGCTTCTGTCCTCACTGCTTATTGATTGCTGATCGCATTGATCATTTCCAATTCTTATCTCTTTGGCACTTGACATTATTAATAATTTCTCTTTTTAAAAACTCAAGTCTTTTGACTGCCGTGTAATTGTCTTCTAGTTTTATTCTTTGCTGTCTTTATTGTCTCATTTGTGGGCTTTTTCTTAATTGCTAATGTTTCTGAAATTCTGATTTGGTTTTCTCTCTGAACTTTCCTTGTTCAGTCTCATTGTTTTGATGACTTCTCTTTCTCTTCCTTGTTCTCTCTTTGCACATGTTGGTTCACACCTAAATTTATATTTTAATTGAGACTTTAGTCAGTTTTAGAATTGCTTATTGACGGTCTGGAATTGAATTTTAACTCAGACTTTTTGCAGGGGAGGGGCAGAGGGAGAGAGAATCTTTTTTTTTTTTTTTAAAGATTTTATTTATTTGACAGAAACACAACGAGAGAGGGAACACAAGCAGAGGGAATGGTAACGGGAGAAGAGGCTTCCTGCCGAGCAAGGAGCCCGATGCGGGGCTCGATCCCAGGACCCTGGGATCATGACCTGAGGCGAAGACAGATGCTTAACGACTGAGCCACCCAGGTGCCCCAAGAGAGAATCTTAAGCAGGCTAGGAGCCCTAGACAGGTCTTGATTTCACAACCCTGAGATGATGACCTGAGCCAGAATCAGGAGTCAGGCTCTTAACTGACTGAGGTACCCAGGCAGTCCTCAACTCAGACATTTCATTTTTTTTTTTTTTTAAGATTTTATTTATTTGACAGAGAGAAACATAGAGAGGGAACACAAGCAGAGGGAATGGTATCGGGAGAAGCAGGCTTCCTGCCAAGCAGGGAGCCCGATGCGGGGCTCGATCCCAGGATGCTGGGATCATGACCCGAGCCGAAGGCAGACGCTTAATGCCTGAGCCACTCAGGTGCCCCAACTCTCAGACATTTCAAACTCAGTATATCCCAAATGGGTTTTTTACCACCTAAACCTACTTGTCTTCCCATATTTTTCATTTTCTATGGCATTGTGATTATACCAGAAATACTCTGCATATCTACTAATTAAAATGTTTTTCTATATCCCAGAGATAACTCTTGAATCGCTCTTAAAACAACTATGCTTTTAAATATATTCATTTTAGTTCATTTAATCGTACAGTAAAGATTTGAGTTTCTGCTATGTGTAATAAGTGTTGAATAAGTGTTAGAACTACAGTTTTGAATAAAACAGAATCTTTGTTATTCATGAGGCAATTCCAGTGGGAGAGAGAGACACCAATCCGGTAATGGAAGAAGGAAATATAGCTATGAAGTGGTGTATAGTGCTATGAAAATGTGAAATAGAAGACTTTGGTCTGGAAAGGGAAGACACAGTTGAACTAAGATTTTCTAAGAATGAGAAGTCTCCTGGGTGAGTAGGAGCTGCATGTATTTGCAAAGATCCTGTGGCAGGAGGGAGGATGAAACATTTAATGTTACTTAACATGTTAAACTAACATCTCATGAGTGTGGTGCTGGTTTGTAGGTTGAGAAAGGAGTTTTGTTTTTATCCTAACCCACTGAGGGATTTTAAGTGGAGGGAATGGTAGAGGTAGAGGGAATGGAGTGATAATCACATACATATTTAAAAACAACAACAACAACAACATAATTCTGGCAACAACATCAGATAATGTTAGAGGGGAGATAGAGATGAATTAGACAGTTGTTTCAGTTCAGGCAAGAAGTGACAACTTGGTCTGAGGTATTGGAGACGGTGAAAAGTTAGAGGGTCAAGCCAATGAGCCTTGGTGGTCTATTAGATAAGCTTATACAGAGTAGAGGTAATCTTGGTTGTCTCTTAAGATTTCTGACTTACGGAACTGAAGTAATGGTGGTGCTCTGTGCTGAGCTAAAAAAAGAAACGCTGGATATTTGAATGAGGACCACATGTGTTTTACTTGGGGTGTGTGGGAGAGTGGTAGGAGGAGGATCCTGATCTCATTAGGTATGTTAGATGTGTTTAGGTCCTTCCAAGATAATTAATGAAAAGATAACGTAGTAGGTTTTGTTTATATGGGTGTGTTACTGAGGGAGAGGTATGTTATATATATATATGTATATATATACACTTTGGATAATTACTTTATTTCTGGTGATGATCTCTTGTCTTTTTTTCTACTAGTCTGTAAATAGGCCTGCTTTTCACTAGTGTCACACTGCTGCTAGAACTACCCTTTGTGAAATGCAAACCTGATATTATTGCTCCTTTGTTTAAAGAACCTGGCATGTTTTCCCATTATGTAGATGAAAAAGTCCAAAATCCAATGCCTACCTCTTCATTTCTCTTCATAGCTCTGGTTACATGAAACCCATTTTCCCAAACGTTTTAAGCTGTTGTAAGATTTTGCACAGGCTCTGTCCAGAGTATTGTTCTCCCTCATATCTGTCAAGCAGTTTCCAGTTCAAGAATCCCTTTTATGAAGTCTTTGACTTTGCAGTCCACATTGGTCACCACCTTCCTCCTTCAGGTCACTCTTGAAGCTTGTGCTTATCTGTAACATCAGTACTTAACTACATTACATAGTATTTATGCTTGTGTATTTTTTCTATCCCAAACGGTGGGGTGAACTACTTGAGGATATACGTGTTTTGTATTTACGTCCATGGTAACAAGATTGGGCATGCATGATTGCCCAATAAATGTTGATGGCGTTTATAGGACTCTGGTAATTTCTCCTATAATTCCATGGTTTTCATTTTGAGTCTCTGTTCAGTGGTGTTTTTCATCTGTCTTTTCAGGTATCTGTGTTTTCAAATTTTTTTTTAGTTCCAGAAAAGGGATAGTAGGGTATTTTGTTAAAAGCTGACTAACCATAATTTTTTTTCATCTTTGTGCTTCACGTTTTTTCATTTGTGAAGTATGAAGCAGGACTAGATGATTTCCTGGATGTTTTTCTGGCCCTAAAGGTTTTGAATATGTGTGACAGCTGAGAACGAAAAGAAAACAAGATGTTTCTGTTAAGTGGACGAATATATATAAAGAATTGGGAAAACTTGATTTGTTCTTGGAGTTTGGTATTTTGTAATTGTTAGCATTGGTAATTTTTTTGTTGGTTTACTGTATTAGTAACCTTTTAATTTCCTCTAGGTAAGACCTTCCTTCACCATGAAGAGGTGTTCTGTGAGGAGAGTCTGTTAGCAAGCACCCAGACACTTGCTGCCCTCTCTTTTTCTTGCGCTTTTGGATCTTAACCTTGATGAACTATTCAATGAAGTCTTAGCTGCCTTTCCGAGGAGAAGGTGGTTAATGTTAATAGAGAATGAATCTTATTTTTCTCCTCAGCCTTAAAAAGTTATTTTAAAAGAAGATTAAATGTTAGAGGGGAGCTCTTATTTGCAAAAACTTATTTATTTTAACTGAAATGTGACTAAAATTACTAGATAAAAAGATTAAAACTTATGAAAGCTTTCAAATATTCACAAAAATATTGTAATGAGCTTTTATACTTAAATATAATAACTTCATATACTTAAATTAATTATAGCATTTTATCATGTTTATTTTTTGTATGTCTGCTGCTGGGTATTTATTTATTTAATTTTTAAGATGTTTATTTATTTATTTGACAGAGAGATCATAAGTAGGCAGAGAAGCAGGCAAAGGGAGAGGGGGAAGCAGGCTCTGTGTCGAGTGGAGAGGGCAATGGCAATGGCCATGGCGATGGCAGGGCTCCATCCTGGGACCCTGAGACCAGGGCCTGAGCTGAAGGCAGAGGCTTTAACCCCCTGAGCTACCCAGGCGCCCCTGCTGCTGGGTTTTAAATAGATTCCGGATAGCAAACATTTCAATAAAGGGACATTTTCTTTATATAATTATAATGTCTTTATCTTAAAATAAAAAATAATTATTTAATATCACTTAATATTTATTGAAATTTCCCTAATTATACTTCTGTTTTTAGCTGTTTGGTAGTCAGTGTATTGCATTTGGTTGTCATGTATCCAAGTCTTAATTTTAAATACTGCCTCTCCCGCTTCTTTTTTTTTTTTCTTTTTCTTGTCATACTATTTACTTGTTGAGAAGATCAGGTTGTTGTTCAGTAGAATGTCTAATATTCTAGATATATCTGAAATGTGTTTCCTATAAATTTGGATTTAGATTAAAATAGATTCAAATCTATTTGAAGGCTTGATTAGATTTAGGTTTCAGTATTTATTGGTAAAAATACTTCATGGATGGAATTCTGTCACATCAGGTATAGATAGTGTCCAGTTATCCCAGTTTTAGTGATGCTCATTTGTGTTAACAGCCTTCATAGAAAAGTTGTGTAGATAGGAGTCTGTTTCTGGTAATATGGTATTATATGGTATATATAAAAAAAGACCATATAAAAAATATGGTAATATAAAAAAAGAGGTTGGAAAGAAAATGTTAACGGTCAATTAGCTCTGCTTTAGGATTCATGTGTCTTTTGTTTTTATATTTTTACTTTTCTGTGTTTTCCAGGACTCCACATTGAACATGCATTGCTTTTTATAAGAGAGGAAAACTTAACATTTTATTAGTCTTGATACCTTTGGAAGATTAGATCCCAAAGTCTTCATTTGTTCTTCCTGTATTACTTACTTTTATTTTTAATTAGTAATTTTAGTCTTTTACAGTTTGAGGTCTTATTTTTTTTAATAATAAGTTATAGGAAGGTAAATAGAAAACAAGTATAACGTTTGCAACCTTCCAGTAACATTTCACAAATGAAGTTATCTAAAGACAAATAGAAAACCATGTGCATCTGAAAGTAAGTCTAATTTATAGCTATCTCATAATAATTTACAAATCATAACTATATTAAATGTGTTGTTTCTTTGAGCTCTTACTATTGGCATCAATTGATGTTCTCTTTTTAGAAATATGAGAAGTGAGATTTGTTTGGGGGTATTTATTTCTCTGAGAATGGCTCCTGCAGGTAAAATTTTAGGATCCCTCTTCCCCCAGTGTTGACTAGTTCAGTGGCGAGCAATATATGCAATATATGTGCTGATGACTGACTAGCCAGAATTTTGATGCCACCCCTTTAAGCACACTTATAGGTAGATGATCGGCTTTTGGTATTTAGAGAAGGCTGATTTGTGCCAAGTGTAAGCAGAAGCAACTAGTTAATAGAGAAGAGGGTGAGAAAAGCTGGCCAGAGATCTTGTAGTCCCAGGAATCAGTTTGTCTTGAATGAAGGCTCCTTTTTATTTTATTTTTTTAAGATTTATTTTAGAGAGAGCACAAGTGAGGAAAGAGAGAGCATGTGCATGAGTGTGGGGAGGGCCAGAGGAAGAGAATCTCAAGCCGACTTCCTGCTGAGCAGGGCACCTACTCCGCCAGGCTCCATCCCGCGATCCATGAGATCATGACCTAAGCCGAAACCAAGAGTTGGACAGCTCAACCTAGCCACCCAGGCGCCCTGCAGACTCTTGTTTTAAGGCTAGTTATACTTCATTTCCTGTGTCGTTGAGACTCCTTATATCTTTATAATGAACTCTTAAGTATGATTTTGTTCTTCATAATAAATTCGTTGTTTAAACAAGATTGGACTTCATAATTTGTGAAAATATGTTCAACTTTATGATGGTCACACATTTCACTTTATGAAAATAATCTAGATCGATGCCTTAAATTTTTATGGAAAAAACATCCACATAGATATTTTTGATGACTTACTCATCATTAATATATCATCATCATTAATATACCATAGTTTGCTTAGCTGCTGTTCTGTTTGGAATTTGGAATATTCTTTATAACTAGAGTAATCCTGAACATTTTGTACTATTTTCAAAATTCAGATTTAAATGAATGAGTTTAGTTAATGTGTATTTTAAGAAGCTTTTTAAGGATTCAGTTACTATTTTAAAAAATAGAGATGTTAATTAAAAAAGGATGAGAGGATTTTAAAATACTTAGCTTGCAGTGTAATTTGATAGGTTTCTTATGGGCCTTCATTTTGATGGCTTTTATTTTGAAGCTATGTACTTCCATATATATATATATATCCATCCACACACATATATCCATTTATACGTATTTATTTTAGAACTTGGATAATCTGACGTGAATTGGAGTGATTGCCATACCTTTAAAGATACAGGGTATCTTTGTTTCCTGTTTAGTTGTTTTCTCTAGAAAACCCGATTTACTTATATAACACTGGGGAAGATGAAGCACTTGGTCTTGTTTTCTGAGTACTGTTCCCACTGCCAAAAACTTCACTAACAGTTAATCCTCAGAAGATGTGTTTTTTCTGAATTTTTTTCAGTCCCCCCCCCGCCAGCACTTTGCAAATGATAGGCTTTATGAACAAATGAAGCTAATAGGTATACATGTTAAAAAGTCCTCCTGATGATAAAATTCTGGACACTAAGTTTGAAATGCTTAATGTGGTGAATTGAAAAAGGATGGAACAGTGTAAAGCAAATAAAAATTACTCCATATTGCCATCTAGAAATAACGACTGCTAACATTTGATGTATTTCTTATATTTTCTGTGTATAATTCTACACACTTATTTCCTGTATTTTTGTTAATGTGATTGTGATCATTTTCTCATGTTAAGAATATTTTGCTTCCGATCTAACAAGTTTTCGATCTGTAAATGGTGCTAAAAGCTTTTATTTCCATTTCTCCCCAAATACCATTTTCCTTTTGTTTCCTACAGCCTACTTAATTAGATTTTAAAAAGTTACCTAAACTCTTAAGGTATGGAGCCACCTCTGTTTTAATAAAGATGTTAAATTAAGTATCAGGCATCCTTCATGTTTAGCCTTGAATGGAAATGTTCTCTTTCGAAGTTTTTTAGGTGTGTGTATATCTTATTTTTCTTTAGTAGAAGGACAATGGAAGGATGTAATTTATATAAAGTTACAAATCAAAATGTTCTGTTTATGTGAAAAGACAGTTTATTATTTATTTCTCCCTAATGTTTTCCCTGTTGCTGGGATTGTTTAGCAGAGTGAGCAGCCCATGCATCAAAAGGTCTGAAAAAGCACTTCTAAAATGTTTACAATAACTTAATACAAAATGTTAATAAAGCTGTGAAAATTTATGATTGAATTATCTGCCGTCTTGCCACAGAGTAGATTAATTAATTAAAGCCATTAAGCAGGTGAAGTTGATCATAATGTCACATAATTTTAGAGGCCAGAGGAGTCTTGGATGTCATTCTGGTCTACTGATGCTAAAATACATGGGGTTAGAGTGTCCTGGAGAAGTCAGGTGATTTGCTCAAGGTCACTCACCTAGCTAAATGGCTTTAGATTTGAAGCCTCTAATTCAGTGTACTACTTTATAGTTTTTACAAATGTCATATTACACCATCAATAACAGAAACTAGCCTCTCCCTCTCCAAAAGGCTTCCAAAGGAATGAAGAGAATAGATGTTTTGACTTTTGACTTAGGTGCTTTTCTATGTGAAGGTAATGGATGAGTATTTAACTATATGATCAAAACACTACTACGTTATTTGAAACTGGTACAAAAGAAATAAGAGTTCTGCCTATCGGTAACTTCTTTTAGCTGTGACTTTAAGCCCCATTCTAGTTGGGAAAAATTGTTTTTTTGTTTTGAATGACTATACACTACTGTATTAAGTGGATTTTGGATATTCTGGTCATTATTCATGATTCAGGATCCATATTTTTAGAAGTAATGTTAGTGAAGCTTTATAACAAGGTATATTTAGTATTTTTAAAACCTTGAATAGAATTGACTAATTTTTATTTTCCAGAAAGTAGTACTCTGTTTATTTGTACAGATATATTTATACAATATAATAGTTATTCACTACCTGCTTTGCCAGGGGTTTTTATAGCTGCTGGGGATACAGTAGAAAACCGAACAAAGACCCAGTCTTCATGGACCTTACATTCAAGTCTGAGATTTCAGTGTATTTGGAAAAAATAAAAATAAAAAATGCAAATTAAGGTGATTTCATTTTTAAAAATTCTAATGAAAATGTTTTAGAGCTTTCTTGGATATAAAACACGAGATATAAAACATTTTCTTACTGTTTATAATGCTTGCTTAAGGAAATACTAAATTGACCTGTCTATTGGGACCAAGGGAAGTACAATATACATTTAAAAATCTATTTCATATATTGATGATTTGAATGCCATTTCATGGCTTATTATAGAAATCTACCTGGAATGCTTATGAATTAGGAAACAACTGTAGCTAGATAGTTTGCATAAAATACATACAGAATTTACAAGAGTTCAAGCTCTGGAGTCACACCTGATTTGACTTTCACACCTTCCACTGCGTGGTAGTTTATGGCCTTGGACAAGTGTTTTAACCTTTCTGAGTCTGAGTTAACTTATCTGTAAAATGGGGATAATAAAGTGTCTGCATTGTAGACTTGTTATGAGGGATGTAATTCATGCAAAGTTCTTGATACACAGTGCCCAATAAAGGCTAGCTGTTATGAAAACGTGTTAGCACTATTTTTACTATTACTCCTACTGCCATGCTACTATAATTATGGAGAATCTTAGTAGATATTTTGTATACTATACAGGGTATACTCCACATGCATGATTATTTTAACATGACATGTATTCAGCCTTGTAATCTTTATGTAACTAGAATACTGTCTAATCAATGATAAAGCTGTTTATTTGTTAAAACCTGTGGAAATAGTGTAGTCCTCACCTGCTTTGCGACTGCTACATTATTTATGTGTTTGAGCTAAGCATCCATTCTTTCTCTAGAATTTTTATGATTCTGTTTCAATAAAGGTAGGAGGAAGGAGTAAAAATGTCATTAAGACCTAGAGTTACAGCATTTGAAACAAAGCACATGTATTTTTTATATATATATATATGTATATATGTATATATATATATGATTTATTTATGTGACAGAGTGAGCACAAGCAGAGGGAGTTGCAGGGAGAGGGAGGAGCAGGCTCTCCACTGAGCAGGGAGCCCAATGCGGGGCTCCATCCTAGGACCCTGGGATCATGACCTGAGCCGAAGGCAGCTGCTTAACTGAGCCACCCAGGTGCCCCTATTTCTGATATTTTGTATTTTGTTACATGTTCATTAAAAAGAACCCATGTGACTATTCAACCATACTTCAATGCATATATGGCCAACAAATAGTATTAAACAGCTACTATGACTTAACAGTCTGTGTTAATTACTCCAGTTCATTCAGGAATGAATTGACAGTTTGTTCTTAGGGAGCTTATAGTTTAGTTGGTTGAGATAAGACATGTACATAGTAAAGTAAGTGAGAAGTGCTATGAGAGAGGAATAGAGTATGTGCTGTGTGAATTGTGTGGTCAGCCATGTTTCTCCTCCAAGATTTATGCTTTGGTTCATTGCACTGTCCGCTACTAATTATTCAGAGGCCACTGAGTCTCTTCCTCATAGCCAAGAACTCAGAAAGACCTTGTCAAGAACTGAAGAATCTGAAAGTTGAGTGTACTATAATTTTATGGATGTTTGTAGAATATATGAGATTCCTGGGTTCAGAGACAGAGGGCTTTATTATTCATGACAGTGCATGTAACATGAGCTTTGTGTTTTGTGTTGATTTCCTTTGCCCCCTCAAAGGGCAACACACAGGGTTTCAGTTTAGGCAGATGCTACTCACATAGTGGGTTTGCATCATAACTGAGAAGCTGTTGAATGTAGGGAATCTGAGTCTTTGCTAATGGGGTGCACGAAAACTTACCTTTTTTTTCCTAGAGAAAGACCTTATCTTTATTACACAGGACAATAAAAAGCCTGCTCTGTCCTCAGGAGGGAGGCATTGTTTTCTGAGGCTGTTCACTCTAAATACATCCTTGACAAGGTAACCTGGATGAAAGCCCCAGTGCCTCCACATTGAAAACATGCAGAAATGCTGGAGACCTGTAGAGAATTATCTCCCAGCTGGCCTCGGCATAGCTAGCCTAAATGGATGTCTCAGAGTTCATTAATTAATGTTCATGTACATTGCCTTTTTATTCTTAAGCTGCATCTCAGAGGCCTTTTCTATTTCTGAAATGCTCTGTGCTATAGATTGTTGCTTATCCTGAATTAAAACTTGATTCTCTTTAGAGTAAGCAAATATCCAACTCAAACTGATATGCATACTGGGGTGTTGAGGAGTGGATGTACCGATGTCTTCAACTTACTTTGCATCAAAAATAAGATGGATGGAAAGAGATGGATAAAGAGGTTGACAGTCTCAAAGTAAATACAACAAGATGTTAATTGTCAAATCTAGGTAATAGATATATGATTGTTTACAATGATGTAAATTTTTTTTTAAGGATTTTATTTATTTATTTGACAGAGACACACACACACAGTGAGAGAGGGAACTCAAGCAGGGGGCGTGGCAGAGGGAGAAGCAGGCTTCCTGTGGAGCAGAGAGCCTGATGTGGGGCTCGATCCCAGGACCCTGGGATCATGACCTGAGCAGAAGGCAGACGCCCAACAACTGAGCCACCCAGGCGCCACTTAACCTTTTCAAGTTTTGGAGGAAAGAGAACAGAATTTTCCTTTTTTACACAATAGATATATTTCTGGAAAAGAGATTTTCATTAGTATGAATTCCTTGGGAGGGGTATTTGAAAATCCTATAGGATGAGGGCATGATACTTCTTTGTGTGGGACTGCCCAGGCATCGCAGAATGTCTGACGTCTGTTCATTCCTCTTTTCTCCCTGGCATTACTCACTCAATCCTAAAGTGAGACAAATAACTGAGGGGTATCGCCCTTGGATTTAGGATTTGGTTGTGGTGCTTTAAATAAGTTATATAACTTTTCCTCTATTTTTGAGGGTCTGTAAAGGTAGATTTCACGGGTCTTGCTTTTTAAAGATTTTATTTATTGGGGCACCTGGGTGGCTCAGTGAATTAAAGCCTCTGCTTTCAGCTCAGGTCATGATCTCAGGGTCCTGGGATCAAGCCCTGCATGGGCTCTCTGCTCAGCAGGGGCCTGCTTCCCTCTCTCTCCCCCCCGCCTCTCTACCTGCTTGTGATTGGTCTCTCTGTCAAATAAATAAAATCTTAAAAAAAAAGATTTTATTAATTTACTTGAGAGAGAGAGCGCAAGTGAGCATGGAGGGGAGCGTCAGAGGGAGAAACAGACTCCCTGCTGAGTGGGGAACCTGATGTGGGGGGTTCGATCTTGGAACTCCAGGATCATGACCTGAGTCAAGGCAGTAGCTTAGCCCAACTAACTGAGCCATCCAGACGCCCCTTGCCAGGGCTTTTTAACCTGAGGATTCAGGGATCTATAATATGGTAGCTTTTTTGTTGTGTTTGTTGTTAGAATTTCTTTATTATTACTTATTCTTATTAAGCGCCATCTTAATACTGCAAAATTTTTAAAACACCCTTTGACAACCCATTCTTCCCTCTTCCACCCAAATTCTTGATAAAGAACTCTTAAAGTGAAGACAGATTCTCTTCTCTTCTCTTGTATAAAACTTGATCAAGTAAAGGCAAAGAACTGTGTACATCTTGCTGTACAATGCTGCCCACAGCTGTGGAAACAGTGTTTGCCCAGGCTCCTTATATTGTTCAGGTGCTGAAAGACTCTTGTTTATGAATTGTTTCTTCACAAAGCCTGCCCCCCCCACCTGCCCTAACCTCTCTATTGTACCCTTCCCCCCCAGAATTCCATGTAAATTTTTTGTGAATAGTTGACTGTGTTATTTTGGGGTGTAGTATATAGCTTTCATCAGATTCTCAAGGGGTTCTGTGACCTACAAAAGTGTATCAGACCTTTCTTTACATGATTTCTTATAACAATTAAATCTGTTAACAATTAAACCTTATTACAATTATTTTATATATATAAGTTTTAATTTATAATAACAATATTTAATTATATAACAATAAATTAAATCTTATAACAGTTATTCTTACGCTAATGCACATCAGTATGTGCTAAGTTTCCATTTTAACCTGGAAAATAGGCTCAGACTCTGAGGTGTCTTCTGGGAGAGCAGTGCATATTGAGATGCTCAGGTAGAGGGACACAACGGAGCAGAAAATTTCAAATTCAAATGTTAGGTGGGCTTGTTAGGTGGGTAATTTCACATTTTACTGATAAGGTTAATATATTCAGTTAAGAACTTTGTTTTAAAGTGGTGGGCTTTTTCCTTTAGACCTATTGTCTTCGTCTTTAGATAGTTTGCATTTTTGTGTCACAACTACAATCTGCTATTAAAGATTTATAACCTCGGGTAATATTAATTTTAAGTACTACTTCAGAATTCATATGTTGTTGGAAATGGACACATGGTCATTTTCTAAATCACTTTTGAAAGTCTGTTACTTTACCTTATCTTGGAAAATCGGTATTTTCCTCTAAAATTAAGGTGATTTAAAAAATTGAATTTAAAAAAATAAGAAATTGAATTTAAAAATCTTATATAAGTATGTTATAAAAATTAGAACTGTTCAAAATTAAAGTTTTGTGAAAGGTTTCCTTTGTCATGTTTCTAAGAAACTTTTCTTACCTGCGCTTGCTGCTAATGTTTAAATAGCCCTTGTAAAAACTTACACATTTTCAAATATCTAGTAATTTATGAATTTTGAGAATGTTAAGAAATGGAATCTATAGATCTTTTAAGACTCATAGTTTTATCAATAGTTTAAAATATGTCTCTAGCCAATGATATTGTGGGTTCAAGTGCAAAATGGACAGATCGTAATATTCCCTTTTACTTCTCCTATGTGAGTGTATATTGGAGTTGTTAATTAGCTGCTTGTGGAAAAATGCAAGCGTTTGGTATTGCAGAAGTAAAGGGAGTAAAATAATATACAAATTGAGTGACTAATGTTACCGTAGAATTAAAGCAGCCTGTTTAGAAGATCATACTTTGTATATTTACTTTAAAAAAACCCACGTGCGTACCCGTTGATTTAAATGGCTATTTTTCATTGATTTTTTTGTAGCTGTTCTCTGCCTTTATGTTTTCTACTGTTGTTTTCTCATTTCTGTCTTCTCCCTCTTAGAAGTTCCAGATCTTTGTTAGAAAATACTTTACAACTTAAATTTTGAGAGTAGGTTAAGATCATTTCATTCCTTAGGACTTGAAATAATTACCTTTTAATGGCCTTAACTCTGAAGTCTGTTTTCCTTTGGTTGCCATTAGGCAGATCTGTTTGTTTTCACCTCCTGCACTCTTCTGAATGCCTCTTTTCATGTGACTGTATTTGTTTTTCCCCTTCAAATCTTCGTCTTAGATGATTTTCCAGTGTTCAACTAAATGGGAAACTATCTGGTAGAGTTGAAGAATTTTCTGTCTGGGCCCATACTATAAGGTTTGCTTATAGACGTGCTTGTTTTTGTTTATTTAAATAAACATAGGCTCTATAATGGTTGTCTTTGATTTTACCCTTTTTGCTTTTTAAAAAATATAACTTAAAATTGCTTTGAAAGCCATGTCTCTTGGGACATACTTTTAAGTGTCTTTTGTGCCCAAAGTAAAAGGTATTCCTTTTATTGTCTAAATTAATTTACATAATGTCTTACAGGCTTTTCTTCAGCTAAGATAAAAAAAATGGCTATAATCTTTCTTTTACCCTCTTTTAAAAAAATTAGGTTATACTAGTTTAGGACAACTTAGTTCAAGTAGGAGTAGATTACCCTTCTGGGTTCTTTGTTTCGTAATCTCACGTTTGGGTATATCACCAAAGCTTAGAAACTTTGTATCTAGAGCATTTGACATAGTACCCATAATAAATACTTAACAAATATGTGAGTGAGTTAATGAATGAATGAGTGAATGAATCAAACCGAATTGAGGTTTGAAGCAAGAGCATTATTGTCATTGGATGTAGTATCTCTATATACAGAGATTTTTGATGTTTTGCTTGGTAAAATGGACTTGAAGACTTGCACTGGTTTGCAGACTACTGGAAAAATCTCATCTCTTCAATAATGTGGTAAAAAGCACACTCTAAGAATATAATTGTGGGCTTCATAAATCAAAACTTTCAAAATCCTTTTTGTTTGATCGAAATAATACATGTTCTTATAGAAATTTTATAAAATATAGTAAGGAATGGAGAAGAAAATAAAAGTTATTTGTAAGTCTACCACCTGTAAAAAGTACTGTTTTTTGATATAGTAGGTGCACAGACTTCAGTATATACTTGAAATAAAGTTGACTGTATATACATTCAGTTTTGAATTCTGCTTTATATGTGTGAACCCAGTTAACATTTTTTTCTGTTTTTGTTTTTTAAACCTTACAGGCCCCTTCACAGATGTAGTCACTACAAATCTTAAGTTGCGAAATCCATCTGATAGAAAAGTGTGTTTCAAAGTGAAGACTACAGCACCTCGTCGGTACTGTGTGAGGCCCAACAGTGGAATTATTGACCCGGGGTTGACTGTGACTGTTTCAGGTAGCAAATCATGTTCTGAATTTGAATGGTATTGGATTCTGACCTTTTTATGAATATGTTGAGCTTGGTTTTAATTAACAGAGTTTCATCTGGAGGGAGGGAAATAGTTTTTTAGTTATTCTGGCTTATTCTGGCTTTATCCTTTATTTCTACTGCTCAGTACCACATTCTCTGCCCCTATTAAATTTTTGAAATATCACATCATTTTTGTGATTATTCTTTTCAGATCTCTAGCTATTGTTATATATTGGATGCAGTTATACAAGTATTATTTTAAGTCTTAAAAATATACAATGCTTATTTTTTGCTGATTGTATCGAATTAGAAGAATGTTTCTATCTTTAATTATAAATGCCAAAGTTTAGTTTTTTGGCTCCCTTTTGTGTTTACTTGTAGTCCAAGGAGTATGCTTGGTTCCCTCTGTATGTGGATTGCTTAATCTTGCTGTGGGGTCTGGGCTGTTGCCGTAGTTAATGCCCTCTATAAATTCCCTTCCTTCTGTCAGACTTCCCAAGACAGTACTCCTTAGCATTATCTGACATAGCTGAGAACTAGGAAGCAAGTATGAGAACATGTCTTAATTATGGGAGAACTTCTTGGGCTTCCCACAGAGGCTGTTTACTCTTACTCTTCTAGCAGTAGTTCTCACCTCCCAGTTTCCTGGTTTTTAAATCCACAGCAGATTAAAAACAAATTACACAAAGAGTGAGAGCTTACAGCAAACCCAGGGAGAGTACTTAGAAGTAGAACTTGACTGCAGAGATGGCAAGGGACTTACTGTAGAGTTCTCTGTGACACTGAATCCTCCTTCAGTAGGTGTAGCCAAAAACGGAGAGCTAGTAGGCCCTAGAAGAGATGTTTTTAGTGAGTCTTGTGATGTGGTAGACGGGGAAGAATGTGTTTGTGTTTGTCCAAGTTCATGGGAAAGATGGATGGGAGAGAAAGCAATGAGTACACGCATTCTGGAAGTTGCTTTCTAAATCTTTAAGCCTTTTAGCTAAGTTGGGAGAAAATAGAATTATTTCTATCTAGATGTGTGGTTAAAAATAGTTTCTTGGTGCATCTAGTTTTATCTTTAGGAATCTGTAAAACTTCAGAATGACATTATCTTGGAAGTTTCTAAATTGCTCAAGCTTTATTGAAGTTCTGTCTATTTCTTAAAAGTTTGAATTGCACAGGTTCACTTACATGTGGGGTTTTTTTGGATAAAGAGTACAGTACTGTAAGTGTATTTTCTCTTACGATTTTTAAAATTTTTTTCATTTTTTTTATTAGCACATACATGAGCAGGAGTGGGAGGGGGCAGAGGGAGAGGGAAAAGGAGACTCCCCACTGAGCAGGGAACTCCATGACGTGGGGCTCCATCCCAGGACCCCCAGGATCATAACCTGAGCCAAAGGCAGAGGTTTAACTGATTGAGCCACCCAGGTGCCTCCCTCCTCTCTCTCTCTCTCTCTTTTTAAAGATTTATTTATTTATTTATTTGAAAGAGAATGCCTGAGCAGGGGAGGGAGAAAAATCTCAGGCAGACTCCCTGCTGAGTGCAGAGCCTGATGCAGGGCTTGATCTCAAGACTGAGATTAAGACCTGAGCTGAAACTAAGATGCTCAACCAACTGAGCCACCCAGGCACACTTCTCTTATTTTTTTTTTTTTAAAGATTTATTTATTTGAGAGAGCGTGTGTGTGAGCAGGGAGAGGGGCAGAGGGGAGGGAGAGAAGCTGACTGCCTGCTGAGCCTGGAGCCCAACATGGGGCTTGATCTCATGATCCTGGGATCACACCTGAGCCAAATCAAGAGTTGAACAGCCAACCGACTGAGCCACCCAGATGGCCCTCTTATGATTTTCTTTTTTTTTTTTTTTTTTAAAGATTTTATTTATTTGACAGAGAGAAACACAGCAAGAGAGGGAACACAAACAGAGGGAATGGTAGCGGGAGAAGCAGGCTTCCTGCCGAGCAGGGAGCCCGATGCGGGGCTCGATCCCAGGACCCTGGGATCATGACCTGAGCCGAAGGCAGCTGCTTAACGACTGAGCCACCCAGGCGCCCCCCTCTTATGATTTTCTTAATAACATTTTCTTTTCCCTAGCTTACTTTATTGTAAGAATACAGTACATAATACAGTATAGAAAATACATGTTAATCCATGGTTTATGTTATCATTAAGGCTTCTGGTCAGCAGTAGGCTATTAGTACTTAAGTTTTGGGGGAGCCAGAAGTTATATGTGGATTTTCAACTGCATGGGGGGTTGGCACCCCAAGTCCCTATGTTGTACAGGGGTCACCTGTACTTACCAGACTCTGCCTTCCATAAACCCCTTTTGTTGAGCGTCTGACATATTAAAAACTCTACACACACTAGTTACTGTTTACATGGCCTGCCCTCAGATTCTTCTCCAATTAGAATTTAACTCCTCAATTTTTAATATTTGCATTTCTTTTAAGGAGCCACTCAAACTATGCTTCCTTCCTCCAGCAACTTTTCCTTGATTGGCTTTGTATTACATACTCATCTTTTTTTCCTTTCTCTCTTTAGCACCTAGTTTTGTGGGTTCTTTCAATTTGACATATTTATATATATTTTTAAGATTTGTTAATTCTTTTTCTTTTTTTTTTTTTAAAGATTTTATTTATTTGACAGCGAGAAACACAGCGAGAGAGGGAACACAAGCAGAGGGAATGGTGGCGGGAGAAGCAGGCTTCCCGCGGAGCAGGGAGCCCGATGCGGGGCTCGATCCCAGGACTCTGGGATCTGACCTGGGCCAAAGGCAGACGCTTAACGACTGAGCCACCCAGGCGCCCCAAGATTGGTTAATTCTTATTATATGGTCTGCAATAACTTAGAATGTAATTGTCATAAAGTCACATTCAATCATGATTTAAGTTTTCATTTATTCAGTTCCTACTGATGAGCCTACAGTGATGTCTTAGTGAAGAGCATTAATGGACATTTACTGTGCTTTATGTGGATTCCGAAGCATTTATCCTGTGCATTTTTTTCTGCTTTGTATTTGCCCCTTTTAAAATTTTTTTTAGCCATGATGGGTGTTACGGACATCTCAGATACACTTAGAATAGAATTTTCTTATGTAATTGCTATTTCTCACATTTGCTTAATTGCATTTGTCTTTTTGAAAGTGTTGATGTACATGTATAGAAGATACATCTTAGAAATAATTTACACGTTAGCAGGAGAATAATTTGTACAATACCATATATATATTTTTGTGTAACTGTAGATTTGTTCTTATATTCTTTGTAATATAAATTTTTTTTTTTACAGATTTTATTTATTAGAGAGAGAGAGATCACAAGTAGGCAGAGAGAGAGAGAGAGAGGGAAGCAGGCTCCTGCTGAGCAGAGAGCTCGATGTGGGGCTGGATCCCAGGACCCTGAGATCATAACCTGAGCCGAAGGCAGAGGCTTTAACCCACTGAGCCACCCAGGCGCCCCTGTAATAATAAATTTAATAAATGTTTCATATCACCTCTAGTTATAAGGAACCACCTCTAAAAATCCTCTTAAAGGCTACTGAAAATCTTGAGAACTTAGAAAAATTTGAATATAATTATTAGGATGCTAGAAAATTTCTGGAAATGATGAGAGTATACCTTTTCCTTATATACTTTTGTTTTCTTAGATTTAAACAGATTGATAAACTTCTTGGATAAGTGTTTATTTTAAATCTATTTTTGAAAAATTAGTTTTATTAAAACGCTAAATGTATTGAGTTTTGAAGTTAACTTTTAAATTCCTTACTTATCCCAGCTGATTCTAAAAGATATTATCACTAAATACCAAATGAAGTCATATATTCATAACTGGTTTTAATAGACAATTTACTAGGTTTTAATCTGAGTTTACAGGTATTATAATAGTTACTGTTGGCGACATTTTGAAAATTTTCTCAAACTTAAATTTAGAGGGGGCAGTCATAGATTTATATTTATTTTTTAAGTAGCTGTTTATTTTGTGGGTTGTTAAAATAGTTAAAAACCAGAAAGTAGATTCTGGATCCTTAATGTAAGTAATCCAGGATTAGGTTTCTTAAATCCTTCTTAGTTTTCTTTAAATTTGGGTATTAGTTAATAAAACAATAGAGATGATAAGCAGATGCAGAAGAAACAAAGTAATGTGTCCTTTCTTCTTATTTAGTAATGCTACAGCCTTTTGACTATGATCCCAATGAGAAGAGTAAACACAAGTTTATGGTACAGACAATTTTTGCTCCACCCAACACTTCAGATATGGAGGCTGTGGTAAGTATAGAAGTGGAATGGAATTTATTTTGAGGGATGTTGTTGAAAATGTGGATTTTGTATAGTTCTTATTTGAGAAAGTTAATTTTTAATTTAAAAACATGTAAATCTGTTAATTATAGATAATCCTGACTTAATTTCAAGAATGAAAGAATTTTGAAATAGTATTTCTTAGAAACAGTTTAGAAATGGTACTCTGAGGAAGAAAGCCCTTCAATCTCTGGAGATGTTAGTGTGTTTTTAACAGATGGTGGTAGTAGGTTTCTTGAGAATTACATACAAAGTTCTGTGGTATTGCCAGGTAAGGGGGAAGAGGGTGGTCAATACCAAGTGCTGCTCTGCGTCCTGCCTGAGCCACGGACACCATCCCTGCTCCAAAGAGTCCCCTGTTGTAAATGTCCAAATGTCCCCTGATGTAAAACCTATTAGTTGTCCCTCGAGGTGTGAAACCTATTCGTCACAGTCATACTTTCTCTATCTCATGTTGGTTTTGTTTGTTTTTAGTGGAAAGAGGCAAAACCTGATGAATTAATGGATTCTAAATTGAGATGTGTATTTGAAATGCCCAATGAAAATGATAAATTGGTAAGTAGGAAAATGTGAAAAAATTGGAGCTATTAAGTTCTCATTTTACTTTGAGATTAATTTTGCTTCTGTTTTTGGCCTTTTGGGTTGTGTGATGATGCTATTCCACATTTTAAGACTTAGTGCTTATTCAGGTTTAAAAAAACTCGATATGCTTTTTTCATTTAGAACATTTTATCCACTCAAGAGGAAAAATACTTTTAGATACAGTCTTTATGATAGAGAAGAACCATTTAATTCTCCAAATTTTTGCCACTTTTTCAGTTCAAGGTCTTTAGAATGAGACACACACATGCATAAATATAATTAATAGACATAAACCACTTTTTGACAACTGAATACCAGCAGCCTGGGGATAAAAGATTTAATTTACATGGACAAGCAGTTTATTCCAAGTTTGGCTGTTCCTAGGTATTTTGTTCATTGTTGACTTTGGTCTAAATCCATCTGATTTTATTTCTTAGTAAATAATTTTTATGTTGCTTTTTGATTAATGTGAGGCAAATACAATTTGGAATATATGTCGTGTGTGTGTGCGTGTGTGTGTATGTATACATATATACATATATATATATATACACATTTTATTTGGAAGAACTTTAAACACTTAGAAAAATATACAGTGAATCCCTGTGAACCCATGACCAGTTTTAACAATGATCAGTTTATGGTTAATGTTAATTCATCTAACCACCCCCCTCACTTTTCATCTCACATATTGTTTTAAGGCAAAACAAGATATAATTTTATCTGGAATTGTTTTGATATATATTACTGAAAGATAAGAACTTTGAAAAAAGGATAAAAGAATTATTGACAAAACTATCATTAAGCATTTTATTTTTAATTTAATTTACATTCAATTAATTAGCATGTGTATCATTAGTTTGAGGTAGAGTTCAGTGATTCATCAGTTTTATATGACACCCAGTGCTCATTCCATCATGTGCCCTCATGCCCATTACCTAGTTACCCCGTCCTTCCACCCCCTATCCTTCAGCAACCCTCAGTTTGTTTCCTGTGGTAAGAGTCTCTCTTGGTTTGTCTCCCTCTCTGATTTTATCTTGTTTTATTTTTCCCTCCCTTCCTTTATGCTCCTCCATTTTGTTTCTTAAATTCCCAATATGAGTAAAATCATATGATTATCTTTCTCCGATTGACTTATTTCGCTCAGCATAATACACTCTAGTTCCATCCATGTTGCAAATGGCAATATTTTTTTTTTTTTTTTGATGGCTGAGTAGTAGTCTGTTGTGTGTATATATATACCACATCTTCTTTATCCATTCATCTATCAATAGACATCTGGGCTCTTTCGATTGTTTGGCTGTCGTGGACACTGCTGCTATAAACATTGGGGTGCGCGTGCCCCTTTGGATCACTACATTTGTGTCTTTGGGTAAATAGCTAGTAGTGCAGTTGCTGGATCATAGGGTAGCTCTATTTTTAACTTTTGAGGAACCTCCATACTGTTTTCCAGAGTGGCAGTAGCAGCTTGCATTCCTACCAACAGTGTAAGAGGGTTTCCCTTTCTCTGCATCCTTGCCAACAAGCCTTTAAAAGCTTTTAATATCATTAATATCAAACCATTCAGGCAGATTCAAATTTGTCTCACAAATGTCATCTAAAAATTTTTTTGCAGTTTGTTTGAATTGAGATCAGAATAAAGTCCACATACTGCTTTTTAGATATGTTTCCCGAATCTCTTAATCTATAGATTCCCTTTCTGTTTTTCTCTTTCAGATTTTTATTGAAACTGACTTTGTCCTATAGACTTTCCCTGTAGACTAGATTTTGCTGATTACATCCTTGTGATGTCATTTAACTTTTCTTGTTTTGGTATATTCTGAAGTTGGATCTAGAGGTTTGATTGGATTTTGATTTATTTTCACTGGAGGCAGGGTAGAGACAAGACTGCTTTGTAGGTGGTGATATATTCTCTCAATATATAATGTCAGTTTTTTATGTGTGTGAAGTTAGTGATCATTGGTGTGCAATGTGTGAATGAGTGGTTCTCAACCACGGGTAATTTTGCCCTTGAGGGTACATTTGTCAATGTCTGGGGACATTTTTGGTTGTAACAACTAGGAGGGAGAGGTTCTAAAGGCATCTGGTTGGTAGAGGCCAGGGATATTGCTTAGCACTGGCAGCGCATAAGACAACAAAGAATTACCTGGCCCAAACATCAATACGGTCTACACTGAGGAACTATAGTTTAGATTCATTCATTTATTTAGGATTGCATAATGTTATTTTGTCATTCCTACGTCATTTTATTAATTGTAATATTTGTGTAGAGAAAGTGAGCTTATGTTAACCACCCCATCCCACTCTCTCACTCCTGCTCCCAGGGCCTCCTCACACATCTTCCCCCAAAAAGAAGTAGATAGGCATTTAATTCAATTACATTAGGTAAATGTATCTTACCCATTTGAGGATCTGGATCTTTTTAGGCATGCTGTTAGTGTTGAGGCATTTACATGTTCTTAAGAACTGTAGAAAGGATATGTTACTATTTTGTTGATTTCAAGTATTCAAGACCTTGATACTGAACATATAAACAAATGATTGAAGTTTTGTGGTTGTCAGGGTAAAAAAGATACCACTATACTTCTATACTAGAGGTAATAGTGGTTGAGGTCTTGTTTTTAAAATTTTTATAATTTAAGGAAACCTTTTTCTTTTTTTGGCAAAACAATTCTAACATATTTTGAATCATCATTAGAGCGGGCTCTTTTTGGGAAGTCATTCTTTGATTTGCATCATAGATGGAGTGACCTAGGATGGGAACCCTCCCTTTTTTTTAATAAATGGAAGTACTATTAATAATTATTCCAAGACAGCAAGCATTAACTAATACTGTTCTTAAGCATACTAAAATTTGTGGGCACCCTAGTCCTAGAGAAGCAGCAGGTCTCTGGGTATATGTCAGTAAATTAATGGCCCAGAGTCTTCAGTTGAGTTGTGTTCAGCACTAGTAACAAATGCCATTCTGGATATTCCCTGGGTTGTTGATAGCTGGAGGCAGATGATACTAAAGTGTTGACTATTTTTGCAAAGTTGGGTTCTTGGAATTACTAGCTCTTTTTAGTTACTATCAACTTTGTATTATGAAATCTAATGTCTGTTTAGTGGTAGTGTTTTTTTCAGGATTGAATGTGACTTTAACTTGTTATTTTATAGTATTTTATCACCTATTTAATTCTTGGTGTTCAATTAAAATTGGGTTTTTTTGGTTTATTTTGAGGCCTCCAATTCTACTTGAAATTTTCCATATTTCTTAAATGTACTGCATTTCATTTATGCTCTCCATCCTAATGTGTGTTAATGACATATTTTCTGGGGAAAAAATATCAGTTTACCTTAAGATTAATGGGTTGTCAAGAACAAGGAATTTCAGTGGTCTTATGTATACAGAGAACTTTTATGATTAAATGTATGTTGTTTTGTGTTGAGACAAGGAACAGATTGGGGACAGTGTATTATTAAGTGAGATGGAGTTTTCATAGTTATATACATTGACCTGAATTATCACTAAGTATTATTTTAAAGTGTGTATCGACATTTTGATATCCTATTATTTTCACCTGTATTAAAGGAATTTGAGAAGCTAGGAAGAGAACTATGGACATAATGATATACTAGAATGTTATATGCACCTTTAAGTTCATTGGTCCTGGGAGAGGGTGTGTGTGTGTGTGTCTGTGTGTCTGTGTTTGGGGGTGGGGGTTGTCGAGTACAGGAGAGGCTTATAAAATACTGTGGTTTTTTGAATCTCAAGGGGGAAAAATTCATTTAACTTAAAATTGTTCAGGTTGAGTATTACCAGAGATAAGAAAATATGAAGTACTTGTTTTTCAGATATTGACAAGCATTGATTAGCAACAGAAATTAGAGCTGCAAAATTAGAATGTATTCGTTTTAGGACAGCATGGGGCGAGCATAAATTTAATAAGATTTATACATTTAATTAGCATAATGCAAATTGATCATAGCTCATATTGTTTGGGAAATAATATAAAAAGCTACAGAAACTTTTGTACTTTTTGCTTTAACATAGTTATTATTAGTGTTATATCTTATATATAATACATTTTTATAGAATAAAATGTGAATGTCGTAGAGCCTAATGATTTCTGTGTTAGTCATTCCCAGTACCATGCAGGAGAAATCAGTTTGATGTGAATCTGAGAATATGTTTCCCATGCCACCTCAGGGTATAACTCCACCAGGGACTGCTCCGGCTGTCACTACAATGAGCAGCATCAACAACACAGTTCCAACAACTGGCAGTTATAATACGAAGAATGATCCCAGGGGACTCAATGTGTTCAAACAGGAGAAGCAGAAGGTTTGTTTTAGGGAGCTAACAGCTATAGGAGTTTACTAGTGTTACTGGTTATGTTAATGTAGTTTACCTAGCACATGTGTGGTATTATGAGTATATTATATGAAGTAGAATTGAAATTTTCAGATGTGTTAAAAATATTGTAGAACCACAGATTGCTTGAAGATCAGGCACAGAAATTATTCTGTGTTCTAAAAAAGCAAATTGAGCACTTAATAAAATGTCAGTAGTGAGCAGGACAAATTAAGTGTGAACATTGTTATGAATTTTTTCTGTCATTGAGGTTTTTGGGAGCATTCTCTAAAAGAGTTAAGAGCTTATTTGAATAGACCAGCAAGTATAGCAGTAAATGTATGAGCTGGCAAACACTGATCTCCAGGCAAGTATTGTTCATATCTTTAAAAAAAGAGAAATTATTATTTTATGTTTTGTTATCAAATACAAATAATGGTAACCCCTCTTTAACTGTCATTATTATTTACAATGCCCCAGGGTAGGAGAATATGTGGTTAAACCTTAAAGATCTTAGGTCGTGGTTGAACTTGTGTGTGTATGTGCATGCATGCGTGTGTGCATGCGTGCGTAAAAATGTGTGTACTTAACATTCACTTAAGACGACAGCATATCAGTAATGACTTCTGGGTGGCTGTATGATTCCCCTTACCATTTTTTTGCTTACTAGAAACTTGAGGAACCCACAGTTTGAACAGGTTGCTTATACTTTGATTTGGCTTTGCAGAGACTAGGTATACTGAGGCTTAAAAAATTTGATCCTTTATCTAAATGTCTGATACTTTATTTTAGTTACTTATTTCTGGGAATCATGATTCTACAGAAACAAATTGATTTCTTAGAGTGATTCCAGTAACCTTGTTTTTCAAATACTATCTCTTCCTAGGTCAAGGCCTTAATTATGCCTGTAACAATTTTATGCCACAGCCCTTAGTTTTAGTCATAATTTCCTTTATAGACATTAAAACATTACTTTTCAAGATTTTAAAGTTACCACCCAACGTGGGGTTTGAACTCACAACCCTAAGGTCAAGAGTAGTATGCTCCACCGACTGAGCCAGCCAGGTGCCACCCCTCTTTATATTCATTTACATCCCTTACTCATTATAGTCACGGGAATGTAGCCTCATATTTATGTTCTTTAGCTCAAGGCTTTATTGCAAAAATCTGTTTTGCCTTGTATTTCACCTTGTCCCTTCTGTTTCCAATCCCTTGCCCTGTTTTTCTCATTACCTCCAATAGGGATAGTTTAGAATATTAGAATTGAAATTCTGATGGTTGTTAAAAAGGAATAGAGGAGTAAGTTCAGTTCATGGATAGAAAGGGATTATTGCAGATAGGCTAAATAATATAAAATAGTGGAAAAATGTACAAATTGTGGCATTTTTTTTTGGTCTTGATCTCGTGGCCTTGACTTTCCCATTTATTCTAGCTGCAGTGTTAAATATACTGTTACTATTCCATCAGTTTCCTAAGAGTCACAGCATGTTGAATGCCTCTAGTTTGCTTGTTTTATGATTCGCAGAACAACCACTTTCCTCTTTCTGGACCAGTCTGAAGCAACTGGAAAGGAATGAGTTGTTTTCCTGGAGCCAGACCTCAGTAAAGGAGCTCCTGAATGGAAGTACATATTTAAAGTCACAGCAGCCTTAGTGTTCCCATCAGGCCCTTCAGATGGTTACTAACTCACTCTTTTAACTCCCAGTTAAGTTAGGTTATATATGCTTATACTTAAAATATACACAAATAAATTAGATTTCATTGCATCTGCTATGTATGTTTGACTGGTTTGTAGGGGGCCTAGATACTAAATAGTACTTGACAGAAGTGTACTCCCAAGTAACTTGTTTCATGTCTTAACTTGACTCACTGTTGAAATGTGTTTTTAAGCTTCACTGTATCTTTTGCATTCTAGCCTTTAAGTTTATGCTCCACAAATTGGTTATGACATTTCCTTTTTGTTGTAAAGAATATAACATTAAGAAAAATTTCAGGGAAAAAAAAAATCTCATTCTGTCAACCATAAGATATTCCTTGAAATGTTATTTAAAATCCCAAAGAGTGGGAAGCTACCCATCAAATGTCTAAAAAATGAGATGTTTAGTTTTATTTAGGCACAGAATAGAATATTTAATGACATATTGTGTCATTTAAAATGACAAAAGAAAAAAAATAAAATGACAAAAGATGAACATATAAATGGATAAAGAGAAAATGTTACTGGTTTTATAAAATGTGCATATGAGAAAATATTGGAAGTAATACATAAATAACAGTTGGGTTGGGTTGATGAGATGGATAGTTTCCTCTTCTTCTGATAATTCTGAATTTTCTGGAATTTCAAGAATTCATTTAAAAATAAAAAGCTAGGGGCGCCTGGGTGGCTCAGTGGGTTAAAGCCTCTGCCTTCAGCTCAGGTCATGATCTCAGGGTCCTGGGATCGAGCCCCGCATCGGGCTCTCCGCTCAGCGGGGAGCCTGCTTCCCCTTCTCTCTCTGCCTGCCTCTTTGCCTACTTGTGATCTCTCTCTCCATCAAATAAGTAAATACAATCTTTAAAAAATAAATAAATAAACAAAAGCTAATTGTGAGGAGTTTGATGATTCCTCATTTTTGTTTTTTTATCTTCACTTGTTGACCTCATGTATCTCCTCTTGATTTTTTAGTCAGCTTTCTGGTTTCGAGTATATATTTTTTTCCAATTCGTAATCAGAACCTGAGGATTCCTTAGTTGCCATATTGTTGACTGTTGCTTTCATCTTTATAGAGATAGGCACTGCCCTCTTTTTACGAATTTCTACTTGTTCTGGGTTGGAATTGGAGCACGCTTGAAAAATTATTTTGAAATGAATTCTAATTACTCTTAAGGGAAAGATTAAGAAAGAATATTGATGGAGAGCAAAATATATTTGAAACAAAAGAGAGATGGAATTGGTCAGGATAGGGGAAGATAGGGTGAAGAACAAGAAAGCTAGCAAGAGGACAACTCAAAGAAATTGGAAGTAGGCTTCTTAAAAACTTCACAGGTGAGAAGCTTCTGAAAAAAAATTAAAAATCTGAATGTTGACAGTCAAATAGTATAGTGTTGTATGTTAGAACTTCATTAGAACATTAGTGTTTTACGTGGGTGTAGGCATTGTGATCAAATCACATTCCCTTCATAAGAGATACTAGTTTTGCCCCTTGAACTAACAATTATTCACACTTAATATAAATTTGGGACCTGACATGGTATAGTAGATGCGTAACCTATAATTAATTAAAAGTTGATTTTGGATATGTTTTTGTTAGTTTATATCTGAATAAAGCAGTTTAAAAAAAACCCCAACATTAAATTTCTAGGAAGTAGAATTTTAGTTGAAGAGCTGACTCGTTGCACCAGTACTGTCGGAGTGTAGGTGCTGGTATAAATGACACTCAGGTAAAAGACAATGAAGCACTTTAGACCACAGGCCCCAGAACACTTACTTAGGCACTGCCCTAGATATTTATCCATATTGGGTGAATGTTGGTAAGAATTACAGTTTTAGGGCAAGTGTCTAAGTACTACTGTGATTCCATATGGAATTTCATGAGTTAAAGCAAACAGTGTTGGTGATAATTTGGAAGAATTATTTATGTTTGAGTTTAAGAATGTGGAATTAGCTCCCTTACCTCCTCTTTTTTTTTTTCCCACCTTTTTTTTTTTTTTAAACCATGATATGTTTCTGTTCATTATCTCCCCTTCTATGTTTATATCCTGGTTACTTTTTCTCATTAATAGAAGTTAGGTTTAAGTGTTTTTCTTAGGTAGTCTTGTAATATCATTGGAATTATTACTATAATATCCCGCCTGCCCCCGCATAATCTCATTTGAATTACAGAATCAGAGCACTGAAAATGACCTTCATATTTGGATTTTGGTTGGCGTCATTCAGCATACTTTCATTGAGTAACTACTCTTGGCCAAAGTGCTGGGTTTTAGCACTGGTTTTTAGCATACCTATATCCACAAACCATAAATACAAAAAGGAATGACTCTTGCTTTCCCAGCATTTGAAGTATTGTAGGAAAGAACGTCAAAAGTACGTTATTATGATATATCATAAGTGCTGTGGTGGAGGTAAGTGTGAAGTATTTTGGGAGTAGAGGAGGGAGTGGGCTGCTTATTTTGACTTCTCTTACTGCTGACCTTTATTGATTTAGTCCTGCTAAAATTATTCACAGATGACTGTAACCTTTGGTATTTTAAAAAAGTTCTTATTAATGAAATCACAACCTCAAAAATTTCAACTTAAATGATTTTTTGGAAAAGAAAGGTGTGGAGTTTCAACTTGAATTTGTTTAAAATCTGTAAGGAGATTTGGTCAGTTAAAAAAATGCCACTATCTTTGTAATACAGAATGATCTGGAACCTAGCAAAAATGTTCCACTGAATGCCTCTAAACAAGATGGACCCATGCCAAAACCACATAGTGTTTCACTCAACGATACTGAAACAAGGAAACTCATGGAAGAATGTAAAAGACTTCAGGGAGAAATTATGAAACTATCAGAAGAAAATCGACACCTGAGAGTAAGTTGTTTTTGAAGATAAGATGATTTAAATGAAGGCATAAGATATGTGAATATTATTAGGCCATGTTATCCATCAGTTTTTAAATTTATCCTTGGTCAGTTCTCATTTTCCCTAATTTTATTTTGTCTTAGCTTTTGCTCCCCACTCTTGCCTCTGTAGTTTTACTAAGGCTTCTCTTTGCCTGCAAGTACCTTTTCCTTTCCTAGTAGATGCCCTAGTTTTTTGCGACCTGGTTGGTGGCATTGCTAGCTTCCTCTCTTGTTTTTTACATTTTTACAGCTTTTACATTTTGTGCCCTAGTCATATGAATTGCCTTAAATGGTGCTATCCCATATAAAGCAGGGACATACATGGCTGTTGAGCACTTGAAATGTTAGTTTGAAGTGACATGTGTTGTGAGTGCAAAACACTGATTGATTGCTTAGACTCAGTACCAAAAAATGCCTTTTTTGTATTATTACATATTGAAATAATGGTTATATTGGATTGAATTTTATTATTAAAATTAATTTTACTATTTTCTTTTTACCTTTCTAATGTGCTATTAGAAAATTTAAAAGTACATGGGTGGCTCACATTTGAAGCTTATATTTATATTGGACAGTGTTGGACTAGAGTATCCTAAAGAGGCCTCTCTTTTAATGATCTCTTTTTTGCTTTAGTTTGAGTTCTTCCTTCTGAGTGGATCGCCCTGAAATCCCATCCCTAACCTCATAAACACATTATACATGCATGATTGTCTCTTGATCCTTGGTTATCATCTTTTCAGTATACCCTTTTCTAGGACTCTCTCCTCCCAGAAGAAAAGAAATAAGGTTTTGGAGTGTCTCCTTTGTTTCCATGAAACCTCTGTCATCTTACTGCTCCTGTTTGTTGGAGTTCTTTCTCCCTCTAGTGGGCAGTAGTTCTTTGGGGACTGGGACCTGTGCTTATTCATTTTTGCATTCATAGTACATGCATATAGTAGTCATTCTTATATTTGGATGAATAAATGGATGAACTGGTGAACAAGGACTAATTTGAATATGTGTGGGGTGTATTAATAATTTGCCTTGACAAGTAATTATTTCGAGACCCGAATACCTTTGAATTGCCATCAAAGTAGATGATACAAAAATGTACATTAAGTAAATAAGCTAAATTAAGGGACTTAATCTACATTTGATTCTTCCATCTGTTAAATGTATATAGGAACTACATATACTCTGAATCAGAGGCACTGTATCTTGAATTGATCTGTGCTGAAATAATTGTTTATCTCTTCCTATTTCATAGTACCCCTCACAGGCCCCCAGCACCTCTTGGGGTAGTGGGAAGATTATCTTCATTTCACACCAATATCCACACACCATAGATTTTCAAGGATGCTCTTTTTGTTACCTCTACTTTATTTGCCATGGCTTCCATGGCACAGTTCTGTTCTTTGATGAAAGAGGGGCTCCTTACTTAGCATGCTCATTACATTTGTTCAAAAAGCCACTGTTTGTCACTTGGCAGGAGGGGAGAAATGGAAATGGTAAGAATGACATAAGTAGGGCGGGGCTGGAAAATAGGAAGAGTGGACAGGGATAGAGGTGAGATTTGGGTGCTGGTCTCCTTTTTATTTATTGGCTGGTGTTGTGTAGGAGATGTTATTTGAAAAAGTGTTCTGCTCTTTACAAGATAAAACAAAAGAACCCTGACGACCACTGGCCTATAGGATCAATTTCAGGCCGTTTATTAACATTTCGTGCATAAGACCCATCATAATTTGTCACTGTTCCTTTTTATTCCTTTAGTCCTATGGTTCTTAATCCAGGCTGTGCATCTGAATCTTATAATGAGCTTTTGAAAAATACAGATCCTTCCCAGACCTAGTAAATCAGAATCACTAGGAGTATTGTTTAAAGTTCTTGATGGGACTGAGAATAATTTTTTCTTCACACAGGACTAATGAAGAATAAGACTAAAAAGCCCCACCAACCCTCAGCAAATCCAGTAATTGGAAATAAAAAAGTATGACCTGAGGTGGATTCTTTAATTCATTTAGCATTAGTAAGCATAGTAGAGAAATCAGTGTTGAGAAAAGAAAAATGAGCTTGCACTAAGGAAGTAAAAATCTGCCCTGTCATTCATCTGGTTGGGATGTTGGACACAGGTGAAGCCAGTTGCCTAGGTAACAGGTATCAGTATTTTCCCCAGGATCACACTGTGGCTGGTTGAGTGTCATAACAGCCTCCTATTTTGAGTGCCTCTTGCTTTCTTACTGAGAAACCTTGTCCCGTGAAGTCATACTGTCAGAAATTTTGCTATGTGAAATCATACCAGTAAGAACCGAGCAGCAGCCCACTCTTGCCTAGAGGATCTGAGTCACTTTGACACAGAGAAGCAGCCTCCCTTTCCAGTTCAGGGGCGTAGCCTCAGATGGGGGGTGCGAGTGGGTTTTCCGTGTATAACATTCCATAGCTGTTGTGGTTTGTGGTTTACGAAAAGTAGGATTCGGCATCTCCTTTGCAGTTAAGACCCAGTGCTGACCCTTCTACACATGGACCTCCTGCTTTGAGTTCATCAGAACACTTGCTATTTAAATTTTATCCCAAAATCCCCCTTCTTCCAGATCCTGTAAAATTTCTGTCTTTTCCTTCGGCGAGATCCTCCCTGTGCCTTTGCTGTGCGGGCGCCCTGGTTGCAGTGTCCGTAAGCCCGTCAGACCACAGCTTTGCTCTTGGTGCTCTTTGGTAACCAGTGTAAAAATCCCGCGGGCCACTACGGAGATAGGTGCATGCACAGAACTCTTCCTTACTTGTATTAATATATTTTAGTGACACTTTTTCCTTCCATATAAATATAGCCGTATCTGATTTTTCACTTTTTTAGGAGTACATTTTTCAGTCTAGTTTTTAAAATCCGCATTGAGGTATAATATATTCCATTAAGGCACCCACTGTGAGCGTACAATTCAGTCATTTTTAGTAAATTTATAGCCTTGTGCAGCATTACTAGACTCCAGTGTTAGAATGTTTCTATTACCCTAGAAAGTCATCTTAATGCTGGTTAGCAGTTAATCCCTGTTCCCACTGCAGCCACACACACACTGATCTGCTTTCTGGCCGTAGAGCTATAGCTTGGCAGTTTGACTGTATGCATATTTGTTTTTAAAACCTCTTTGTGCATATATTTTTTTCAGGATGAAGGCTTAAGGCTCAGAAAGGTAGCACATTCGGATAAACCTGGATCAACCTCAGCTGCATCCTTCAGAGATAATGTCGCCAGTCCTCTTCCTTCCCTTCTTGTCGTAATTGCAGCCATTTTCATCGGGTTCTTTCTAGGGAAGTTCATCTTGTAGAGTGAAGCATGCAGAGTGCTATTTCTTTTTTTTTTTTTCTCTTGACCAGAAAAAGATTTGTTTACCTACCATTTCATTGGTAGTATGGCCCACGGTGACCATTTTTTTTTGTGTGTACAGCGTCATATAGGCTTTGCCTTTAATGATCTCTTACGGTTAGAAAACACAATAAAACAAACTGTTCGGCTCCTGGACAAATTGTATATTACCAGATCATCACTAGCAGAAGTCAGTTGCACATTCAGTCCTTTATGAAATTCATAAATAAAGAATTGTTCTTTCTTTGTGGTTTTAATAAGAGTTCAAGAATTGTTCAGAGTCTTGTAAATGTTATTTTAATAATCCCTTTAAATTTTATCTGTTGCTGTTACCTCTTGAAATATGATTTATTTAGATTGCTAATCCCACTCATTCAGGAAATGCCAAGAGGTATTCTGTGGGGAAATGGTGCCTCTTACAGTGTAAATTTTCTCCTTTACCTTTGCTAATATCATGGCAGAATTTTCTTATCCCTTGTGAGGCAGTTGTTGACTGAGTTTTTCATCCTTACAATCCTGTCCCATGGTATTTAACATAAAAAAAAAATAAAACTGTTAACAGATTCTTGCTCGATAGCTTGTTTGTGTGTCGTGTCATTAGGTGGGGATTCCAGGGAGTCCACTGTATGGTAATTTGAAATTTATGATGCATAATTTTATTTTGCATTAAAACCCTTTCAGATATTACAATATTTATAGTAAAAAATCCTCATTCTATTAAGGAAAGGGATTGATAAAATTTTAAGCTACTTTTGGTATTTTGGAAGATCACAATCAGTTTGTCTTCAAGATAATATAAAATAAAGAAATCCCATGAGAATAAAAAGACTATAATTTTAGTCCATTTATATGTATGCCTGGTGGCTCTGTTGCATTTGATTTACCCCATTCTTAACAGGTTCTTCTAGTATCTTCTCAAGGAAAACTAATTCTCCTTGGTTCTAGTCCAGTGCTTTTAACCAGTCTAAGAACTCCTTTTATTTTAGAAAATTTCATAATAATAGTTTAAAAGTAGGTGTTTTTCCTGCTCAATCTGACACTCAAAGCAAATTTCTGTTAGGGAAATTTGGAATTACTAAGCAAGTCTTAGGAATTTTCTTTGTGGAAAATGACTTTATCCTTTGCAAATCTACCTATTAATGTGAAACACATTTTCAGTATAAATAACGCATTTTAAGGTCTGATTCTTTCTTGCACGTAGTCTTATGTCTTCATTTATTTCACTTGTACTAGCATAGAAAAGTTTGGAATCAGAGACAATATATTCAGTTTTTCTACCAAGTGCAGTCCAATTCAAGTGACTCTTGGTTCCTGAAAATAGGTGTTAGTTTTGTAAAAGATGCACTTCTTTTTGAAAGGGAAACTAGACTTTGGGACTTGATGTGGTGCAGTGAAGTGTGTTAGGCCCAGGTCTCTGTATACATTTTATAAACGAGTGAAATGTTCCCTGAAGTATTTTGGTTGCCTTTTCATTTTGAGTATGTTTTGAATTTGTCAGGCCACATGTAGTGTGTCATTGTACTCTGTGGTATCTTCTAAAACCTCTTGCCTTGTGATAAGTTACTAAAAGCAAACAAATAATGCCTATCCATCACTAGCATGCTATTACAGGTAATGTTTTCAATGTTCCAGTGGTTTACAGTCATTGTAAAATTTCCCTCCCTTTCTGATAACTGGAAAAGCATGCTGAAAAAAATCTTGCATTTTGTTCCATAAATGCAAAATCAGTAATTCCTTGGCTTAAAGCTTTCCATATAAGTCAGCGTTATGATAAGTATGAAGCTTGATATTTCATAGCTAAAATTTTAATTTTTTTGAAAATTTTGAGTTCTCAAAAATTTAGCAGAATCCCGTTTTATGGGAATGCTCCTTAGAACTCATTTATTTCAGCCCCCTTTTTTATAGTTGAGGAATCTGAGGCCTTTCTGAGAATTAAGGGACTTGTCCTGTGTCTCACGGGTAGGTAGAGGCAGAGCTGAAACTAGAAAATCTGTTCTCCTGACTCTAGCTTAGTGTCTTTCTGGTAACTTTGTAGAAAAAAAATTTGCCTAACTTGATATGACTGAAATTATGAACGTAAGATGCTATTTAATAAATGTATGTGAAATTTCGTATCCTAAGATTGTATTACAGGCTACAGTTGAATAGTCTCATGTATGTTTGGTTTTAGTGTTTAGGTTAGAAATCTTCTCCCACCCCATATTGGTAATAAATATTATGAAATACAATGTTTTTTTAGATAGGCATTTTACAAAATACATTATGCAAAGGTTGGTTTTGGGGTAGATTGTAGTCCTGGCAGTATTTGCAAAATAAAGTATACATGGGCTTTTAAACTGCTTTACACATCGGGAGATGCTCTGATTGTATAGGAGACCTAATTTCTATTCTTTTAATTGCTGTATCAAATGCGGTCAGATTATTTTACTACCAGCGGTTACTTTGAAAGAGTCCAACTGTATTAATTGATAATAATATAGAGATTAAATTGTTTGTCTTCATTTCTTACATGTTTAGAAATTTTTGCTTTGTCTGCTTGCTTACTTGTGTATGTAAGCATGAGGGAAATATACTGTAGCTAATACTGAAATCCCAATCAAGTAACTAAGGCCTTAAGTTCATATGTGACGCTAAATGCACTATCTTATTTCATTCTATAACTAATGTACCTTAACTTTGCCCATTCTTGTGTTTACAAGAAACAAATTTAAGAATTGTATTCTGAGTATGTGGTTTGTTACCTTTAAAAAAAGAAAAAGAAATGACACTTGGAGAAAAGTATGTATCAAATTCAAAAGTTCTGGTCAAAGAAAACAATATTTTTATTTTTTTCCATCAAGTATCTTAGCTCAGAAGTTCTCCTAATACTGAGATTATCTGCTAGGGGGATTATTTTTGGATTTTAATAATTCAAAATACACCACTTAGAAAACAAGTTTTACCAGCAAGATAAAAAGTTCTTAATAGGATATATCCCCAAATTGTGATCTTCTGCCACTTTAAAAACATTCAAATGGGTTTTCCTGGAGCTTTGCACATTCCTATTCAGTGATTTTGGTGTGTGCATAGATTTTTTTAAAAATTCACCTTTACGAGGTTAGGGAAAGATCAGTGTTTACCATATGGAAAAACAACAAAATAAGGTAAATAAATGATCTTTATTTTCTAGCTTTCAAAGGAAATCAAACTATTGCGTGAATAAATAAATTGTTTAAAAATGTGGTGAAGTGTCACTTTCCTTTCCAAGAAACAAAAAAAGGAATTTAATTCAACAGATTATGATGGTTTGTGTGTTTATGTTAAGTAGTAGTAATCGGTCACTCACCAGGACTAGAGTTCTGATGGCAGATAGTCTTTTGCTTAGTGACCTAGAAGTAAAGTATATTTTCATGGGAAGTGGGAACAGCTGGGTTTTTCAGTTCCACATTTGATAGCCCACTGTTAGAAGCCATGTTTCTGGAAAGTTCTGTGCAGGAACAGTGGCCTTTTGGGAGTACTCAGCCTGATAGGCATCGGTGTGAAGAAGTTTGAACATTCATCCTTAAAGGAAAGGAAATTTTATCACCCTACGTTTTTGATTGTAGGAATAATTTAGGGAATTTGGAAAAAAATTTTAGGGAATTTGGAAAATTATAAAATGATAAAAATGGCAAATCATGCCACCCAGCAGTATCAGTTTGATTTATTTTCCTCTAATAATGCTTTTTAAGCATAATTGTCCATACAACTTTGTATCCTGTATTTTTCACGTAATCATTTCTCTGTGGTATATTGAAAACCAAGTAGACGTGGTTGCCAGATTGCATTATGTTTACAATCACGTTCTTGACCATAGGGTTAAGAACGTTTTATACCGGTCAGGTAGTTGCCCTTCTAGTTAGGCACATCCTCCTAATTACCTCATTTCTTTTGTTACAGAACTCTGTTTCTTGTTTTCCAGTTGCTCCTTAATATAACACCCATCCTTTCTTTTTCTTTTTGGAAATGAAAAAGAATTCATTCTTTTTGATGGCTGACAAATATTCCATTACACCCCCCACCCCCACCCCCAACTGGCCTTACTTATTAGTTCCATCAGTCGCTGGATGTTTGGGCTCTTTCCATAGTTTGGGTTATTGTTGATAATGCTATAGACATCTGGGCGCATGTACCCCTTGGAATCTGTATTTTTGTATTCTTTGGGTGAATACCTAGTAGTGCAATTCCTGGGTTGTAGGGTAGTTCTGTTTTTAAGTTTGAGGAACCCCTAGAGTGGCTGCTGCAGTTTGCATTTCTACCAACAGTGTAAGGTATGTAACCCCCCATTTTGAAAAAAGGTGCAGGGAAATATTAAGATAACTATTCTGTCTTTAGCATTAGTATTCAACTACAGTAGTACATTAACTCATATGAAGAGCTTAAAAAATAAAGATACTGATGCTTGAACTGAAATACTGGCTCAGTTGGTCAGGAGTGGAGACACCTGGCATGGTCATTTGTTTTAAGCTCCAGTCATTTTTTTTTTTTTAAAGATTTTATTTATTTGACAGAGAGAAACACAGTGAGAGAGGGAACACAAGCAGAGGGAATGGTAGCGGGAGAAGCAGGCTTCCTGCAGAGCAAGGAGCCCGATGCGGGGCTCGATCCCAGGACTCTGGGATCATGACCTGAGCCGAAGGCAGACGCTTAACGACTGAGCCACCCAGGCGCCCCAAGCTCCAGTCATTTTAATCTGCAGCTAGACAACTTTCATAGGCTTTTAAATGCCAAAGCCAGATACAAATTATGTTTAAGATTTAAGTCTTAAAATACAGGGCAGTTGTATTTTCAGGACTCTGTATATTCTTAAATTGTGGGAGTGTCTGGGTGGCTCGGTTGTTGAAGTGTCCAACTCTTGATTTGGACTGAAGTTATCTCAGGGTTGTGAGATTGAGCCCCACGTGGGGTTATGTGCTGGGCGTGGAGCCTGCTTGATTCTCTCCCTGTGCCCCTCCCACCCCACTTCCCTTAAAAAAGTCAAGTTGCAGGAGTCACCTTTAGGTATTGCTTAATGTGAGAGCTGTCTTTGTAGAAGTTAGGATTGTAAAATGCCAGCATATGTTTTGTAAATACATGTGAGCTGCCTGCAAAGATGATTTGAGAAATTTTATGGGATTCAGTTTTAATTACCACTTTACTGATAACCCCAAGTGATTATCTTTACCCACTAGGAAATTGATTCTGCCGGTCCTTTATTTCTCAAAAGTATGAGATGGTTTTCAAGGTGCTTATGAATATGTGCCAGGTACTTTGTGTTAACTCATTAAATCCTCACTCATTCTTTGAAGTGGGCACTGTTCTCCATTGTGTGCTGGGGCAGGCAGGTTTGCAGAGAGGTTTACACAGCTTTAACAGGCCAGGAGTTCGATCCTGAGGGTCTGATCCTAGAGCTCATACTTTTGACCGTTGTAATTTAGAAGGAAAAGGAATGACTTGTACGCTGTTCCAAGTCCAATATTGTCTCCATAGGAAATTCATATGGTAATTATGTGATGATGCCTTTGATCCCTTTCTAAAGGCTATACTTATATTTCTTTGTGAAAACATTTGATCTTAAATATACAAAGACTTTTCTTGCCTTTATCTCCCAAAGAAGTGCAGACAAAACATCTGCCCATGAACAATCTCAACTCATGAACAAAGTCAATAGGAACATTACTAAACGATTTATTAATGCATTAAAGAAGGAGGCTATAGAATTTCTATGAATGGTTTATGTAACCAGGGCTGGAGAACAGTATGACTTCACTCTTCTATATGATCCTTTAAGATTGAACTATTATTAAAAAAAAAAAAAAGATTTAACCATTTCAGTATCTGAATTTTGATAAATTGTGGTATAAATTCTTGATGCTGTTCTACAGGGAACAAAGGCTGTGAAGCAATACAGATATTTAGGACTCTTGAGGAAAATCCAAATTTTTTTGAGGATGAGAAGTTACTGACACCGGAGATCTAAAACAGTGTGTAGAGTTGCAAGTGACTGAAATCTATCTTATATTACCTGAGCAATACCAATCCCTTATTTTAGTATGTTGTATGTTTTAGGAAGTAGAGGTTTGTTATGAGTTATATAAAGGTGGTAGTATATTTTTTGGGGGGGGTAAACTTGCTTTTTCTGTGCTATTTTAATTGAAAGTATGTCCTTAAATGTGTAATAAGTAGGTAAATATGAAAGTGTTGGGTTTGTATCATGCTACTTTGAATTAAATTTAGGGAACTATTTCGCTTGGGAAATTCAACTTAAAGATAAACTTGTGAGAATCAAAGGAAAATTTTGTTGCAAAGTATTTTGGATGCTTTTTACTGTCAAGCAAGTTTTACAGTATTACTGAAATAAAATTTAGATTTTTCTTTTAGGGGTTCCTGGCTGGCTCAGTTGGAAGAGCATGCGACTCTTGGTCTCAGGGTCATGAATTCGAGCCTCACGTGGGGTATAGAGACTACTTAAATAAAACTTAAAAATAGATTTTCTTTTAAGAGCTTACTGATCATATTTAATGTATCAAATAAGTGAATTATCTCTCCAAGGGAAAAATGCTCTTGCACTTTGAGACTCCCATGGAATGGGAGTCAGTTGGAATTTCATTATCTATGTTTTAAGACCTGATTTCTTAATAAAATAAATTTTTATTGAATTTTTTAATTAAATTTTTATTTCCTAAAAATAGCAAGATTTTACACTATCATGAGGAAATTTCTTAAGAATTTTCACATTAATTGGATAAGGTGGTTCCTTTGTAAAATAAGTCGTGGGTGGAATGGGAATTTTAGGGAGATAAGTATATTGGGATATACACTGAAAGTGCTAAAAATCTGTGTATTCATCATAATGTTTGCATAGTGATGTGTTAAGAGGGGACGGCTCCTATTACTGAGAACAAGTCTTGTAACATTTGTGCATTTAGTTGAGGTAGTAAATGGTATAAATGTTTCCAAAACCGCCTCAAATATGTAAGTAATCCTTTCCATCCAGTACTTGATCTCTTAACTCCAGAAAGGTGTAATGCAGATGCCACTAGATAGTGAGATTTTACATTTGCATATTGTGTTCCCCATGTCATAGTAGTGTGGGGGTGGGAAGGGCCGTTGTGGCTGCAGAATGGTGTGGTCTTTCCCCATTTGTTTTGATTTTCTTGTTTTTATTATACAATAAAAAAAAAAAAAAAGCTGGTTTCCCCAGCTCTTATTTATTTTTTGGGTCTTTTGGTTTCTTTTAAGGAGCAAGTCTTGAAAAATAATGGAAGTCTCCTATATATCCTTCTCTGCACATTTTTCTTTGTCACACCACCAGCCTGAACTTTGTATCATTCTTGTCCACGCATAAGATTTTACTCCACGTGTATGTAATCATAGTTATGTAGTGTATTTTGCATGTTTTAGGATGTGACTTAAGTGTTCTTTACTCAGAGTATGACTTCTGTAGCCCTGCCCTCACTTAAAATTTCTTACTTGGCAGTGCCCACACTTTGAAGTGGTCTGTCCTCTGTGTACATGTGTTCCATGAACTAACACACCATTTGCTCCTCTGCTCTATCACCTCGGACCTGTCGTGGCGATGTCCCCTGTCGCTGCTGATGCTACCGTAGAAATTGTGACCCCAGTACCTACGCCAGTCCTTGCCACAGTCCCTGAAGCCATTTCTCGTATGGTGGTGGTTCTGGGACCGAGGTCTGAAGGCTGGCCACCTGCCGTGAGAGACTGTGTGTGTGTCCGTTTGCACACACAATTTCAGTAGTAAGGAAAACAAGTCCGAGGGAAGATACGAGGTGCTCAGGTGCCCACGTGGGATCATGGGACTGTGCATCTTTGCTACTTATGCGTTCTCACATGTGCTTGCAGACCGCATATGTGCGCGTGAGTGTTGGTAGGGAGGTGGTTTCTTGTGCACAGTCTTCAAATAGAAAAATGGCCCATAAAAATCTGCCATTCCTACTTTTCAAAAATCAAAAGATTTGGAGCACAGGCCTTGCATTACCGTGGGCAGTGATTTGCTGGAACCAAGTAGCAGCTTTAACTCCAGTCCCGTCACTATTTGTTTCATACTGTTTGACTTACTAGTGACCTGCGCAATCTGTATTCATCTGAATACGGGACTCTGGGTTTAGACTCCGGGTAATACCGAGTACTTCCCCTGTCCTGCACACTGGTGGGAGTCGGGGTGGGATCCTTTGGTCAGGGGACAAAAGGATGCTTAGACATTCGTGCCTCGTCAACGGGTGTTTGGGCCCAGAATGCCCAAAATATGGTCAGTTGAAACACAGGCGTAAAGTTTGAGGAGCAGTGAAAACTTTTTATGGAGTACCTAATGTATGTCAGGTACTTCATTCACCTATCTCCTCTTCGGAATAACCTTTTAAACTTTGTAACACAGAAGAAGAACTCGGAGAAATGAACTTGTCCATTTTGTGGTAGAGCCAAGTCTGTTTCCCGAGCTTGGGCCCCTCACCCTGCCTTACTGCCTTTGAAAAAGGGGAATGATATTGTGAAACTGACTTCATGGCATTCATTCAATTAAAAGACAGCTTCCTTTGGTCTCGGTCACTCTATTGGAAGTATAAAATAAAAAATGGTTTCTGCTTTTGAAAATCTTGGGAAATAAAATACCTACAGCTTACTACACACTGCACTAGTGGTTAGAGGGTAGGGTGTGGCTGCAATAAGTTTTCGGAAATTAAGGTATTTCGGAATTCAGACTCTTTATAGCTGGGCTTTCAACCAGTTAATCTAGATTGATAGCTTTGTAAATGGTATTTATAGCATTCTAGTTGGAAATATTAAGCATGAGTAGCCTGGGAAGGAAGCCTATCAAAGTGGTGAGGAGCATGGGGTCCGGAGTGATGCTACACAGGTTGTAATTTTGGTTTGGTCACTTTACTAGTTACGACCTTGGACATTTTATTTCTCTGCGCCTCAGCTGTCTCTGAGGTTGCTCGCCATGCCTGTGTCACTGGGTGCAGTGGAGGGGATTGGAGAGGTGCGGCTTCTGGAGCGGGGGTGACACCAGGCTCAGCAATGTCAGCCGTTACTGTCTATACACGTGAGGCGGGAGATAGGGCAGTTGTCTGATTATTTGGGTTAAAAATTGAAGCGAGATGGCCAGACAGTACATATTTGGCTTGGAATTTTATTTTTGAAGTTATTAACCAGTCCTGCAATTGAAGGTATTATCTGGCCGCATGTATGCACCAGCCTTTTACTGAGCACCTTGTAGGGAGGCGGCAGGAGAAACAGCGTGGGTTTCTGAGGATAGACGACCTTGGCTTTGGATCTCGCTCTGCCCTTGACCTGATGTGTGCTCTTGAGCAAAATGATGGAACTTCTCCAAAGTGCAGCCTTGTTGCCAGTGAGGTGGTCCGATGGTCACATTCCTCTTGTAACCTTGTAGGGTTGTGAAGAGGACTGTAAGACATTTTAAAGAACCCAGTGTAGTTTCTGGTACATAGTAAACATTGAAAATGCATTTTTACTCTGTCCTTTAATCCTATGTTAAAAAAGATATGGCAAGAATTTGCAAGTTTTAATAGCTGCTTGATGGTCATAGGTGAGCCCAAGTTAGAAAATGTAAAGCCACCTCAGAATGTAAAGAAGGAAGCTAGTCTTTCAGGTAAGCAGCCTGTGGGTATGAAGCATGATGTGCATTTGTTTTTTTGATTTCTTTTTTCTGAATATGAAGGTAACATTAATTGATCAAGAAAGCTTGGAAAGTCTAGAAAAATATATAGTAGAGAAAACATCAGGATCCCATTCCCCGGAGACAACTTATTAATAGCTTTTCAGATGTCTTGGTGAGTATTAAATATATATAATGTTACATTTAGTGTAAATAAAAATAGAATCAAAACATGTATGCTTTTGTAAAGCAATTAGCAATTAATTGAATTTATTTCTTCCCTGGAAACAATTTTTGAAATTGTTGCATAGTAGCAAAAAACCCCAGTACACCCTTCAGGCAGATTCATCAGTTAGTTGGCATTTTCCCTCATTTCCTTCAATATATGCTCTCTGTCCACACACGAGTACATATGCGTTTTATATGTGCACACACTATGCATTCCTGATGTATAGCATACGGGTATACACATATATGTGCGTTCACAAATGTGCCTGTATACCCGTGTGTTACTTTCTCTCGGAGCCGAGACCAAGTTGCAGAGGGCCTATGGCATGCGTCTCTTACCCCTAACCCTTTCAGTGTGTATCCCTGAGAGTAAGGCTCTTCTCTGGCGTAGTCCTAGGACAGGTGTCAACCTGAGTACATTGAACTTTTCTCCTGAATCCATTGTCACATCGTTCTGGTGTCATTTATAGCCTTACCCCTCTGGGACTAAATCCAGGCTGGGGTCACGTGTTGCATTTAGTTATCATGTCTCTAGGATCTAATCTGAAACAGTTCTTAGCCTTGGTCTTTTATTACACTGATGTTTCTGAAGAATACAGTCATCCCTTGCCTCCACCTTTTAAAAGAAAATATTTGTCATTGGGTTTTCTTTGACATGTTTTCCCGATTAAGTTCAGATTGCAGATTCTTAGCTGGATCATTACAGAAGTGGTTTTAAGCGCTTCTCAGGGCATCCTGCTCAGAGGCCCAAGGGGTTCTTCCCCTCACTGTGAAAAAGGTACACCCAGAAGGCACAGAAAGAGGACGCACACCTGGGCTCAGGGCTCTGGAATCAAACTGCCTGGGTTTGAATGCTGGCTTTGCCCTGTCACCCTTGGCAGCTTTCAACATGGTTATGTCTCAGTTTCTTCATCTGTAAAATGGGGATTTAAAAAAAAACATGCATTGATACCCACCTCATGAGTTTGTTATTTGAATTTAATGAGTTAATATATGTAGAGTGCTGAAGGAAGTGGCTGGCGCATAATTAACACCACAGGTGCTAGGCATCATTATTCATCTTGCCTTTTCCAGCATTTAGAGGCTGCCTGCACGACTGGGCTGGTGGCCCTCCAGCCAGCAACCACATGGTGCTGACCTCTGCTTCCACATCACACTGCCTCCTCTTGCTCCGACCCCTCTGACCCTCCTACCTCTCTCTTGCAGACCCTGTGATGACAGTGCCTATCTGAATAACCCAGGATAATCTCTTCATCTCAAGACCCTTGACCCAATTACACCTACAGAGTCCCTTTGTGTAAGGTAACGTGTCCACATGTTCTGGGGATTAGGATGCTGGCATCTTTGGGGCCACCATTCTGCTGACCAGAGGGACTCTCATTTCCCCACTCAGTCCGAGTTCTTTGGGTTGGACCCCACCTCCAGCAGAGGGGAAGTAGAAGACCTTGGTCTAAGCCAATTGGCATATCCTACTGGTTTAGAGAGAAGTGTGACACAGCCAATGGGATAGAACAAAACTGCACCCCTTAAATGGATCTCCCTTTCTGGTTCAATCTATCCCTTTCAGATTAGCTCAGTCTTTCACATATTCAACTCAAGGTTGAAGTCATGACCAACACGATTGTCATCTCAAAGACTTGGATTTGGACTAGTGCTGCTGGTGGGTCTCAGCAGCATTCTGCCCCTTCCTGTTTCATTCTGACCTTCTGGTGTGCTACGAGAGACTCTGTGGTCTCCCCCACTGGCTTGCCTCTCTAGACTTCTTCGTGCTCCTTCCTTTACTCTGTCTTGCTGGTCTTTAAAGGGTATTTGTAGAACACTCTGACATATTCCAGTGTCGGAGACTGACCTTGTTGTCGCTGCATGAAGGCTTCTCCCTCTGTGTCCCGTGACTCTCAGGCTTTCACTCCCAAGGCCTTCTCAGGCCTCTGCAGCTGAAACTCTACCACCCTGCCTCCTTCCATGCTGTGCTTCCGTGTGTCCCTCACTCCCATTGAGTATGCCACATAGTGATCTGTTTATTGTCTGTACCTCCACCAGAAGGAAAATTCTGTAAGAGCAGGGACTTGATGTGTTCCGTTCACTGCTGTGTCCCAGTGCCTAGAACTGACTGGCATGTAGTAGGTGCTCAATAAATCTTTGTTGGTGGGAGGGTGGCAGGGAGGCAGAGGGAGGGTGCCATCATGCATGTACACAGGTTAACAATGTAAAATGCATTTTTACTGTGGGATTTAGTTAAAACCCCACCCTGCCTCAGTCCGACCCCATCCCTCACCCTTCTAATCTGTGCAGAGCTTCAGAATTCACCGTGTGTGATCAACAAACTGCCTGTAGGGATGGCTGTTGGCCACCGTGGCTCTTTCAGAAGCCTCCGTAGCGAATGCAGAAGAAGCTTCAGAGCCAGGAGGAGGGGCTGGTTTCCTTCCTCATTTTCACACTTGTTCTGGATTCCTTTTGCAAAAGTGGCTACCATTTCTAAGGCACTCCATCCGTGCCCACTTGCATCCTTGCGGGGCTGTTCTCTGCCTATGGCCTCGTGGCTTCCCATTCTTACTTACAACATGGTGGCTTCCGGCTCCCCGCCCTCCTCTCCACCCTACTCTGGTCGCCTCTCGGGACTTCACGGGGTGGGGTCTAGTTTCTGTCCTCACCCCTCCGCCTCCCACTCTCCAGTCTTCCTGGAGGCTGTCACCACCAGGATAGAAACACCTCTGCGATCTTGACCGCAGATACACCATTTTGCCACCATGGCTTTCTCTCTTTTCATCTTAGTTGCAGAAATACCTTCTATGGCTGTAATCCCTCACTAAGAGTAATTTTTTATTTTTTTTCCTGGCTTCCTCATTCAGATTTGGTTCCACTGTCCACGATTAAAAGCATGCTGAGACTCTTAACTGTATTGCTCACCATCCCTATCTAGCAAACATCAACCCTCTCTGGGTTCATAGGGAACCATCTAGCATCAGGGAAGGTTCTAGAAAATACAGAGGCCTTGAGGTGGTTTGGGCATCCCTTTCATTTTAATTTAGGGCCCTTTCAGTACTACATTCAAGATGACTATGTGGGTATAAAACCAAACAACTTTTTCTCTAGGAAGTAAACCCATGCTGACTTCTTAATGATTGTTGGGACCCCAGGAATTGGGTTGAGGCTCTTCTGGGAAGGTATTGGGGTGACCATTAGTAGACATTCTGGGAGGTGGTTATTTGGAAATGAGGTGGGCCTTGGGGAAGGAAGGACTTCCTGTGCTTTTCAGTCCCTGATCCAAGAATAGGGAGGCATCGGCAGCTTGGGTGGTGGGGGATCGGCCTGTATTCCATCTTGTGGAACTCGGTTTCTTCCCACCAGGGAGATATGCTGGTGGGACAGGCCTCTGGGCGGGGCAGGGCTCTCTCCAGCCTAAGGGGACGTGTGTGTTCGGGGCCCCACTCTCAAGCAATGGAAGAAACATGAGATCAGAGCCCCCTCCCTGTCCAAGGGGCATGTGGCTCAGGTAAAAACCTGTCAACTCAGCCACCAGTGTTCATGGGGTAAAATGGCTGCTGGGGTGTGGATTTGAAGAGTAGATTGTGAAAAGCTGGCAGTTTTCCCAAGAGAAACCGTCAGGGTTCTTCCTTTGTCCTGTGAACAGTTGTTGATAAATCTCCAGCTGCTTGGGAAGGACAGTGGAGCTGAGCTGAGGTGCCGAGATAAGCAAGCAGGGATTGGTTTTCAGGGAAGAGTTGGGGGGTTCTGTATGCTATCCTAGGAGGTGAAGTCGAGGGGGGCCAGGAACTGGGGAAATCACCTCTTAGTGTCCTTGTACCGATTGAGGGGGGAAGCCCCGAGGAAAGCCACGTGCTGCTTGGTGCTTGACTCCTTAATCCTGTTAGATAAGTGTGTCCTTAATTTGATAATTGGGTGAAATTTATACAACAATTAGAGTTATCTGTAAGTGGTATTGGTTTCAAATAGGAGTCATCTTGTTGACTTCTTTTAGAATTGATCATAAAGCCTCCTGTGGAAGAGAAGTCAACTGGCCAACCCCCAGAATGACCTCATGGTAGACCTTCCCGGATACTTCAGGGAATCCACATCTTCTCTTCCGCCATCACACGGAAGGGGTGGCTTGGCTTTTTCTTATGGAATTCTTAATATTTCAACCCCAATATTTTAACTGTTGTGATGGGTTTGAAAAGGGAATCACAAACACTTAATAGATTCAAGCAGCGCCTCTGCTTGGAGCTTCTTTTATGCTCTCTACAACTAGGTAACTGCACCTCCAAAGCCTTACTGATTTTCTTTTGGCTAAATGGCACTACTACCTTCAAGACAAAGGAGGGTTCTCGGAATTTCTGATGTGTCTTTCCACACCTTGGGCAACTGAGGTGAACTCATACGGGGTTCTAGATTGTCACGGGGCGGGGGGTGGGGGGGCGCTATGTTCCACAGGAAGAGTTGGGCCAGTGGCATTTCTAAGATGATTTGGCATTTGAAGTACATTTTGTTTTAATTTGGCACCTTCAACACCCTGTCCCTCAAACCTTTTCATTTTTCTCGAAGTTGAACAATAACCACCTGAAACAAGCTCTTTACTTTTTAAAAAGTAAATCAAAGGCTAGGGAACTCTCGAAGTGAGTTGTTGCAAAATCTGATGTGGCCACCAGGTGGCAGTGTGGTCTTGCGTCTTGAGGCTTTCGGCACCGTGGAGAACCCAAGTTGGTTTATCCCATCTCTACTGATGGGTGAATTCCCTTTAAAAACCCACATCTTAAACAAAATCAAACTGTTGTTTTTTATTCAAATTTTAATTACCAACTGAAGGAGGTGTTTGTCTTGATTCTAAGGATAAATATAAAACTTCTTGCCCCTCCTTGGAACATATCAGATAGTTGATATAAAGTTTGCTTTTCCATTATAAAATAATGGGATAATTATAGTAATAATGTGAGTGAACCCTTTAATCTTTGATTAAAAGATACTATAGAATAATATCTTTAATTTCATTATTAACTTTCATTTGTGTGACTTAACTTGGTTGCAGGTATTAATTTTTTATAATGCCTTATAATTGCATAAAGTGTTACCTGTTTATTTTTAGCTTGTCCTTCACTCAGATGTTGAATGCCTTCTTGATTTAACGATTGAAGTTATTAAGTTCTGGCTTCCGTATATATCTTCCCTCCTTCCCCAGGTTAATATGGAAATGGCTATCCTCTCTGCTGATTGTCAAATGGAAACTCTGGCCAAGGGGAGAGCAAAGCTTGAATAAGGGCTTAAAAATAGCAGTCACTTAAAAAGCAAAAACTCCTAAATTTTTTAATGTAGGAAAGTTAATATATAATTGTCTTTGAATTTACCATTTTGGAACTCGATGAGAGTGATCTCATTAAGAGATCACTTTAAAACCCAAATTAGCGTTAGCTTTTCTCTGTTCCCAGGCAGGTGCCGTGTATGCATCTGGTTTTGTGCACACCTGTTTGGAATAGACCTTACTGAATACATCTGGTGCCTGGACTCCAGACTACTACCCTAGCTAAGAGCCAAGGATGAAGAGGACATCTTTGAGGAGAGTCCTCATCCTTGAGTGCCTGAACCGTGTCCCGGAAAAGTCCTCGCAGTCTAGGTGCTGGCCCTCAGGGGTAGAGGAAGGCTTGAGTGCCCAAGTTGGCAAGGAAGTAGGGGAATCAAGGGTGGGTCTGTGGCTGTCAATCTACCTACATTAGCTCACACAATCCTTCTAACAATATCCTTCCAATATCCTTGGAATATCCTTCCCCTTGCACAGAGGAGAAAATGGGTGGTAGGTAGAATAATGGCCCCTACCTAGATGTGGTAGGTAGAATAATGGCCCCTAAAAGTGCCTACATCCTAGTCCCTGGAAACTGTGGATAGATTACAGTACATGGCAAAGGGGTTAAGGTAGCAAATGGAATAAGGCCTCTAAGCAGCTGACTTTAAATAGATCATCCAGCTTATTGGTGGGCCCATGCTAATCACAGGTCCCCAGCGCTGGGGGAGGGTGAACTGGGGAGATGGTGGCACGTGAGGGCCTCTGCCAAGGCTGCAGACCTGAAGGCGGACGAGGAGGGAATGAAAGGAATGAAGAGGCTTCTAGAATCTCAGAAAAGGCAAGGAAACAAGTTCCTCTCTAGAGTCTCCAGAGGGGATACCACCCTGCTGACAGCTTGGTTTTAATCCAATGAGACCGGTCTTCCACTGGTCAGACAATAAATGTGAGTCGCCTTAAGTCATTAAATTTGTGGAGAATTGTTAACAACAACCACGGGAAACTGTGGAGCATACAGGAACATATAGTTGTATAAGTACAGCTTACAGATGCAGTGTAGGGTGATTCCAGTGACATCAGGCCTCAGAGGACTGAGAAATGTAGTATCTTTGTTTTGTGGATAAAGGGATAGTCCTCCCCATCCCCCACATGCTAGGTAGAAGATGGGGAGAGGCGGTCACCTTTAGATCTGTTCTATTTGAAATTTAGTCTTAATCCAACAACTAAAAAAAATCCTTCCAGGCAATGCCGGTTTTTTTCTTTTTAATTGAATTATAGATGTCATAAAACTTTAAAACCCAATTATATTCGTTTCAGGTGTGCAACATAGTGATTCAAACTCCATCCATTACTCAGTGCTCACCATGGTAAGTGGAGTCATCATCTGTCACCTTACAAGTTAGTACAGTTTTATCAGCTACATTCCCCATACTTTGTATTACACCCCTGTGTCTTATTTATTTTATAACTGGAAATTTGTAACTCTTGATCTCCTTTACTCACTCCCCCCGCCCCCCACATAATTTCAGTCTCCTTAAATTTGAGACTTGCTTTGTGGCCTCACATGTGGTCTGTCCTAGGTAATATTCCTTGTGCACTTAAAAGGAATGTAAATTCTGCTGCTTTTGGATGGAATGTTCTCTGTATATCTTTTAATCCATCTGGTCTAATGTGTTGTTTAAGGATGTTTCTTATTAATCAGTAAGGAAAATCAGTCAATCTGAATGACCTCTTCACTGATGTAAGTTGGGTGGTAAAGTCTACTATTCCTGTACTGCTATCATTTTCTCCCTTTAGGTCTGTTAATATTTGCTTTATATATTTTGGTGCACCTACGTTGAGTGTATACATATTTATAAATGTCCTATCATCTTGCTAGATTTTATTATGGCTTTTGTTTTAAAGTCCATTTTGTCTGATATCAGTAGAGTCACCCAAGTTATCTTTGGGCTTCCATTTGCATGGGATATCTTATTCCATCCCTTTCCATCATTTTCAGTCTGTGTATCCTTACTTCTGAAGTGAATGTCCTGTAGGCATTATATAGATGTGTCTTTTTTTTAAATCTATTCAGCCACATTATGTCTTTTGATAGGAGACTTTACATTTACATTTAAACTAATTATTGATAGGTACATATGTATTGCCATCTTGTAAACTGTTTTCTGGTGGCTTCTCCTGAGTTTGGTAAGGATCTTTATCCTTACTTTGAATTCTTTGTCAGGTTGGTTACTTGTTTTCATATCATTAAAGTCTTTTTCTGAGGCTTTACCTTATTTTTTTCTTTTCATCTGGAACGTATTTCTTTGTTTCCTCATTTTGCTTGACTCTCTGAGTTTGTATTTACTAGGCAAAACAGCTACCTGTCTCAGTCTGAAGGAGTGGTCTTATGTAGGTGATGAAACTTCTTGTTCACCCTAGCCCTGGTTCTTGGTTACCCCTTGAGCCTTTGTGACTGTCTAAACTGCCTGATTTATTCTTGATATGTCCCCGTGGTTGAGGGTGTGCCAAGACCCATCTTGATGTGGTCTTTTTGTCTTGTGTTGTGAGGAAGCAGTTCATCTAATTTTCAGAGGGAAATAATCCTCACGTAACTATAGACTTTGTGTGCCCATGGGAGGAGATGAGTTCAAGATCTTTCCAATCCACCATCTTGTGGAAGTCTCTATAATGCTGTGTTTCTGTTTTTAGTAACTGTCCACTTTTTATTTCTTCTTTGGTCACCTGCTCTATTCTGATGGAAAGAGAGAGAGAGAGAGAGAGAGAGTGTGTGTGTGTGTGTGTGTGTGTGTGTGTGTATTTGTGGTGATTTGGTGGCACTGGGGTAAGGGGCTCCTGGTGCCTGGGGAACTTTGGGGCCTTGGTGAGGCTGCTGTTATATGGTGGTTACCTGGAGGCAGGCCCAGTCTGCACCTTCATGGAGAACCTGCACACTAGGCTTCTCCCCAGCTCTGCACACTTTTTCCTCTAGAGAATCTGCCCTCCATCTACAGATGCTGCTTCAGCCAGAACCACAGCACCCATGATCTGGGAAGGCCCCGCTGTCTGACTGCTGGGCTATCCCAAGCTGTCTTGGGTCTCTCAAGTAGCCTTTCAGAGGGTCTCAGAGCCCACTGGCCTTCTGTTCCCTCTCGGCCCAGCCCGCCTCTGTGCTCTGAGGTGTAGTCTGAACTCGCATCCTTTCTTCCACCCCCAACTCGCATCGTGATGAATAGGGGGTAGACTTGATTTGAGTTCTCCAACTTTAATCCTTTATAAACTCAAGAAAATTGCAATACATCTCCCAGTAGGTAGACCTGTTTTCCAGGCCTTTTGTTCTGCTAATGAGCCACGTACTTGCCTTTTCTTGCTCCAGGGCAATAAATCTGGAACCTACAGAGGAACATGCTTTAAAGGAGGCTGTTTAAATGCAGGTTTGAGAATTGCTGTACATGTGGCACAATGTTTTGTGTTAGTCTCAGCTTCTCCATAGGAATGCTATTGGCTAGGAATGCCCAGGGCCCTCACCTGGGCCAGTACTACTTGTGGCGCGATCCTACAGACATTCCCCCAACCAGAGCCAATATTGTGGCCGGGCTGGCTCTGTGGTTATAATTATGACTGCAAGGTTCACCTAAGCAACAACCGTCAGGGAACTTTGATAAGACAAGATTTGTTATCACGGGTCCTGGAAGGTACATGGTACACCCAGGGCCACACAATGAGGTCGTGGTTTAGGAAGAGAAGGAGAGAGTGGAGAGCTGAGGTTCTGGCTTTACTGGGGTCAAGGAAGGGATGCCCAAGGTTACTTGGGTTTACTACGTATTGGCAAATTTAAAATGTAAAAACAGCAGAAATTTAAGCACCGGAAGAGAAAAGCGGGGTCACTCAAGTGACCAGTCAGTTTTCTAGGTTTCCCAGGGCTTCCTGAAAGGGGAACTTCATGGTTGGGACAGCTTGGCCCTTTATCTAGTTGTGTAGCCAGGGATGTGTTTATTTGAGATGGACGTCTTTGAAGTGGGTGCCTTAATAATCAAGTTAATTGCCAGGTGCTTAGCCTACACAGAGGCTGAACTGGGCTTGGAGACTGGCTATGTATTCTCAAAGAGAAGGCTTCTCGCAGCCTATAATGCCTGGGAAGGTGGACAGACGCTGGAAAGTCTCTGGGTAAGGAAAGCTGGTCCTATGGCCAGCATCTGGAGAAGGATAGTGTCTCCCTCCTGTAATGAAAGCGGCCTCTTTCCCTTCACCTGGCATGGTTTACTAGGAAGAAGGGAATTCCCAGCATTCTCTAGAAGGGGTCGATTCTGCTGAAGGCTGTGTGCGTTAGGAGGGAGAGCAAGGGCAGGGACCAAGGTGCCATTGGGAATGTCTGCTTCTCATTAGGTTGCGTGGGGGAGAGGGGGGCTAGGTAGAGTTCATTAGCATCATTAGATAGTTTATCCCAAGAATGAATAAATGCATTTCCTTGACCTACCTCAATGAAAAGGAATGAAGCCTCAGGTCATTTTCAATTCAAAAAATCTGATTTTAACTTTTGGAGAATAGTTTTATATTTACTCCTTAACATACCATTTCTAATGATGTTCTCTGACTTCTAAGAGAACATTCTTTATGAACCATAAAGAATAAAACAATCCTTGCGGTATCCAAACCATGTGTCGCAAATTCAGCCTGGAAGCCTCTCTGCAAATCAAAAAAACAAAACAAAACAAAACAAAAAACCACTGTACAGACTTTTAGAGAATAAAATGTAACTTTTAAGAAGATGTTTGCTGGTCAGAATAAAGGTATTTTGGAAATCCAAAAAGCATTACAATTAAATTTTATAAAATTAAGGTAATGGATTTCATGTGTAATTAGTCTTGCCGGAGTGGCCACATTACCACTTGCCCACCCAATAGCCATGCTCCCTTTCTGTTTCACTGACAGAAGCCTGCTCAAAAATGACATTTCTTGGCCTCCTTCATCGTTGTTGGAGAGCCATGTGGTACCGTTCTGAACAATCAGAAGTAAGCAGAAGACCGCTGGGAATTTCCAGGATGTTTAGCTTTCTTATTTTGACTTCCACTACTTTTTCCTTGTATTATTTCCCCTTTTCTTCCCAAATAAAACATGAATGTGATTGGCTTTACTTCTAGGAGCCATCTTGAGACCATGACGCAAAGACTGAGAGGGTCACGGGACTGTCAGCCCTGACATATTTGAGCTAATTAGAACTAATGCCACTAATTAATAACTAATTAATTAGAACTAATGCCGCTTGGCCCACTCCTGGATTTCATGTACACGAGACAAATAACCCTAATTTATTTAATTGACTTGTGGCCAAATTTTCTGTATTTCTGGTTTATATATGCCATTCTGCTGATACAAATATACTTCTTTTATTTTTCTTATTAAAACTCTTCCACTGCCGTGTGCCCATATTTTCAGGAAGCCCAGGCTCTTCCTCTACAGATCTTCTCTCTTGTCCTCCTCCCCACCCCTCACAACTGGCCAAGGATATCCGTTCTGCTTCCAGGCAGAAAGTAGGTGACAGAAACTAGAAAGCCCAGTTGCCCACCAGCAGAGTCTGTTGCTTATCGCATGACGTTCATTGTTGTTGAAAAGTGTTCCTCATTAGTCTGATGCTTCTAACCTGCCTTTGCCACAGCCTTTTATCTTTTTAATTTATGTCATTTAAAAATGTCATTATTTCACCTGTGTTGTTTTTTTTTTTTTTTAAGATTTTATTTATTTATTTGACACAGAGAGAGAGATCACAATCTGCCTAATTTATTAGGCAGAGAGAGAGGGGGAAGCAGGCTCCCTGCTGAGTAGAGAGCCCGATGCAGGGCTTGATCCCAGGACCCTGAGATCATGACCTGAGCCGAAGGCAGAAACTTTAACCCACTGAGCCACCCAGGTGCCCCTCACCTGTTTTGTTGAAGGATATTTTTGCTCAGTATACACTACGAGGTGTGTAGTGATTTTCTTTCAGTTCTTTAAAACTATTTCATTGTCTTTAGTTTCTACTCTTTTTGCAAGGAGAAATCAGCCATCAGCTTATTTATTGCCTCTTTAAAGGAATGTATGTATTTATCCATACCTCAGACTTTTTTAAGGTCTTCTCATTGTCTTTGGTTTTTAGCAGTTTTATGATGATGCTGCGAGGGGTGGGTGTTTTTGGTTGTTGCTGTTGTTTGTTTATTCTGTTTGGGGTTTGAAAGACTTGACTTTGTGACTTCATATTTTTTAATCTGTTTTGGAAGACTTGGAAATGATCTCTTAAAATATACTTCTACTCAAATTCTTCCTTCTCCCATAATGAGTTTCCAATTTTTTATATGTTAAACTTCTTATTGTACATCCTGTTTATTTTACCCTCTCATTAGTGTTTTACTTCTTTTGTCTCCCTGTACTTTATTCCTGGATATTTTCTTCTGATCTGCTTTCTACTTTACCATTTCTCTCTTCAGCTATATCAATCAGTGGTTGAACCTATATACTGAGTTCTTAATTTTGATGGCTGCATTTTTCAGTTCTAGTATTTCCTTTTTTTTTTTTTTTTTTTAAGATTTTATTTATTTATTTGACGGAGAGAGAGAGAGAGAAAGAGAGAGATTGCGAGCAGGCAGAGAGGCAGGCAGAGAAAGACAGGGGAAGCAGGCTCCCTGCTGAGCAGAGAGCCCAATGTGGGGCTCAATCCCAGGACCCTGGGATCATGACCTGAGCCAAAGGCAGAGGCTTTAACCCACTGAGCCACCCAGGCGCCCCTCAGTTCTAATATTTCCTTTTTAAAACAATTTCTAGTTCTTTGACAATATTCAAAATTTAAATTCTGTGCCTTATGCCTCAATTACCTGGAATCCAAAAGGTAAATTTCCTTTTTTTTTTTTTTTGTTGGTTTCCTTGTTTTCTAGAATACTTGTTGTTTTAAGTCTAATGCTAGACATTGTATATGGAAAAAGTTTAAATATTTCAACCCTAGAATGATTTTGTCATCTTACAAAGAGTATATAAATCAATATAACCTTAGTGCATTCTGCATAGTTAAAATCACCAGAGTTTTAAAAACTACTGCTGTTTGGACTCCCCTCACTATGACTCAGTTGGTCTGGAGTTGGGTTTGGACATCAGTATTTTGCCACTGCCCCCTGAATATTCTAATGAGTACCAGGATTGAGATCTGCCCTAACATAAAATATGAGTAGTACAAAAGGGGAATATAAAAGTACAAAAGGGGAATATAAAAGATTAAGCACTTAATCTCACTTGTGAATATAGCTACAAAAATGTTAACATATAAATTCAGCTTTCTCAAAAAATAACAAACTTTGACTAAATAGACTTCATTGCAGCAACACATGAATGATTTTCTCACAGGAAGTTCATGAGCAGACTTTATTACATTGTTTCCTGTGGAGAAAACTCACAGAACACATCAATACATGTTGAAATTTTAACAGCCAAATAAAAACTTTTTAACAGAAATGGAAAGAAAGAAATTACTAAGATGTAATAAAGTCTATTTGGCAGATATTAATAATGCATACCAATGTCTGGTTTCTGCCTCCTTCTAGGCATATAGAAGGTTCTAGTTCTCAGTTCCCTTGCAGCTCACTCAGTGGAGTCATGTGATTACTTCTGGTTTATGGACTGTGCTATATCATGGGAGGGTGGGTGTGAGAACACCGTGCTCTTTCCTCTACTGTGGCGATCCAAGAGGCTTCCCATTATAATGGTGAACAATAGGACTGAAACAGTCTACTTTTTGCCAGTTCAGGGAGAACAGAATGCCTGGAGGTTGTCCAGACCCACAACCGGCTTTATGGGAATGAGAAATAAATGTGTTTGGAGTTGAAAATCACTACGCACTTCGTAGTGTATACTGAGCAACTTTGGAGTTGATTGTTAGCACAGCATAACCTCTCTTGACTGCGGTTGTTGGAAAACTTTTCCTGCAAAAGACCAGATAGTAAGTATTTTAGATGATAGAAGTCATACAGTTTCTTTTACAACTATTCCACATTTCTATTGAACAAAAAGCAACTATAGGTAATAAACAAATGAAAAAGCATGGCTGCGTTTCAATAAAACTATAAAAATGGATGGCAGATTTGGCCCATGGATCATACTTTGCTGATCTCTGCTCTTGACTAATACTTTTGCCTACTTATAGCTTATAATTCTAAATGATAGACTCCTAAACCGTTTCAATTACAAATAGGAACAAGCAGGGTTGTCCACCATTGCCATTTAATAACACTACTTTAGAGGGTATAGTTAATACAATATGATGTGAAATTAAAATAATTGATGTACATATTGGAAAACAAGAATTTTTTTTGCTGATAATGTAATAATAAACCCAGAAAATCTAAGGAACCCTAGTAAAAATGATTGGGATATATAGGACAATTTGGTAAGATGAATAAGAGAATATAGAAAAGTCAATTACTTTATCATATGTATATTATATATATATCATATGTCATATATGTTTATATATACACATGTATGTGTGTGTGTGTATATATATCCCAAATAGCAAAACCCTTACATAACAATGAAATGGGAGGTATTCACAATAATAGTAAAAATTACACAATAAAATGATTAGGAATAAATTGAATAAGAAAGATACAGTATCTGTATGAAGAAACACAGAATCTGAACAAATGGAAAGACATCCATCATGGAGAGATTTAATAGCATAAGAATGTCAGTTTTTTCTTATGACCATGTATTAGAATGCATTATAAATCAACAAAATAAAAGTTATGGTGTCGGGCATGGGAGGAAGGGAAAAAGAAACAAAAGAAGACAAACAAAACAAACCACACAAAAAACTCAGCAAACAAACAAAATCCAGAGATATATAAAAAAGTTGTTCTTCATATACCATTATGTAAGATATAATCCAATTAGGTAAAGTTACGTGTGTGGTTATAGGTGTGAATACACGTATGCATACAGGTTTGTATGAAGGAATGCTTGCCAAATTGGTAGTGATGTTTATTTATCTCAGGATAGTGGACTTCTAAGTGAATTTTTCTCTTTTCCTTGTAGTTTTATGGGGTTATTAATGTATTGATAATGTGTTGTTCACTAATCAGAAAGAAATAAAAGGTTTTAAAATTATAAACAAGAAGACCTCACCAAAACAACAAAAGAAACCATAAAGACGCCATATTTGTGGCTTTATACACGGATGGCAGCAATCACTGGGCTTTCCTACAAAGCCCTCATAGTGCAAGTACTACTCAACCAGTCAGTCATAGTGCTCTCTGCCCTTCTGGACTGGGTGACTTTGGTAGTGAAACAAGGTAAGGAATTGGAGCAGCTCTCAGAATGTGTTTTCGTCTAGGGTGCCTTGGAAGGTAGGTAGTGCAAGAGACGCTGGTATTTGAATTCCCCAGAGGCATAGAATTGCCAGATCTTAGTAAAAAGTGGGCAGTTCAAGACCCAGCCCTGGTAAGTCTTCCAGAGGGAAAACTATTGACCTCTCACCTGGAAGTTGTTGTGGGGGGGCAGGGGCATCTTGCAGAGAGGAGTGAGTGGGGATCAGTGGAGGTAGTAGGGCGATGACCATGGGTGGGGTGTAGTTGCAGTCAGTTCTCCCAAACTGGAAGACAAACTCTCACACTTCTCCCATTTCTTTTTCGTGGCAAGTTCAAAATTTTAAAATTCAAAATGTTAAAACGTTAGAGATTTAAAGTTGTCCAATTTTTCCCCCCATGGGTAAAAAAGGAAGTTGAATTCAGCTCTCGGCATTAAAGAATTCAATTCAGTAAGCATTTGTTGAAAAATTAATATTTTAAAATTTCTGCTTCCCTGTGTCACTGCCATCAGGAAACTTTTCACTCATTCTTTCTATGATAGTAAATCCCAGCTTCTCTCTCTGCCTTCAGAAACTCTCCATGGTCATGTAACCCCTCTGCACAATTTTAGTCTTCAATGGAAATTTTCTGTGTGAATCAGTCTTGATTTTCTCCCGTTCTTAGATGTTTATGCTCATTTCTGTATCTTTCCAAAGTGATTCTTCCATTCTGGTAGGTAGCCGGGTAGGTGAAGGCAAAGTCTTGCGGTCAGTGAGCTTGGGTTCAAATCTAACTCAGTGAAGCAGAACAACGTACTCAGCCTCTGTAAACCTCAGTTTTCTCATCTGTCAAATGAGGCTCCATTAAACAATTACTTCACTGAGTTGCTAGAAAGATTAAATGTGTGGTTTATAAAGCACTTACCTGAGAGCCAGACATTTGCTTAACACACTCGGTAATTCTAGGTGACTTCCAGTGCATCATCTTTGCCAAGAGATTTTCTAGGAAATATAAGCTGTTTTCTGGTGTTTTTAGGGTAGGAACTAGGTATTGGTGGATTATTTTCCAAGAACATCCATGCCCGACGGCAGTCTAACTAGGTTCCCGTTTCTCTATATTCTTGCCAGTGCCTGCTACTTTCAGATCAGGCCTGCCCAGGGCAAGGGTACACAACCCCATATACTGAAGATCTACCCATTTAAAAGTTAAGAGTTAAGATATTAAGCATCCAAGTAAAACCCGAACATCTATTCTTCCTCTGGTGGATATGGCTTCATGTTGACTTAGAGAACGAGGTTTGAACTTAGAATTCTCAGACTCCTTGGAGTTCTGTGTTAAGACGTGACAGTATGGAGGACTGATGGTGTCCTTGACCTCTTCCTATCCTCTCCTCCAACCCCCAGCTCCATTCTGCACTGCCAGAGGCCTTGTATGCCCGCCCACACCCCTAGGGTACACGAGGCCTAGGGACGTGTGGTCCCCTCGCAGGGGGACAGTCCCAGGGAAGAGCCCTGTGCAGGTCCTAGAAGCAGACTTCTTTGGGTCGGGTAAGGCTCTGGGCACCCCAAGGTGGGGGCATAGTGTCTGGTGAGCACATCGCTTGGCCCCATGGACTTCTCTCCAATGAGCTTGAGAAGTCATGAGCCATGACTGGTGAGCCACCCATGGTGGGCTCTCAGAGCTGGGATGCGGGGCAGACTTAGGGTTTTTGTCCATCGGAGGGTGTAAAACAGTAGCTCGTTGTTTTCATTTGCATAATTCTGATTATTATGAGGTTGAGAACTTTTTTGTACACATACGGAATTTTTCTTCTGAGCTGATGTTTTCCTCGTTAACTGGGTCTCTCTCTGTTTTCAATACATACAAATACTTCTCTTACTAAATGTTGCCATTTTTTCCCTCTTAGACTTGGCTTTGTCTTTTGACAAAACATTTTAAAGTCTGATGATGTCATATTTATCATTTTTTTCCTTGTGAGTTTTGTTTGAGAAATCTTCTCATTACTCTGAAGTCGTAAAAAATATTCTATTTTTTTTTTCCTAAAGATTTTGTTCATATCTGGGTCTTTATCTGGAATTTATCTAAGGTCTTTACAGAGGTTTTCACGTTTAATCCATGCAGCCATCTGTGTTAGGTGCTCTGGTTTCCTAATGGTCAGGTGATTGGAAGGGGTTGAACGACTCGCCCAGGTTCACACAGCTGGTCAGGGCAGAGCCATGACTGGGGACACCAGCCACCCTTCCGGGTGTGAGATGATATGTCATTGTGATGTTGCTTTGCATTTCCCTGATGATTAGTGATGATTAGTACATCTTTTCATGTACCTGTTGGCTATTTGTATGTCTTCTTCGGGAAACTGGCAATTTTCCATTGATTTTTTTTTTTTTCTTTTGAGTTGTAGGAGTTCCTTATCAATTTTATTTTATTTTTTAAGATTTTATCTATTTATCTATTTTAGAGAGAGAGCGAGCATGACTGGGAGGAGGGGGCCGAGGGGGAGGAAGAGGGAGAGAGAATCTGGAGCAGACTCAGCACTGAGCTTGGAACCCCATGAGGGGCTCGATTGCTCCACTGTGAGGCCACTGCCTGGGCTGAAACCTAGACTCAGACTGTCAACCTGCTAGCCCACCCAGGTGCCCCTCTTCTGTATTTTAGATTATAGAATTTAGATTTTAGGTATTCGCCCCTTATCACATATGTGATTTGCAAATATTTTCTCCTATTCTGTGGCTTGCCCTTTCATTTTCTTGATGCTTTCCTTTGCTGTGTTTCTTTTTGCTTTTGTTGCTCTAGTGTTTCAAACGAGCACAAAGGACTCTGTTTAATTCGTTATTTCGAGAGCAAGGAATTCGAGAGCTCAAGCTGCCCTCTATGGCAGGGCTTTCTAGGCTATGACTGGCTGCATAGTCTTAGGAGCATGCTGCTGGGTCTGCAGAAGGAACCGGGGCGGTGGGACGTCAGGGCAGTGCACCTGCTCCTGTCCCGGAGGCTCGATCCACCGCTGTCGCTCGCCAGTGATGCTGGCGCATGAGCCCACCTCTTCTCAGTCCTGCCACTGCTCCCCTGAGAAGCCCCCAGAATGCACACCCAGATGCTTTTATGAGAAAACGAATTAGGATTTTCCTTACAAAAGAAGCCTATGTTGAAAGTTTATGAAACTTCTGAGGTCCCAAATAACCAGTCTTCCTGGCGTCATCATCAAAATGCCACAGTTTTTCATATTTTCATTTTTTCCCCCAGTGGTACTGAGGCTTCATTAAAGCCCGTCAATCAATTAAATCAAGTCATCAAAATCTGCTGAGCTTTTGTCTAAACCAGGTTGAGAGCCTGAGACAGCAGATATTATATATGATGCAGTCACGGCCTTCAAGGAATGGGCTGAGAGCAGTGAAGTGAATCTTCACGGAGGACATAGTTGGGGACGCGGGAACCAAGCTGTGCAGGGCTGGGCTGAGGACAGCAGGGGCTCTGGAAGGGAGGTCTGTGGACGCTGTGGCCACTTCTTAAGGCTTCGAGGAAGAAGGGAGGTTGAGCCAGGCCTGAAGGGAGCAGGAAGTAGGTGGAAGGAAGGAGCGACGGCAGTGGTGGTGGGGTGGTCAGCATGGGAAAGTGCGAGGCGGTGGGATACAGTGTGGTCTAAACTGTTCACGGTGGGGATTCGGCGTCCATCAGAGGGCATACTGTAGTGAGTGTGCAAGACCGACTCCCGTCTGTCCTGTCGACGGAGGGCAACGATCCCGCCCACCGTGGAGTGGGAGGACCAGGAAAGAGGCTGTGGGAGCGTCGCCAGACCTCGGGATGGGACTAGTGGAGCATCCCTCCTCCCCGTTCCCTTTCAAATCTGTCGTGGGCAGCTCAGGAGCGGGGGCAAGCGAGGGCTGCCACCAGGACCTTTCTCTGCCATCTTCGCTGTAAGCGGCTCGGCAAAGAGTCACGGTGATTTGGGGCAAGTTTCTGAGCCTCCTGCCTCGGTTTTTCTCATCTATGTATTGGGGATAATGATACATCATTGAGAGTATAAGTGCTTAGCTTGTTGCCTGCCTGACACAAGCATTTGTGCAGTGTGTGCGTGTATGAAATATGTTAACTACGTCCGTTTATATTTACAATATACTCCATATGTTCATATTATAATATCATCAAATTATATAATCAATATGTGTAATCAAACATATATACTATATAAATACATAGAATTAAATTATAATCACATAACTAAATTATATACTAAATAAATAAATTATATACCATCATCCTGACTTTATATAATAGGTTATATATTATAACATGGGTATATATATTTACAAATGTATAAAATATATTTATTGTAATATATAACTTATATGTTATATGTAATATATGATTAGTACATCATTTACATTTATATAACTATATGCATTGTAAATTTTATATTTTATAAAATAGTTCATTATTTATTTATTTATTTTAAAAGATTTTTATTTATTTATTTGACAGAGAAAGAGAGAGATCACAAGTAGGCAGAGAGGCAGGCAGAGAGAGAAGGGGAAGCAGGCTCCCTACTGAGCAGAGAGCCTGATGGGGGCTTGATCCCAGGATCCTGAGATCATGACCTGAGCTGAAGGCAGAGGCTTTAACCCACTGAGCCACCCAGGTGCCCAATAGTTCATAATTTATAATGCATTTTTATTGCTTGGTTTTAGTTATAAAATTTTATGTCTATTGATATATCACATATAAATAGTAATGATACTTATATCTATAATTATTTATAGAAATTATAAAATACACTTATAGTGACCCCAAAACTCATGGCTTGTCTCTGGTTCCTTTTTCTTACAAAACCTGTACTTGGGCAGAACACATGGATGAGCCCTTGTGCGCAGGCAGATAAGAAAAATGAACTCCTTCCGTGTGGCGTGCTCCGGTTTTTGATGTCTGTGCATTCCCCTTGTGTCATCTTAGCTGTGGCCAGGGCCACAGAAGCAGAGCTGCCTCCCGTCACCATCACCCCTGCTTGGTTAAGAGCAGCCCGAGGCCCAGGCAGGATCCCCTGCCCCTTTGGGGCCCAGCAGGATTTCAGTGGACCTTCTTCTTCATCACCTCGAGCTCTAACTACAGACTCGTGGCCCCATTTCTTTGACAAGATTTATCTCCTGTGTTTGCTATTAAGGAATTCAGAGCCTCCTTCCCCCCAGCACTGGGCCATGGTGGGCTCTGTGATGAGGGCCAGGTGTGCCTCGTGTCCCCTCCAGGTGGGAGCCCTGCCCGAGGAGTGGCCACAGGGATGAGCCAGCACACCCAGTGCGGGCACCCTCCACTGCACAGGGCTGGCTCACCATCTTGGCCAAGCATGGTTTGCATCAGAAGAATGCCAACATGGCAGTCTTCTGTCTAGAATCGTCTAGACGACTGCAACTGTCATTTTGTTGACTTAGTTCATGACCTCAAGCTGACCTTTGTTGTGTTATTTCTGCCACTTTTTAGATACCATACAGCTTATTAAACACAGGGCAGAAAACCCCCTTGGCCTTCACCCCCCCTCCCCATTCACCATCTTTACAAACCAGGTGCCTGCCGTTTCTCTCTGAGTGTGCGGGGCCCATAGAGCCGTGGAGTACAGACAGACCCATGGTCAGGGGCCACGTGGGCAAACAAAACCCCAGAATGTAAACCCAGGCCTTTTGTCCACATGATGCAGTTCCAGCCCAGCGCTGTTTCGCTGGAGGGACAGCTTCACCCGACTCGATGGTGTGAAGAACTGACCTGCCGCCTCTGGGCATGAAAAACCTGCCGGCTCCTTCCCTCACCACCTCTTGCCAGGTATGACTTGGCTCCCTCCTGTGGCCAGTCTGCTTTCCCCTCCTAATTCCTGGGCTTGGCCACGGAGGGGTCTCAGAACAGCCAGGGGAGGTGATGCTGGGCTCTATTCCCCAGGGACAAGGCTGCTTTGAAGTGTGTGGTCTCAGAGCCCACTCAGCCACGATAAGTAACAGTGTCCCCATCAATGTGGTTTTTTTCTGCATGGAAATGGTTGAGAATAGTCCAGACGAAAGCTCATCACAACTCTGAAGAAATTTCTTCTTAACAACTTTCTTGTCCTGCTAATTGGCAGGAAGCGAGCGGAAGTAAAGCAGTCTGGAGCCTGCAGGCACAGAGAGAAGGCAGTGAGGGTAGGGACCCAGCCTCCCTGGGTCCCCCGAGCTCACGGCCCGTAGAGCACTTGTTCTGTCAACAACACTGGCTTCCTGCCTGCCCCACATAATTTGATGAGAGCCTGATTTGCCTGCTTTTGCCCTCACCTCAGATATGTGTGGTAACCTAAAATGGCTTCATTTATGGGTCTCTTGCTATTGAATCTCTGTGTAAAAGTTGGGATCTGATGTGCTGGAAACGCAGAACAGATTTCTAAACCCTGCGTTCTGAGAACGCGAACACCACAGAGTGTCTTTTTCTCTTTGAAGTTTCAAAATATCAATCACAGTATTGTAGCCAATGACCCTTGGTAGGCCGTTCAAGGAAAAGCAACCCACAGTTTGGAAACAAATGGCAGTCAGGGTTGGAGGCAGGGACGGCGAAAAGGGGAAATGGTCCCTGGCAGTCAGTCCGGGGCCTTCCCGTGTCTGTGCACTCATTTTGAGGTTTCTTTGTATTTCTTAAACGTGGTTTTTAAATGGGGGTTTGTGATTTTGTAACACCCTGAATTTACAGGCCTTTTGAAGCCAGAGGAATTGTGGGGTGAGGGTGAGCATCGGCCTCTTTTCTGGGGAGAATGAGGCAGAGCTGACCTGGGACTTTTCCCCGGGAGGGGGGCTTGCAGACCTTCGACTTGGGGAGTAGTCTTGATTTCACGTTTCCTGTGTTGTCTTTCAACCACTTTCCCCCATTTTGGTTTGGAAAGCCACCTTTCTACAATTTCCCCTTAATTTCAGTAATCTCTTCCCAAGTGTCTAGGGCACTCCTATTACCTCAGCTTTTCTGTCAGAAAAACTCACACTGAAGTGCTGGAGGCCCCCTAAGCTGTCGGCACAGGGCGGAGGACAGTGTTGGGGTTTGGAAAGGTGGCGACGCAGGCCCTCCCTTGGTCATGGTGACCCCCACACGGAGTTCCTGATGCAAGTGAACGAGGTGGTCTCTCACTTCCTCCATTCCCCATAAGTGGGGAAGGGAGGGTGATCCCTCCATGTCACAATCTCCTGTCCCTTTGGCCAACTTTCTTTTTGTGATGGCAAAAAGAACGAATACTACTTATTTAGCATTTACGAAGTGTCACGCACGATTCTAAACACTTCATGGGAATATTAACTCATTTAATCCGTACAACAACCCCATGTGGTAGGGATTTTTTTTTTTTTTCAATCCTGTTTTGACAAATGAGGAAACTGAGGCACAGGGTGGTTTGTAGCTTGGCTTCATGATACAAGCATGTGATCATTGGTGGTTACACATCTCTCCATGGTGATGTTCTGAGCCAGGTTCCCATCAAATCCGCCATGTCTGTCCTCCATGAGCTGACACGGCAGTCCCAGCCCGCCCGAGCTTGCTGGGGTACTTACATTTCAGGACTCGATTTCAGTCAGCTGCTTCATTTCCCTTCAAGATCACCTCTTTTCCTTCAGTTCCAGGGAGGGGGCTGCCCTGCAAGGTGACTTGACCTGTGAGAATAGAGAATAGACTTCATTCATTCTGAAGTGTTCGCTCAGCCAGAGACTGTGAGCCAGGAGGTCACCATAAGGTCAGCCTCATTTCAGGTCTGCTCAATTCACAGACCTCGAATTCCTCAAAGTTCCTCAAAGTTTAGGAAATAAAAAGTCAGTCAGCCCATTGTCCTTCAGCTTCTTCAAATTCTGGAAAAACCACCAAGCTGGTCTACATGGAGAAATATATAACCAAAGCCCAAATAAGTATATTTAAAAAAAAAATAAGTTTTTTTTTTTTTTAGTTTCTCACTGAAGTACAATCCTGGAGATGCTCAGGGGAGAGCCGAACATCTCTGAGGAGAATATGGGGCGGTTCGGTGGGAGGCCGAGCCATGGGGCAGCACTGCCTTATGGAGTCATTACTGCTTGCCTGGTGGCTCTGAGTGGGCCTGGTCCTCGGTAGGACCTTCATACGTATGTGTGACTAGAGCGTAAACGATGGGATGAATGAGGTGTACCCATCCGTAAGGGGGTGTAACCAGCGTCTGGTCCTCAGAGCCCGATAGGCCAGAAACCATGAGGCCTACTGTGCACCTAGCGAGGGACTGTAGGAATTCCCTCCTTTCAGTTATGTTAACATCTCTACACTCTTCCCAAATTTCCGACCCTCCATCCTCCCTTCTCACTCTCAGAGAAAATAGAAACTGTGGAGAGAACTTTCTACTACCAAATCTATAAGCTTCCTTCTTCCTCAGCTGTTCTCCTCAGGGCTGCTGGTGTGGAGAAGGTGGGGCGGCTCCTCTCCCTTCTCGTCTCCACAGGGATGTCTCTTTGCAATTGATTATTCCTCCCCACCTGTGTCTTCCAGCTCCTTCTATGGGCCCCTTCCCGCCAGCACTCACACATGCTCGGGTCTCCTTTATAAGTTCAATGACCTACATTCTCACCCCTCCCTCGACAACTGCTGGCTCCTCTTTACAGCCAAACTTCTGGAGAGTTCGTCTGCCCTCCCGACCTCTCATTCATTCCCAGATTCTGTTGTCACGGGCATGGCTCTCAGCAAGGCCATCCTGTGGCTACAGAACCTATCACAGGGCTGGTCATCTCCACCTTGCCTGAAACATCTCCTCAGCTTTTATGACACGGGGGGACCCTCTTCTGGTTTTTCTTCTCATCAGTCTCCTTGGCAGCTCTCTTCCTCAGCTCTCCCCTTTATGTTGAGCTTTTTTCGGGTTATGTCCTGGGTTCTCCTCTCTTCCCGTCCAACACGCTTTGACGATTCATTGCTCCTCTTCCCACGGTCTCAAGTGTTACCGGTGTCCTCTGACAACTCCGATCGAAAGTCCGGTGTTGTTGCTCATGTTGAGCTCCAGGTGCGCACAGTCTATCCCAGTACTCATTTCCACACGGCTGTTTATGGATACCTCAAACTCAGCATGTCCAAAATTGAGCCCTTTTCCCTTCAACCACAACCCATGCCTCCTCGACTGCTTCCTCGATCCTCGACAGCCTCAAGTGAGGGGGACCGCTGCCACCCAGTGGCCCCGAGCCAGTGACTTGGGAGTCACCCTGGACTTCTACATCTTTCTTGACTCACCGCCATCCCATCAGTCACCCACACAGTACGAATTCTATGTCCCAAATGCTTCTTGAGTTTGTGCCTGTCTCCCCTCACCCACGGTGGCCCCCACATCCGGGCCACCTTGAGCTCTCACACAGGTCACGGTGTCTGCTTTCTGGGTGGCTTTCTTTCAAGTATTGCTATTTCTCCATCTGTTCTCCAAACTGCTAAGGTCTCTTTTAAAAATGCATGTTATCAAGTCACCCCTCTGATGAAAACTTCCAGTGGATTCCACGCATTTAGGAAGAAGTCCCAACTTCTTAATGTATGTGGATTGTTATGTCTTGGCTCCGACTCCTTCTCCTCCCATCTCCTGCCCCAGCTTATCTGGGGCAGAATTTTACCTTCTTCAAGGAATAAAATGTTGGGCCATCTAAATCCCTCTCTGTCTATGGCGATTGGACCAACCGCACGCAGAGCGATCGCCTCCCTGTGCATTCCCGGGGTATTTGCCCGGCTCCCGGGGCAGGCTGGGAACGTCACCTTCCCCTTGGAAGCCTGTGGTGATTCTTTGTGGTTGCAAGACCTCTGGCGTCTCGCCCTGAGGCTTACCCGTTTTCTTGTCCTCTTCAACTTCTTAACTAAGAAAGTGGGAGGGGACAAGGGTGGTGGATGCTTCAGTCTTTAAAAGCCCCAAACCCAACAAAATTTATGTGGACATTGTAATTATTACTATGCTGAATTAATGAACTCTATCCTCTCCTTCTTTGGCTGGAGGAACATAACTCCAATGAAAGGAAACAGATGTCGTTGCTTTGAGCATTTCCAAAGGAAACTGCAGTAAAATATGAAACATTGCCGTCTAAAAGCCTGCCGCGTAACGGAGATGTGCTGATACTGTTGGCGTTTGCCAGCTGTGTGTGAGTGGAGTTGGTGCCTCTGGCCCCCACGGCCCCCGCCTCATGGAAACATCCAGGAAAAAAAAAAAAAACTCAAAATGGCGCTTCGAAGTGCGCTTGGCTTTGCTTTGAACCGAAAGCCACGTAAAAGAAGTGAGTCCGAAGGAGGACTTGTGGGCTGGTGATTAAAAGTGATTTATGAGCCCAGGAGGAGGAATGAGGCTCATCAGGAAGAAGGATCTTTGGTGATCACTTTATATGCCCAGTTAGCTGATGAGAACTCTGGTTCACCCTGACGGTGAACGAGAACCAGGATGCATCCCAGCGAGCGCTGCTTCTCCAGCTCACGTCGGTGGGAGCATCTGCAGATGACCTTCCCGTTTGACCTTCTGTGTTCGGGGAGGGGGGGCATCTGGCCCCTGCCTGGTGGCTTGGATGTCCTAGGCTGTCCTCTGTAGGTGCATCAGGGAAGGGGAGACTTTTTCCCTCTCCCAGTCCTTGGATGTCCTCTTCCCCACCTTACAAGCTTGCTTTCCTAAAAAATGTCAGAGCTTGCGTACTTCCGTCCATTTTTTTCAAAGAGGTGCCGGACTCCTGTTGGTGACTGGCTTCTCCCTCTTCTTTTCTTTTCCTTCATCTCCTGCTTCATTCCTCTTCCTCTCTTCCTCCTGGCGCAACGTAGAGGCCAGAAATCAAGGAGAAAATGAAGGGGAAGCCTGCCCTTACTCCCTGCAGCGGGAGAGTGCAGTGATGGTGCCGGTCCTTTTTGATGGCGGAAGCCAGTGGGGGGCGCCCACTCTTGGCCATGAATCTGTGGATGAGTGGGTCTGTGCAGGAGATCGCTGATTTGCGGGGTCTCCGCCAGCCTCTCCAAGACCAGGAGGCCCCTGGGCCAGAATGGTGCATGCCTCAGCCCCCGCCGGTGCACCACAGAGCCGGAACGAGGGGGTGGCCCCATTGCCATTGTCACCCGAGCAAGTTGCTTTGATAGATGCCTTCATTCTTTCAAGCTGCCTGGACACCAAGGGGCTTGAATTAATAATTGACTAAAATTAATAGGCCAGGAATTGTCTAAAGGAAATGCGGTCTGGTCTTCATTTCAGCTGGATGGTTCTTGTTCCCCTGCTGGGTTTTTTGTTGTTGGTTCTGAGGAAACATTAAAAGGCTGGGGATGGGGTGTGCCCTAAGTGATTTGTGGTTTAGCCGTCTGCTTCTAAAGGAAAATACCCGGCGAACAAAAGGCCCAGCTCCTAGGTCCAGAAAACGATTTGCAGAAGCCCAGGGCCGGGTGATGGGATTTAGCGGGAACAGGAATAAAACAGGCTAAAGGTTGGTTGAGCGTGAAGTTAATATTCGGTGCAGATGTGTTGTGCCTGCCAAGAATATGAGCCTCGCCGTGTTAATAAAAGTACAGATTTAGAAGGAAAAGTGCGATCGTCTGGTTCTGGCCTAGTCGGACCACCTAGTCGGACGCCTGGGTTTTGCGAGGGGCACCTCTTCTTGAAAGGGGCGTATCAGATGGGGGCACACCGAAAGGAGGAGAACCAGATCCCGTGGGCACCCCAAACCAGGCCACGTGAGAAATGGGGGGAGGCCTGGGGAGCACATATCTCAGGAGGACAGTTGAAGGGCCAGCAGACTGTTTTGGGGCCTCTTCCCAGGAGGCCAGGCCAGGCCACCGAGCGGTGCCATCTCCGTGGGAGGGACCCCACCAGCAGAACTCTTCAAGGGGACTGAGTTTGGGGTAGCGGTGAGGACTCCGTCATGGGACTACTCCATGATCACCCCACTGGTGAGCGTGAGGAAGACGTCTGTCTAACCACAAGATTTCATGCTTTTCAAATGGACAAATGTGCATTTTTTAAGTTTAAGTGAAATTTGATAAGTGGCAGTTTAAGGACATTGCCAAAGGTGGTTTTTCTTAAGGCTACAAGAAAAAGAAGGGACAGGGGAATAGCCAGTTGCCTTTCCCCAACTGTTTAAAACTTAGGGAGGCAGACTTGCACAGTGGGGGGACATGGAAGATCGAATCAGGTAACCGTTCTTCACGCTGACCCAAAAGGCACGGCCGCCCCTCCTAGGACGGACCACCGATCTCACTCTACCGTGCTCTGCAATGTGGCTCTCAGCAGTCGTGGGATGCCCACAAGAGACCCAGGCCTGCGTCTGCAATCTGAAAGCAATACATCGCGCTTGCTTCTTAGCTGCCTTTCTTGGGTACCACTGATCCCATTTGGACAGTCAGAGACTTTCAGAAAGGTCCTGCCAACTTCAGCTGGCTTGGCCTCGCTGCCATCGCGTGGACCACCTCCCTCCAAAGACTTCACTGTGGAGTCACTCTCGGGGCTGACACTTTGAGCTGGGACTCTCCAGACTTTCCCGGCGTTTGGCCATCCAGTGAGCGGGACCCGGCCCCTCTCACGGTCCTGCGACAGGAGAGCCAAGCCGAGGGGCAGGAGGCCTCCGGTGTGCCCGTGCGCGTGAGTTGGGGCGGATTGGACACGGCCGGGAGGGGAAACACGGGAGAGAGAAATGGTGAAGAAAAACCTGCGAAACGTTGAACTGGATGTATTCTGACAGTGTGTGGGCCTATAGCCCTAACGTTATAAATCACTTTCCTGTAGAGGAATTCACTTCCTGAGCTTTGCACAGCTTCATAAGCCGGGCATGTGCGTGAGAACAGAACCTAGCCATCTGAGAAGAGAAAAATGACGGTTTGCACAAATGTGGTTGGAAACCACAGCTGGTGATTTTGTCAGCACGAGGGGCTCCCGGGCCCGGGGCCCGGGATGGCAGCAAGCTGAGACCGCTTCGGCGCTCACTTCCAGTATTTCCAGGATGGAATCTTAAAGGGCAGAATTAAAGAAATGTTTTGTGGTAGCCACATGGCCTTGAACTCTGGGTTAAAGTGTAAGTTAAGGAGGATATGGGATCCGAGGATGAGCCCAGGTCTGGAGGCTGCACAGAAGCTCTTGGCCCAGGTGATCCTTTTCCAGAAATGGGGAGTCCGCCTGACTCGTGCAGACCCCGTTCTCTCTCTGATCCTGTCTGCAAAAATAGCCACGGCTCCAACGTGTTAGTGCGCAGAAATGGTGACTGCTGTTATGAATGAAAAAATCAAATCCCGGTGCAGCTCTGGTCCTCTGGGTCAACCTGAAATGTCCCCTCCTGCGTGAAGTCGTTCCCAGTGTTGTTTTGTGTGTTTCTTAAGACACTCACCTGGTATCGTAGCTGTTTTGCATTATATGTAGCAGCTTTCCTTAAGTGCAGCAGCATTTGTGGCTTCTCCGCTTGCGGGGGGGAGCTGGGTCCACGTTAAACTGACTTGAGTTCGTGCCTAAGTGACCGTTCATTAGGGAGTAACATTTCCTTGCCCAGAAGGAAGAGGTTCTGAAACTGGCCTGTGTGCTGTTCTAAGATGTATAATTGCACCTGACTCATTAACTGGAAATTATAACGCTGGGGGGACTGCAACTGAGGTTCAGCTGCATAATGAGAACGGTGAGTTCTCATAGCTGGTCTGTGGGCCCCGGAGGGTCCACTTTGTGCTGCTCAACACTCAGCTCTGGCAGCACGGACCAGCCTCCGAGGGTAGCATTGCTCAGATGGCCAGGTGCACCTGGGGGTTTTCACCTCCCCCCCAGCATCGCATCGGCAGGTGCAGAGGAGAGCCGCAGAGGAGAGCCGGTCAGTTCCTCCATCCAGGTCCTGTGCAGATGCTCACTGTCCTCCAGGAGGTCTGCACAGATTCGCTGCTCAAGGACACCCTGCGTACAGTGCCCTTTCCCCAAGGCGTAGGTGGGAAGGAGGCTGCAAAAATCCCAGAGAGCAGAGGGTCTGGTTCGTGGTATTCTCAAGGGCAAGCTTGCACCTTGGCAGCTTTCCGTTTGTTGAGAATCAAGTTCTTCATATTTATCATCTCTTGACCTTTTAAACTATGCAAGGTAAGTGTTAATTTCCATTGACTACACTTAATGCACAAGACAACTGAGTTACTGAGATGGCAAGGATCTGGCTTCAGACTATATAGCTTTCCTGTGACCTTAGTATAGCCAATGCCTAGCAAAAGGCCTGAGGCATTGTAGGGGGTTGTGGATCGTGTGTCGATTTCAATTCAATTTCATGTCTCTTTACATTCTCAAATCTTTCAATCTGGTATTTCTGTGGGCAGAAGGAAACACAGTGTTCTCTTGTGGGTCAAAGGTAAATCTAATGCTGAGAGAGACACAACCAGAGAGGGAGCATAAGCAGGGAGAGGGAGTAGAGAAGCAGGCTTCCTGCCCAGCAGGGAGCCCGATGTGGTTGCTTGATCCCAGGACCCTGGGATCATGACCTGAGCTGAAGGCAGATACCAGGCGCCCCCCCCTTCTTCTCCTCCTCCTTTAATTTAAACTGAATTAATTAACGTATAGTGTATTACTAGTTTCAGAGTAGAGCTCAGTGATTCATCAGTCTTATATAATAGCCAGGGCTCATTACATCCTGTGTCCTCCCTAATGGGACAGTTGGTTTCATATGTGGCCGGTGACATCTAGCTCCACCCATCTTATCATGGCCTCTGGCTCCCATGGAGGTCACACAATGCCACCAGACCCCACTCTGCTACCCCAGCAGAATCTCTGCACTGCTCCCGGAGGGTTATTCTTGGAAGCCTCTCTGGGAAGTGCGTTGGCCAATACCTTTGTCTTCTACCTCACTAGCTCAAGGTCAGACGTTATGCCCTAGAGTTTTCCCAGGGCTGTGTTGGCCCTTTGGTACAGATGATGGTCTTCCCAGTAGCTTCTAATGTGATGGGAGCAGAGAGAAGAGCCTAATAATGAGAGGCCTTTGAGATGCGCACAATTTCTTTGTCCTTGAGTAAGAGGTGTATTAATCTGTTTGCAGTCATATCCTGCTGTTTGGCCTTGGGGCAGAAGTAAAGGTGAACTGTGCCGAGGACTAAACGCAGACTGTGCCCCCCATGTTACAGCACACGGGAACGTGCCCCAAAGTCCTCGTTAGTCAAGAGACGCCGTCCTCTCGCCATGGGCCGCAGCGCTTGATGAACCCCTGCCGTCTCCTCCCATCTGTGTCCTCAAAAGAATTCATAAATTAGAATTTCATGCCTATTCTTATTTCTTTATTGTCACGTGTACCATCTGTCCCCAGGGCCCCAGGGCCAACAAATTCTGCGTATTCAGTAAATCAGACCACTTCTTTAGCATGGTTTCCTCATTTTCACGATGACGGGGTTGAACTAGGTGACCTTTAAGGTCCCCTTCAAGACAAAACCCAGACTATCTGAGAGCACCCTGAAAGCCCGTGAATACCCCCAAAGGCTGAAGGTGTCAGCATCTGTCTCTCGTCTTCTGTCCAGACAGGTAAGGGGTCCTAAGGATGCCCTGAAAGGCAGTGGTATTTGTATTTAGAATTCCCATTTTCTAAAGCACCGTCATCAGGCCACCTATGTCCCCCAGAGCTGGGATGCCCTGGTGTTTCTGGAAGATCCTAGCTAGCGGTCCCCTGCCATGGGGAGCCCTGGCAGGCCTGGGGGCAGGGTGATGGTCAAGGCCTGGAGATGAGCAGCGCTTCATGGCTTTGTCTAGCAGCAACCCATGAGGTGACGTACTTGGATACCCTGTGTCTCAGTTTCATTTGGAAATGGATAAGGAGGATGCTCTTGGATCTTTCCATGTCCACAGATTCGGTTGAAGTTTTGACCATGAGTATCAGTGTTTGTAAGGGGCCTGCTAGTTGATAGAGGACTTTCACCTTCATGATTTCTTGTAATCCTTTTGCCACCAGGAAAACCAACTAGGTATTATTATTCTTGCCCTCTTGCAGGTGGGGTAACTAAACCACTGGGAGACTGATGGCTTGCCCATTATACTAGAATAAATAAGTGGCCCACTAGAACCCCGATGTTTAGATTCTAACTGCTGGGCGTTTTCCCTATGCCCACATTGTTGCCCAAGAAATTCTAGACTAAATCTGTCCATAACTCTTTTCAAGCTGAGGACGGCCCATTTGGATTTTTTCATCATTTTGGCCCAAGTAATCACTCTGTGTATGGGTTCTCTAGTTCTTGCTCCTTACACTCTCTGTCTCTTCTAGCTCATTCACATTTCTCTGTTACATGGTGCCTTCACTGAAAAGGAATTCTGGTGAATACAATTTTTCTATAGTTTGTTACACCTGTAGCCTCCAAGACCTGCTAGATAGATACGTGTTTTTGGATAAGTATCAAGGAAAGTGAGGAAGGCTCCATCTTTTTTTTTTTTTTAAAGATTTTTTTTTTTTAATTTATTTGACAGAGAGAGAGAGAGATCACAAGTAGGCAGAGAGGCAGGCAGAGAGAGGGGGAAGCAGGCTCCCCACTGAGCAGAGAGCCCGATGCAGGGCTCGATCCCAGGACCCTGAGATCATGACCTGAGCCGAAGGCAGAGGCTTTAACCCACTGAGCCACCCAGGTGCCCCAGGAAGGCTCCATCTTGATGCATACAAAGAACATCTTTTGTCCATACAGTTCTCATGTCCATCCTCTCATCCACTCATACATCCATCCATTCATCCATCCACCCATCTTTCCATCCATCCATCCATCCATCCATCCATCCATCCATCCATCCATCCAGATCTATCCAGTATTGATTGCACACCTATTATGGGCTGAACACTCCCATTACAATATGGCCTCCATATGTAATATGGCCTCCATATTACAATATAGAACAAAAACTACACAGGACCTTCCACCATGGATCTTAAAGTTCGTTGGAGGATATAGAAAAATGGGCAAGTGCAATTTTGTGTGAGAAGTGGTCTGACAGAGGGAGTACTGGCAGTTATTCAAGCTTGCATAAATGAACCTTTTCCTTCTCTGTCTTTAAATTCTTGCTTAGATTTTACTTTCCCTAAAGGGCATTCTGCTAAGATTATTATTCTTTTGACATTTGGCATTATTCTACCTTATATAGTTATTCTTTAATAACTATATAATTCCCTCCCTCTCTCTCTCTCTCTCTCTCTCTCTCTCTCTCTCTCTCACACACACACACACACACACACACACACACACAGAGAGACACACACAGCTATTTTCAGGGAAGATTTTGTGAGACGTGGAACACAGGGCTCTCACTTCTGTCCGATCCTGCACTGAGCCTAAGGAGATAGTTCCTGGATGAGGATAGCCTTGTGCTCACATGGACACAGTAAGCAGTGCCAAGGTGGGTTGCCCTCCCCTAGTCCTCAGGGTCATGGGCACAGCACGAGGGTCTGAGGTGAGACGAGGGATGGCAGGCGCGGCCAGAAGTCTAGCTTGAGAGCATGGGATGTTCCCTTCGGAAGGTCCCAGGAGTACTTAAGGTAGGGGCTGCTGAAGATCCTGCCTGCGTGCTTAGGCTGGGATGGGGGAGGTCTGCTTTGCACACGCTTCCTCAGTTGGATCCTAGGGCTCCTGTTGGCAGATGTCCCATCTTTTGTAGACTTTGTAGTATTGTGTGTACATGCCAGGCTCTCAGAAATGAAGTATCAGCGATTTCTCTCTGGCTTGTGGAAGTGTTCACACAGATCTGGGTTCAAAGTGTGGCATTTGTCACTTATTGACTGTGGCTTCGGCCCAGTGACCCCACTTGAAGTTTCACTGTATGTTTTTGGCTGCCACACCCTGGTAGTGGACTTGGCTCCGAGCTGAACTCCTTCCCTGCTGCCCCCCGGCTGCCATCTTGAGCTGTCTCATTCCTCCTGTAGTCAGAGGCCCGCTCAGAGGGGCAGCCTCCATGCAAACCCTTCTGTTGCCTCAGTTTCTCTTTGGAACGTCTGGAGAACTTCGTCTTGGCTTCCTTGTGGGCGCTTTTCACTTTTCTGCCTTTGATGAAGGTGTTTTTGCTCAGGGCTGACTTTCCCCATGGTCAGCAGGGACTGTGAGGGAGGAAGCGGGCATCATCGCAGAGGACACTAAATCGAGGAATGCGAAGCCTTTTTGGCAGCCTTCTCCTCTGTGGGGACCACTTAACACAGAGAGGCAAGGGAGGCTCATTTATATAACTATTTCTGTCCACTTCAAGGCAGCCTGTCACTCAAGATTCAAAATTCCTCTTGGCGCCACACAACAGAAACCACGGGGACAAGTGTTTACCTTCTGAAATGCTATTTTCAAGTCCTTCAGCCTGTTGGCCGACTCCGAGCCCATCTGCAATATTCACTGTAGACTCCTTTCTTGTAAGAGAACAAGCCTAGTGCTCTGGGTGCGCAGATCCTGGCTGGAAGGAGCCACAGAGGAAAACCGAGAAAACAGTAAGCTTGAGTATCAGCATCAAAACTGCAGAGCATTTTATAAAAGCATCTCAATGGAAGTAATTAGAGTTCCTGGTGTAGTTACAGCCATTCCTGGTTCTTCGTGCTGTAAAGCTCACTCTGACATTCTGATCTCCCCTTGTTTATTTAGTCGGTCTCTGAGAGCAGAGAGCATTGATCTCAACGATTCCACGTGTCATACATCTAGCTCACAGGGCCTGCAGGCCTGCCCGCTTGGATTGGGCACCAGTCACCCTGCCTGGCCACGTGCTCGGGTTCGAGAACATCGTGCCTATTGGGTGGGGGGCAGGGCATCGTGCCTGCTGTTCTTGTCCCGAGGGGAGATTCCTTGGCACAACTGACCCCATGTTCCACGAGGCCAATGTGATGGGAACTTCTCAGCATCCCGGACCTGTGCCACCCGGTGTGTATGCCTGGAGAGTTTGACCCCAGAGCATCAAAATGCCAATATCCGTAATGACCTCTGTGGTGAGTAAAATGCTTTCACACCCATGGTTTATTTGATTCTCAGGACAATCGGTGAGGTGGCCAGGAGAATGACCAAATGCAGGATAATTCTAGTCTTTTTTGGTGGTGAGTTACAGAAACCCAGTGTGGATAACCTCAGCAAAAAGTGTATTTATTGGGAGGATATAGGAGACTCACATAATTGAAGGAACAGCTAAAGAACCAGCCTGAGACGAATCAGCTTGCCGTGTCCTTCCTTGGGACCCTATGGTTAAGAGTCAAGGATCTGGGGGCACCTGGGTGGCTCAGTCAGTGGGCAAGATGGCAGGACTGACCTACAACCAACAGATGGAGGTCTGAGGGGTAGGGGGCTGTGTGGGGGGCTCACAGCCATATTGAGGAAAAGAGCACTATCCCGGTGTTCTGTTTGGCTCTTGCCTATGACTGAGCTGAGCGAGCCATGCCAGATCTAGGCCAGAATCAGGTGACGTTTACTCCCCTACCCCCAGACACCTTTGGTTCCCATGCGCCCTGGGTAAAGGGCGCCTGTTCCCATGGGATAGCTAAATGTGGGGACAATCATGGTACTCTGCCAGCTGGCATCTCAACGGCCTGGACTCCAGGGAGAAGTCCTGGCTGACTCCTTTCTTTCTTTCCCCACGACGGGGGAGCACATCAAGTGGGAGCAGCTCTCTTGGCTCTCGGCTTGGGACTTCGGGGGAATCGCCTGGGACCCTGCCCACAAGAGGGTGAGCAGTTATTCTGATTTGTTGATAATCAGATATTATTGGAGCCTTATTAAGGGAGGAAAAAATTTATGGCTCAGTTCTTACAAAAAGAAGTTTTTGAACTTAATCTGATAGCATAGACTAACAGAATTATACTCCACAAAGTTTTACTCTGACCACAAAGCTGGTTTGGGACAGGATATACCTTTTCCTTCTTGCTGATCTTCGGAGAGGCAGAGCCCCAGGACTCTGGAGAGAGGCACCCATGATCTGTTGGCGGAAGCGCTTATGAATGGGTAAACCGTGTGGTGCATCTTCCTCTTTGGGACACTCAGAGAGCAGGTGGGAAGCTCACAGTGATTAGTTGAGGACACATCCAGTGATAGCTACGCTGTCCCTCCCGGGCGAGCCGAGGTGTGTGGAGGGCTTGGGCCCACGGACACTGTGCGCCCTTGTATCTGGCGGGCACTTCTAAGATTTGTCTTTTCTGCTTTGGAAATTTCACCTCTCATCCCCAATGCCTCAATTCATTTGCATAGAAGTTACAGCCTGGCCTCAGCTTTGGGGAAACTGAGGCATGGTCCCTGCTGGGGCCAGGGGTGTGGGAAGAGCCGCATGGCTCGGGGAGGGCATTGTGTCATGGCAGGAGGTGGTTGGTGACAGGACAGCTGGTGACCGATCAGCTGGGCGACAGTAGCCATCTGGACTCGTGAGCTGTATGCATGTTTTCCGGGATTGCCGGAAGCAGGCAGATGGGATGGAGCTCACACTATTGCTCTTTGGATTTAATTAAGGGACCTCCGAGTAGCATAGAGCCATGGGGACACGTGTCCTGCAGGCTGCCATCCTCTGCTCCCCTTAGTTCTGTGACCCCTGGGCTCTACGCGTTCCCCTGACCCGTTCGCCTCTCTGAGGGTCCCGCAGGGTGGTGACATCATCTCTTGATCCTCTACTGTGTCCCCTGTGGTCACGGTGACACCAGCTGTGTGTGGAGGGAAAGACGACCGACCGCGCACTGCTCTCGCACCCCTGGGGCAAAACTCCAGGCTGTGTCCCCCACCTCCCGCACAGTCTATCAGCAGCACTTCAGGAACCTGGGCAAGGACGACCACAGCGCCAGAGGAGGAGCTTTGTGCCGGGATTGTGCTCAGAGAGGCTGGGACCCTCGTGCCGCTGACGTTGCCGAAGGGTGCCCCCAGGCCAAAGACGTCGACGAACAAATTCAATTAAAAGAGAGTTGGTTTCTTCTGTAAGGTGGAGAGTAATGTAGCTACAGGGCTGAGTGATATTTTGGGTGTTGATTTTGTTTGTAAATTCTTATTCCGCAAACAACTTTAAGTCTGTCTATAAAGCCCTTACGATGCGAAAGAAAAAACGGTTGTGGGAGTTAGAGTGGACGGAGAACGGAGGGTGAAACCAAGGAGACGGAAGCCGAGAGCGGGCGATGCCTCCCTTCCAAGGGAAGGACACCAAGCGGCTGCCCGCAGGGGGCAGGGCGCTCGGAGGGCAGGGGTCTCCCTCTCGGCTCAGCCGCCGAGACTGCTGAACATCTCTCTACGTTTGCCTGCAGAGCTTGTTCAGAAAAGGGAGAAACACTCTCGCCTCTGTACCCACACCCGGAGCTGCCTCCATTCTGTCGTGTGCCCTGCTGTCCCTGCTTTTTTTCTTCCGTCATACCTATTCCCGGTCGAGACCCACGGTGCTGTGGTTTCAACCAGGGGCTCGTGCATCCGAGATTCTTGCTTTGCCATCCTTGAGGAGCTCTAGACTCCCAATTCCAAACCCAGCGCCGTATGCTCCCAGTTCTAGGCCCTGCAAACATCTCAGACGGATCGCGTCCGAAGTGGGACTGGGCTGTGTTTCTTGCAGCTCTGTTCTCTAAGCTGCGGAACGACAGCTTCTGTCTGGAATGCCCCACACCCCTTCTTTTCTGGTCTGGGGAGTTGCTATTGATCTTTCAAGTCCTTCTCAAAGGTCACCATCCGTCTGCTGCCCTCCCCTCTGTGTCCCCGTGTCTCCCCTGGCCTGGGGCTGGGTCTCTGTTGTCATTGCTCCATGGGTCACTGTGATCCTTTGTTTATGTCTTACTCGAGAGCTTGCTCTCACTAAATACGTACGTATACCAGGGTCCAGCGCAGAGTTTAGGACCTAGGAAGTCCTCCCTAGCTGCTTGTTGGTGGATGCAGGAGTGGGCAAGGTGAACTCTGATTGGCTAGGAAACGTTGGTCCCCGTTACTGAAACAGGAAGGACAGGACGCAGGGGCTCCGCTCAGGGGAGCAGGGCTGCGCTGTGACTCGTCATGCCGGTGGGACCAGAGTGTCTGCAGGGGAGAGAAATAGGGGGAGTCCCACAGAGAGGACAGTAGCAGAGGCAAAGCACGGTACGGGTTTTGGTTTCTAATCCCTGGGAAGAGCTACAGAAAATTGATACTGTGCTCCAAAACGTAGCCGTCAAAATCATTCGGCCTTACTGTGGTAACAGTTTGCCTGTGGCTGATTTAATGCTCGGCTGTCTTCACCTCTGAAACGTCCCAGAAGCTCTCGGAGCTGGTCGTGTTCTGGGGGATTACTCCAGGCACGATCTCTCTAAGCCTGGGAAGCAGCGGGGCTCGATTAAGTGAAGCATGGATAGATAAGTTACAACTGGAAAGGAAAAACTGAGAGCTTTCGATGCAAGATGAAATACTTGTGTTTCTCAGAAGTTTGCCCCACGTTATGCAAAATGCGCTACGGTTTGCTGCACTAACGCCAGGAGAGATTGTGGTCGAGGGTCTTATATTATATATTATTATATAAAAATAATAATAATAAATAACAACTGTTGGAAGGCTGATTCATCTTTAAAATACTAAGGATGACTTCAGATAGTTAAGGTGCCTTAAAATATTTACGATGTATTTTAGACTTTTTGATGGGCAGAGTCCCAAAGAGAAGGCAATAAAGCCATAAAGACTTCCCCAGTCCGGACAAAAGTGGAAAAGGAAGATGTTATCCAGGTGATAGAATCATGAAAAGCTTAAGCTGAGGTAATGCTCAATCTGGTAGCCAGAAGGGAATTTCGGGGATAGTAAAATGTTTACATGTACTGTGAAGAACAGGATTTTATGGGCTGTATTATGATAAAAGTGTGGAAGAAGGCTAAGTGAGGGATGCCACATCGTGTCTGGGTGACCTCACTGAATCTCATGGCAAATGGGTGGACTGCCGGTTCCGTGGCTCCGTGGCTTTGGCAAGCATGGGTGCAGTCACTCACCTGTCTGTACCCCAGAGGGGGACACATGTACTGAAAGGTATTTTTAGGACGTCAAATCTGATCATTAGTCATTTTTACAAGCACAGACTCATTTTAAATCTGAAGCTCTCTGGAAGGTGAGAAGTATGAGAATTAAGTAGGGACTCAGGCTCCAATATCATTTGATGCACATAACCTTATGAGCTCATGTGACCATGTTAGTGAGGATTTTCAGGAATTCTGTCTGGGAGACCTCATGTGGACAGAAGAAAGAGGTGTGCCAGGAAAGGACAGAAAGGTGACAGGTCCGCGGGGGATGGGGGGCACAGACCCAGTCCCCAGGGGATGGAAGATGAAGCAGCCAGCAGAGGGGTGTATGTAGAGGATGAGAAAGGGCTGTTGTGCCCTAGGTGGGGGCAATCTCAAGGGACAAGGTCCGAACTTGCCCTTTTTACTGGAGCCCGGACCCAGGCCCCCTCCCCAGTCCCCCAGACCATACCTGTGTCTTTCAGTGCCTTCTAAGCCCTGCTGGGTGGGAGCAGCTTTCCTTTCTCTCTCTTAGACTCAGGATTCCACCTCAAGTATGGGGCTGGGTCTCCTAAAGAGGTGGAAAGCGTGAAGATGAGCTCAGAGGGTCATCTGGGGATCAGGCATCCATTGTATCTGTTGCTTTCAGGGGCCAATTTCTCTTTAGGTTCAGGGTTTTTCCTTCTTCTGATTGGTAGTTACAAGCTGATCACGTAGCATGAACAAAAACAACAGCCCCCCGGAACCGGACATGTATACAGAGGGACTTCGGGCAGACTGTGTGCCAGGAAGGGAAAGGAAAAGACACCCCTGTTGGCAGAGTGCCTCTGGCTGCCTGGGGCCATTCCTCCAGGGCACAGTGTGTGCAGGGAAGGAACCGAGCACACTCCCTGCACGGACGCATCACGTTCTCAAAGGATCTTGCCAGGGAGAACTTTTGACCTCCCTGTTGTATAGATGGAAAAAACAAAGTCTAAGGGAAATTGAACAACGTGCCCGCAGTCACACAGCTGAGGGGCTGAGCTGGCTTTCGACCCAGATCTGTCTGGCTTTCATGTCTGCACGTTATCTGCCCCCCGCCCCCCTGCCCCAGGACCAGAGAGGGCATTTTCAACCACAGGACTTGGGGAATAATCCCAGATCTCTAATTCATAGTGAAATTTCTTGATGAAATTTAAGAGAAGGGAAATTGGGCATAAGCCCTGAAAAGTACATTGGCTCAGCTGCCTTCGGGAAACTCAGTCCATGGAAACATATAGAAGGATATATTATAAACCACTGACCTGCCCATCCTGGGCCGTGGAGTAATGGATGATAAGCCCAGGCTCATCAGCTCAGCTGGGGCTTGACCTTGTGGGCGGGACACGTGTGTGTAGGGCAGTCTGCCAGTTAGGGGCCCTGTAGGGCTTTCTAGATAACTCAGCATCCCTACAGACCAGTGGGTATTGGTTTTGCCATATGCTAAATGTTCAGTTCTGTTGCTTTCATTGATAGGACAGGGCTTGCCATTTTGCATCTTGGCTATTGTAATGATATCTGGAATGATCAGCAGGATGCAATAATTAATTAAACAAATATTAACTGAGTGCCTACCGTGTGCCAAACACTGGGCTCCATTTGGAGGGGGGCAGTGCGTGCTCTCGAATAGCGCTGTCCAGTAGAACTTTCTATGATGATAGAAACGTTCTTATCTACCTTGCCTAATATGCTAGTTACTAGCCTCACAGGGCTAATGTGACTGAGGAACTGAATTTTATTTTTTTTTTAGGAACTGAATTTTAAATGAATTTTAATTAATTTAAGTTTAAATAGCCACATGTGTCCAGAGGCTGCCCTATTGGACGGTACGTGTCTAGATTGGTCTTGGGTTGTATTTTGAAAAATTACCAAAATGGAAAACATTCTGTATACTGGAAACATCCGTTTGTAAAAACTTGAGTAAAATTGTACGTTATGCACGAATAATGGTTATAATAAATGTCGTGAGTAGGTTTGCTATGTATTGATTTATTCAAAGACATTTCGGGGGTGCCATCTACGTATCAGGCACTACGCTAGATCCTGTGGAAGGGAAAAATGGTGTGGAATGTGGAAGGCCTCATCCAGGCTCTGAAGAAGCTCCCAGCTTTGTAGATAAGCGCCTCTACCCACATATGAGCATTTACACACCCACACACAGAAATACCAGGGAATCGGCTCCCGGGTGCCCCTTAGCAAGTACGCCGCAAAGTCCCAGGTGGCCGACACTTCCATTCATCGGGGCAGGGTCCAGAGGAAAACGGACATTTCTTTTTGAGAACAAAGAAACCTTTCCTGGAAGTCCCCCCAGCCTCCTTCCTGTCATATTTTCTGGGCCCTGATTTCAGCACGTGTCCACCTTGGCAAGAGGAATGGATTAGCACGACTTCCTTAGACTAGATTTATTCCCGTGGGTTCCTTCGGTTGTGGGTGGGTCCCTGAACAAAATCCGCATTCCGCTGGCAGGGACCGGGGATGGTGGAACAGGTTGAATAGGCAATCGCTGTCCTCCTGAAAAGCTCCCATCCTCTGAATCAGACGGGGTTTCTCCAGTCCCCGCGCTGCGTTCCTTCCTTTGTCCTCCTTTGCACTTTTCTCTGTTAATCGTGAGCTCACTGAGGGGGCTGGACACGCTTTATTCATCTTATCTTTGAAAGCGCGACACCCAGCCCTGTTCCAGCCATACGAAGAGCTCAGTAAATATTTGTGGGATTGGATATGCATTTATTCAAGCCCCATTCCCATCTTCTCTCGTGATTTCTTCTTTCAGAGGCTACACCTGTTGGTCTGGCTTGCAGCTGGAATCGGAGAGGAAATTTATATCCATGAATGGCGAAGAAGCAGAGCGAGCAGACACGTGGTGGCTGAAGCCGGCAAACAGGCTCACGAGAATAATTTGGGACGAGATGACTGTTAGAGGCTTTAGAAGATCAACCAGCCCACCAAACATAAGGAAGTTATATGGCGCCGTTAGTGCTGAAACTTCCAAATGGACGCAGGAATCAAAGCCTTCCAGAAGCTGACGTGATCGGCACTTGGAATGGGTCTCTATTAATTTACACGGGCCATAAAATCAGCCTTATCTAGAATCTTCCACTTACAGCCCTTGTGATTTTCTCTCTTCATTTTCACCTCTTCTCTTCTGCTTGGCTTCCTAACTCTTGGGTATCTGACTCCGGGACATCTGTAGCTTCTCGGCTGGGAGGTTTATGGGGTGTCAGATGCCTACCTATGGAGAACTCTTCCTGTCTCTGGGAATTAGATGTGAAGAGACAGAAAACAGGGCGCGAGACTGCGTACACCTTAGCTCCGAGTGAGGTCATCTGAAAGCTATGTTCCTGGACCTCGTTATCTTAGCTTCCCGCAGAAGAGCATCCAACGAATTAAGATTGAACATCATGTCTTCAGAGGACACAGAAACGTACTTGTGAAGAGCGAACCAGGGTATTCTGCAAAAGCACAGCAGAGGACTTTATCATGTCGCCCAAAGTCCTTTTTATAAGAATCTCTACGGCTTTTGTTTCTCTGAGCGAACATTAGATTCATGGGGGACGAGTATACCCCAGACAATGATGGGGGACTCAGGACTGAGTCTGGCCCCCGATGGCAGCCTCTGTCACATCCTGATGGCTGGTGGGATCCTTTTATTTGTTCCTTTCAACCGATTTCGATTCTGGTTTTATCATTTACTTTTCTGGTGTATACTGTGGGTCATTTTGTAAGATGCCTCAAATGTTTGTGGATATGTATGCACGCATTTTTTCCTACTTACACACTCGTCTATGTACCTACCTACCTACGCATTACCTACCTTCCTAGCTATGCAGGTGGTACCTATCTCCATCAGCCTGCACTTCCTTAAAGTAACCGAGTTGTTTTTCTTTTCCTTCTTTGGCCCGCGGATTCAGGCATTTCCTACAAATAATTTGGAGGAAGCAGAGACAGATGTGCAGTGCAGCTTGACTATGGGGTGGGAGACCTTGGGCTAATTCCGGCTTAGCCTCCTGCCAAATGTCGCATCCTTGGTAAGTCACATATCCTCTAGGTGTTTCTTAGGTCATCTTTAAAATGGGATAATTATATCCACTTTGCCTTTTGAACAGAGGACATACGTGTTTTGCTGTGTTGACATATAGAAGGTCGGACGGAAGGTGGTTTGCGAGGATGAAACCTTTGGCCAGTGGCCTGGACAGCTCAGCTGGTGTCTCAGGGCATAATTAGAGGGACTTGAAGGTCATCTAAGTGCCTCCCTCCATTACCCCTAACGTTTCCACCTTTAGATTAGTTTTTCAGGCTCCCATTGGAAATTTGCGTATTTCATGGGTTATTGACTGAAGGAAATCAGATTTCTATTTTGCTTTAGCTCTGTTCCATTTTTGCTAAAACATCTGGAGAAAATGAACGACATCTTATAAAGTTTAGACTGCTACTAGCTTGAATGTGGTTCCTAAGTTAGATGGCCTTTTTGGAACATGGTATCATGGGTAGATATTTTCAGACGAGCGCATCTTCTGCGTCTGTGCTGTGGTGGTCCACAGTTCACTGGTCTACGTGAGCACAGACCTGGCCATCCTTTGATTCTTCAGGGCGTGTGACCTTTTAGGAGAGAAATGGAGCTCTCACGTGAGAGGTGTAGGATGAATAAGTGGTAGTAGAAAGCAGAGTGAGAGGGTGAAAGAGTAAAGAGGGTGGCAGGGTGGAAGTTTCTAGAATACTTCGTATTCAGTATTAGGCCAGAGGTGAGCTTTCTCCATAAATAATGAGGGAAGCTGGGCCTTCTAGCATAATAGGCTCAAACTGACCTTCTGGAACTTGGGCCTCAACCCTATTTGCAAAATATTGCTCTTTTTGCATGGTTTGGGGGAGACTCAGGAGTGACTTAGGGAATCCATGTGGCTTCCCAAGCAGGAAACCAGACCCTTCATTACTTCCACAAAATTCCACCGACCTCCCACTTCCCACATGGGTTCTTCGTTTCTGTGGTACAAATGGGATGGATTACCCTTGTACTGATAAGGAAAACAAGGAACCAGAAAGATTATTGAGCCAGAAAGTTTACTTGTTGAAAGTCACACAACTAGTTACCGGCAGGGCTGAACCTGGGAGCCAGTGTTGGGAGAGAGTGTCCCCCTCAGGCCGAGTGTGTGCCTGCAGAGTGTGCCAAGATTGCTCTTTTCCCCAGGCCACCTTTAGAGTTGCCCTTGCTGCCGATGCCCTTGAGAAATGGTGACATCTCCCCATCCTGTGCCCCTAAAAAGCAGACTTATTTATTGTTGGCTGTGAAAACAATGGATTCCCCAAGCTCGGGGCTTAACACCAACCCACTTTACCTATAATAGTGACCGGGGCCGGGGATCACTGCTGTGGACCTTGAGGGCAAGAGACGCTGGTGCTATTATGGTGGTGTTCATGCCACCTGCTGTGTTGTGAGTAATACAGTCCTTTGTTTCTGACCCAGCAGCTCATGTTTCCTGCCAGTAGAATCAGGCTAACCTGTTGGTGTGTAAGTGGGGTAAAGTCACATCTTAGACCTGACATCTCGCTTCCCGATGATTCCTTGCTTCTGTCATGATCTCACCCGGAAAACACTGAAGTTCATTTTTGCCTTGCTGACTAGTTCCTTGTAAGAATCCTAAAGAAATCTTAGCTGGTGAGAACAACTCTGACCAGGAGCGAGTGTTCCAGGCCCCTGAAGCCTGGCAGAACCTCCTCACACACGTGGTCCACAGAAAGTGAGGCCAACTCTCTCCAAGACGTATCAACCGCTAAAGAAGTCTGAAATGATAGCAGGTGTTTTTCAAAATAACTTTCCCTTTATTGACTGAAGTAGATAGGCCTCTGTCATGAAACCTTTAATTGCTCATCAAATATTTGGCTAAAGTTGAGTCATTTTCTTTCAGGGGGAAGTTGGCTTTCTTAAATCCCTAGCAAGTGAGAGGTTTGTAAAAAATTTACCAAAGCACCCTTTGTGTGTATACACAATGGTTAATCGTCAATAAATAGACACTTTTCTTTATTGCCTAGAGGTTCTGTCTAATGTTTAATTTTTAAAAATTGTACCACTTATAGGAGGTATCTTTCTTTTTTTAAAAATATTTTATTTATTTATTTGACAGAAAGATATCACAAGCAGGCAGAGGCAGGCAGAGAGAGAGGGGAAGCAGGCTCCCTGCTGAGCAGAGAGCTGGATGTGGGGCTCGATCCCAGGATCCTGAGATCATGACCTGAGCTGAAGGCAGAGGCTTTAACCCACTTTAACCCACCCAGGCGCCCCTATAGGAGGTATCTGATGTAGTCAAACTCCTAGAAAAAGAAATAGAGTGGGGGTTACTGGGAGTGTCGAGGACGAGGACGAGGACGGGGGTTGGTGGGGGGAAGCGGTGAGTTTTTAGATAGGTCCAGAGTTGCAATTTTGCAACACAAAAAAGTTCTGAAGCTCTGTTGTCCAACCATGTGAATATACTTACCACTAGTTCATGTTATGTGCTTTGTGTTTTTTATCCTACTCAAAAAATTGTGGAGAACCTCAGTGTAGAGTGAACACAGTATTGATCCTATAGTTTTAACTTCCCTGGTTGATTTAAATTCATAGGCTCATGCTGTGGGAAGAGGCAACCTTTAGAAAAGGGAAAATTTCTTTTGCGCTGAATTTTAGAGAACTCCTCAGGCTAGTAAATAGCAGTTAGTGGAATGTCTGCTCAGTCTACGGAAGTACACCACAGTATGAAATTTGAATACACTTCACATTTCACTAAAGATCATTGCATAGTTTCTTGTGTGAAAGGATCATATCCAGGCTTATTCATTTTCCAGCCATTATAAAAGATCACTAATTAAGGAAGACCCTTCTGGGCTTACATTCAAAAGGAATGAAAGCAGGGTCCTGAAGGGATAGTTCTAAACCCACATTCCTAGCAGCATTATTCACAATGGCCAAAAGGTATAAACAACTCAAGTATCTATCAACAGAGGAATGGATAAACCAAATGTGATTTATACATCTTTGGAATATTATTCAGCCTTAGAAAGGAAGGAAATTTGGACACAGGCTAAAACATAGACAGACTTCGAAGACATTTTGCTAAGTGAAATAAGCCGGTCACAAAAGACAAATACCGTATGGCTCCATGAACATGAGATGCCTGTTGTGGTCAAATTCAGGGAGACCAAAAGAGAATGCTGGTTGCCAGGTACTTGTGGGAGTGATGGGTGGGGGAATGGGGAGTCGTTGTTTAATGGATGTAGAGTTTCAGTTTTGCAAGATGGAAAGATGGGCTTCCATCTCGGTGGTGATGGGTACCCAACAATGTGAATGCGCTAAATGTCAGTGAGCCGTGTGCTCAAAAATGGTTGTTGTGAATTTTACGTTCTGTGTATTTTGCCACAGTTAACAATGATAAATGCTACTTAAAAAACCCCACAAGTTAAGGAAGAACCTCACCAATGTTCCATTCATTTCTGCCAGCCACTGGTCCAAGCTCATAGGATGGTCTTCCCAACACTTCACAGGCCAAACCAACAGGGTCTACCATGACTGAAATATATACTGTTTTGTCTCACTGTCTTATTTCTGACACCGTGGTCCTCTTGTCTGACGAGCCTGGAAAGTGGCTTAAAAAAATAGGACCTGCCTCCTGTCCCATTTGGCATTCTTCCCACGTTCTGAAGCATTTACAGTTTTCTGCCGGGCACGTATGAGGAAGATTTTCTAATATCAAAGATATTTTTCTCATTAGAAAAAGCCTTTGATTTGGCCTTAAATAATTATCCCTGAGTGAGATGTTCAAATGTGTCATTCATAAAAACTGGTGATTCTTAAGTGAGAACATCACCGTATTGACGTAAGTTGTCTGTTAGCTACTGCCCTGTGAGCCTCGCCAAGGTCAACATGACAACTGGACGTTAGCCTGCTCCTGTCCACGTGAATGTTACCTGTTCCACTAGCCCCTGTTGACAGGTGGCTGTGTGATGGGTAGGCTATTCAATGAGAACACTTACTTTCTCCCACAGCCACAGTATCCAGTGTTGCTTTGTGTGCACAATTCCTGCCCAGAAAAGAGCAGTTTGGGCAGTTAAGTCTACTGGCAAAGCCATGATGGTTGGAGACATAATTTAGTCCATATTAAAAAAAAAAACACAACAGCAGAACAACAAACCTGTATTTCCCTGATCAGCATTTATCCAGGGGTACTTAGTTGAACGAAAGGAAGGAAAGGATGAATTTAATCCAAGTAAAAAAGAAACGAATGGTGGATTTCTTAATCCAGAGCAAAGCCTGGTATAATAGAAACAAAGGACTACGTCAGGGCAACGCAGCCTTGAGTCCCTCCTTGGTGTTAAGATCTCAACTGCTTTGTTAATTCTGAATGAATAGTTGGCCAAAGTGGAAAAATCTGGGAATATTAGGGAGCTCTGTCTGTCTCTACATTGAGTTGTTTCGATTCCATTGATTGTTGACTTCCATCTTGTCATCATGCGTCATCGTCTGTTGGATGTTTGGAAGCCCTGCGGGGATGTAAGTCTTCCCTTCCTCTAGCTCTAAGAGTGCATTGGCATAATCTGAAGAGGAAGGTTCTGGGATCATCACCATCCCCATCTTACAGATGAGGAAACAGAGACTTAAAGAAGTAATGTGCTCCAGGTCACACACTGAGAAAGAGGTAGATCTGGGACTGATTCCAGGCAGAGAGATGCAGTAGCCCAAGCCCACCCTGTGTGCTGAGTTGCCTCACGTCCCTGGGAAGTTGGGTCCCTATTTCTTCCAGCCTCGCATAACCTTGTGTGGTTGCTTCTCAGATTAGAGAGCCCCCGTGCTGCACTCAGAGACGCGTGGACACGTGAGTGGGGTGTCCCGTGAGGCTGAGAGAGTAGGAACGTAGAGAGCCTCAGGGCTCGGGGAGATGATCTGGCTGTAGCCGAAACAAAGTCCTGGTGTGGTTTTTCAGTCGGTTCTGCCTGAGGAGCTGACAGAGTTCTCGCTGGCAACACTCCTCTTCTTGTTGACATATTCAGCATCTCCTTAGGATGCAAACTGGCTCTGGAACACGGAGTTGGGTGGCCTCAGGCCTGTGCCACCATTAGGATCTAGAACTCCAACCCCGTTCTTCCCTGACAGCCCATCTTCTTGGGAGTTGGAAGGGTTTTCTCTTTCAACTCCTAATTGTGAGCGGATAAGAGAACTTACTGTCTGCCCGCTTTAGGAGCAAGGGGAGCTTGTCATCAGGGGTCCCGAGCCCTCCCAGAAGACTAGTGTTCTGCCCTTCCCCTACTAGACCAGGACTCGCCCCCTCGCCCCGTCCAGGACTTGGCAGACACCCCCCTCCCCACATTCCGCCGGATGAAAGAGGTAATGACGGGATCACGAATTTGGCAACACAGCTTGAATACTTGATCAAAGCAAGTCCTTGCTAAAACCTTTCTGCTTCGTTCCAAACCTCCAGAAGTACTTCTTTATACTTTCCTTTTCTCATTAGCCTCTGTTTTTAGGCTCACTAACCACATAATCTTTGGATTACGCCTTCTTGACCCCTCTCTGAGGGCGTTGCTTGCAGTGAGGTCTGTCTATTCCTGATCTGTTCTTTTTCATGTGTGTGCATTCTCTGGGGTCCGTTGTCCACTCTACTCTTTTCCTTAAAACATAAGATTATTAGAAGAGAAGTGTTAAATGACCATCTACATGGGGCATTGTGTGACGTGCTTCAATATTCCTTAGTTATGTTCCAGGTTTTGAGTCGTTGACATTCAGTATCGTCTTCTCCCCTCTCTTTTTCCCTGGGACTTAGTTAATAGCTATTCACTTACCTCTGGATACTGAAATTTGAACAGATGCACGTCCTTCACAAATAGCCCATTTGGTCCTGACTCGAGTGTTGTCGACCGTTCAGTTGACTTAGATAGTACCCTCCTCCTGGGAGAGCCTTGGGCTCGTCTCCATCCACCAGGGCCCTTTTCTTCTCCCAAGACGGTTGTCTTGAGTCTGTTCGTTATCAGTGCAGACACTTGGCTGAAATTTATCTTAATCTCTTTCTTTCCTTTTTTGAAGTTCTTACCCATTTTCTAATCGCTTCCTGCTTCTAACGACAGTTTCTCTTTCATGGTCTCTTCAAACATAGTTCTCTAAACTTCAAGCGGTTTAGATTGAACTCAGCCCGAATGAGCTGGGACTCTGGAATGTGTGACCTTAGGATACCCAGCACCTCCCATTGGCTTACAGTTGACTTGAACTTTGAGTGTCAAATCCCCCTAGGGACACACAAGTGGGACACTTCTGCCTCATACCTGCTTGTTTCTCTGCCCACTCCCTCCTCCTTCCTGTTTGGCGTGTTTGCCACAGAGACCTAACTGAACCTTCGTGACTATGGGCCCACATCTTCCGTGAGAGGGATGACAGGTGAATTCGGTGAGGGGCAGCAGGAGGAGAATTAGAGAGGGAACGTGGCTCATTGATGCCCACGGATTTCCTTCACAGATTTATGGCTGATTCTCTCTCACACAAGGCGGGATATTCTGCTGCCCCCTTCTCTGTAGACCCCCAAGAGGGGTTCTGACACATACCTGAAAAATGTTTTAAGGGGAATAAAGCTTTTCGTTCCACTGATGGCAAACGCTGGGGAGAAGTATATGTGGATTAGAGCGATGTTACGGTGTGAACACACCTGTGGAAGTCCTCTAGGGTCTGACAGGGAAGGCCGGAAGGATGGAAGAGAGAACCCTAGGGTCGTGTCACGGAGAAGAAAAGAAGATACAAGAAGAAGTCCAGGATGTTTCCAATTCTGTATCTGTGTCACAGTCTTGTACAACTAGGGGCACCACTATACCGTGAAATATGGGGGCAGTTTGCTTACATTAGGAAGGAGGCGAGATCATGATAGTCCTTGCAATGGTCTGAATGTGTGTGTCCTCGCAAAATCTCTGTGTTGAAATTCTAACCCCCAGGGCGATGGTATCATAAAGTGGGGCTTTTGGGGGACGAGTAGGCCGTGAGTGTGGAACTTTCATGAGTGGGATTGGTGCCTTTATAAGGAGACCTCAGAGAGCTCTCGTGTCCTCTCACTTGCCAAGAAATAGGCGACCTGGAATAAGGCCCTCAGGAGCACTGGTCCACGCAGGCAGCCTGCTCGTGGACTTCCAGCTTCCAGGCCTGTGAGAAATAAGCTTCTGATGTTTAAGCTGCCAGGTCTATGGGCCTGTGTGGTAGCCCCCCACGCTGACCAAGACAGGCGCTGGGATTTACCAGGAGCGCTCAAGTTTGGGGAATGTTCTGAGTAGCTTTCCTTGAAGTGGGAGGAGGAAAATGATGGAGTCTGATTTTCTCTTACTGATAAATGGAAATCGAAGTAGGTCTGCATCTTTGGCCCTTGAAAATTAACATTCTCATTCCGCAAGCAATGTCACAAACAAGGACGGTGTCACCCGCTTGACAATGAGGTGAGGACTTGCTTTAAGCTCCTCCGCTCTGCCAGCAGCCTGTGAATTTCCTTTTTCTGCTTGATGTTTGCCTGTGTAAGAAGTGTTCACTCTTAAAAAAAAAAAAAAAAGAAGTGTTCACTCTTGGAACCAGAGTGTTCTCACCAGGAGGCCAGGCCTCAGCCAACGCCCAGAGTCTTAATCTGGGCTCTGCTGTCTCTCAGATGGGTGCCCTGCCTCGAGCTGCTAAGTCTCTCTCTGCCCGAGGCAGGATCAGCTATACAACGTGCAGGGCCCAGTGCAAAATGAGGATGTGGGGGCAAACTGGTACGAGAACATTCCACCACGCACGAGGCCCGCGTGACCACACAAGTTGTCCCCCAGAGAGCCGGCCCCGGTACTCATTTGCCCGTGTCGATGAGGATACGGATGACAGCCCCCTCTGCGGGTGTCGTGGGAATCCCAGCGTGCTGTTGCTGACACAGAGTTCCGGGTGGATGTTAGCATCACCCACCGATGATGGGTTCGGATGGGTTCGGAGAAGGAGCCCCATACTGGGGTCAGTCCGCCGCGGGCTTATCCGGCCTGGACCAGACTCGTGGCATCTCTGGCAAGTGTCCTCAAGCCCTTAACGCCTCCCCTTGTGAGATGGAGACTGTGATGCTTGCCCCGTGTCCCTCACAGGGTTGCTCCGAGGTAAGTGCCGCGTGCTGACCGAGTGCCAAATCATGGCCACCTGGCTTCAGCACCAACATCCTAGGAACTCCCTTTATGTGCGTGAACTGGGTGGGAGGCTGGGGGGCTGCTCACTTCATTTGCTGAACTCTTGTCAGGTTTTTTCTAGGCAACTCATGCACCTGATTTCATTTACTCTCTCCCCTCCAGATGCACAATGCAGACAGCATCACCTCCATTTTGCAGATGCCAAAGCTGAATTTCGAGAGGTCCTTGGCGGTAGCTCTGAGGTTGCAACTGGACCCAGATCGTTTTGCCTTTGAAAGTCTGTGCTTTCCTCCGTGCCAGTGGTCCTCGGCGGTCAGGATGCGTTAGGATCCCTGGACAGCCCACCCCAAGTTCCTGATTCAGCAGGTGGATGGGCCCAGGGGTGTGCATTTCTAACAAGTTCTCAGGGCATGCTCATGCCGCTGGTCCAGGGACCACACTTGGAGAACCACTGTTTCAAACTCTCAGTCATCGGAGTCGCTTGGAGACCCGGGGAAATGCCGATGCCAGGGTCCCCACCTCCAGAGATTCCGAGGTAACTGGTCTTCCGTGTCGTGTGGGCATCGGGGTTTAAAAAAACCCAGATAGATGTAGCACGCAGCCCGTGTTCAGGTCTATTGTCCTGTGCCTCCTTATCTCCCGACATTCAAAGACGAAATGAGGCAATGGGTGTCCAGTGGCTGGATACGAACGCAAGTATCGTGTCCCCTATCTAGACCAGATACTCAGATGCGTGCTTGAGCCCTCATACAAGATTGAGACGAAATCACTGCCAAAGAAAATGAGTAACAGATGTCTGAAACATGCTGGGGCTTTAAAAGTGTTTTTCATCTCTGACTTTGAGAAAAATATTAGCTGGAACCAGATAAGAGGCAACTCCCAAGGCCAGCTGGTGCCCTTGTCCTAAGGTGCCCGGCATAAGCAGAAGGCGGTCCCGGGGCTTGCAGAACTCCCGTATTCATGCACCCTCCATCTGGGGGTTCTGAGTTCATTATATTCCTTCCCGAAAGAAAATGCTAACTATGCTTTCCGTGCTGCTGGGAAGCGGACTGTGGGGAAGAAGTATCCTGCTCACGTAGGGATGCCTGCATTTGGGGGTAGAGTTGCTGGATTTAGGAGAAAACGAGCTCCTGAAATAAACAGAGAACAAACAAAACTCTCGCAGACCAAATGCCTAGTTGCCTTTGAATGCCAGATAAACGATGAAAAATTTTCACAATCAGTCTGTCCCATAAAACATTGGAGATGTACTTATGCTAAAAAAAAAGAAAGCATTCGTTGTTTCTGTGCATTCCAGTTTCTGCGAGCATCGTGTGTTTCCTCTGAGACTCCTACCTGGGGGAGGGCTTTATTTTCACCAAGGTGTCCCCACACTCTAAGGCACATTTCTTAAATCATCTCCCCCCACCAACCCTGAGTAGGCAGAAAAAAATATTACTCACGAAGAAACATTCTGGGGTGCTGAGCTGCCTGTTAGCGAGAGGGAAAGACCAGGTCTCGAACTTGGCTCCCTTGATTCATAGCTTTGTGTTTTTTTCCCTCTTCATTCTGCTAAACTTCATCAGGAAAAACAATCCCAGGAGCTGAGCCCTAGGCTGAAGGGCAGGACAGTTAGGTATGTGTCTTAGCTTTACTTCCTTTTGGGAAATCACTGACCTCCTAAATAGAATGCATACAGCTGGAATCAGATTTACCAGGCTGTGGACGGGAACAGTTTTGGGGGGCAGCCAACACCCCCCCTTGGAAGCCCACTTTCGGGCCCTTCTAGGGCTTCTGCTGTCGGCCGCTTGGGGGCAGCAGAGGGCAGCAGATGTTCGTGAGCTGGGGGTGGGGGAGGGGTGAGGGTGCGGTGGGGGTTGGGGACGCTCTGGGCAGGGGAAGGTGGGTGCCTGCAGGAAGAGCACAGCTCCATGGAGGGGGGCAGGCCCACGTGGTCGGGCTGTGAGGTTCAGCATCAGAGTGGCCTGGTGAGCCGGGAGTTCAGTGAAAGTGGGCAGGGTCCTGGCCCACAGGGTGGGGTGGGGGTCCCGGGGAGTGGTTTCTCTGCTCTGGCCAGAAGGACCTCAGAGCAAGAGGAGCGGGGGGCAATGCTGTCCCGGTGTCTCGGGAACCTAGAATGTTCCATGAATGCTCAGCCTCGGGTGGGTCCTTCTTGGTAAGGGATAGGGAGGCAAAGCTCCACCAAAGGAGACGCAAACTTCAGTTTCTTCCCATTTCGTTCGGCTCCAGTTCCAGACCGGAGTAGTCTTTCACGTCAGAAACCAAGGCTGCGTTTTGTTCAAAGGGCCTGAGGCCAAGTATTAGTTTAGCTAGGGTGAGAAAGCGCCCTTCGCAGGATGGATTCTCAGCAGCAAACCTGTTTGTGTCTGATTGTAGGACCCCAGACCCCCCTCGAGCCTGCTGCCCAGACTGGCCTTCGGTGCTCGGGCTTGTTCCTGGGCCTGCAGATACGGTTCCTGCTGGGAAGCCCAGGGAGGCTCGAGGCTACACTGATCTGGCCTTTCCAACCAGTTAGCCCAGGAGTGTATGTGTGTGTGTGTGTGTGTGTGTGTAATATACACATATTTATGGTGTGTGTAGTTTCTAGCTGGCAAGCAACTTTTGAGTTTTGCCTCTCATACTGTTTCACAAATATTCTCTTTCTCCTCCTGTCCTCCAGTCGTGAATTCAGTGGGTCAGCAACTGAAGAGCCTTATCGGGCCATTGACCATTTTTGTGCTATGTCTTCCCTGGGTTTCTCTCCCTGTGTCGTTCTGCTATTAGACTGGGTTCTCAGACCATTCTCAGACACCTCGGGCTCTTCCACGGCCCAGCCATGTTCAGTGAGATGGTGGTGGGGGGCGGCCATCTTACCGTTCGTTCCTTCTGCTGAGGCCTGAAACTCAGGCCCTCCTCGAACACAGGAGACTCACGGGAGACAGAAGGTTAGGCTTTGAAGTGGGAGTGAGGACTCCCTCCCGGTGCCATAACAGATGACAACAGACCCAAGAACCCACCTTTGTACGGTGAATTGCGATTTATGGTTTTCCATTACCTCATTTAATCCCAGAACCCGAGCAATAAAGGTGTGTGGCCCTAATGCATTCCTCCCTGGAGAACCTGAGAGAAAATGACTCTGAGGTAGATAGTGACAATCATTTTGGCTACCTCATTTTCACAACCGAATTGAGATTTCTATCCCTGCTGTTGCTGCCATACGGTGGGGGGAGGGGGGATCAGCAGACCTAATGAGCGGGTGCAGATAAGTTTGCTACGTTACTTGCTCTTTTGGAAAAAAAAAAAAGTAATTAAAAAGTATCCCTTTGGGTATGGCTACACACATGGACAGTTTCTTTAAAAGAACGCTTTTCTTTTCCATGCTATGCATCAGTCATTTTAATTCTAAATTTTTAAAAAGATTTTATTTATTTATTTGACAGAGGGAGATCACAAGCAGGCAGAGAGGCAGGCAGAGAGAGAGGGGGAAGCAGGCTCCCTGCTGAGCAGAGAGCCCCATGCGGGCGGGGCTCTATCTCAGGACCCTGAGATCATGACCTGAGCCGAAGGCAGAGGCTTTAACCCACTGAGCCACCCAGGTGCCCCATTAAATTTTACATTTTTATATCATAGAGAAATAATACACTTGGTGGCCAAAGCTAGGAAATAGAGATAAGCAAAGAAAACAATCAAAGCAAAGTCACGTACAATCCCATTGCTCTGTCACAACCACGGCGGCCCGTTTGGTAGAATTCCTTTTCGACTTTCCTCTGTGCACACACTAACACACACTCCACCCCATTTTGTTTTATAAAATTGAAATCATTCTGTATGTAGTGTTTGGCTTTTTTAAAGATTTTATTTATTTATTTGAGAGACAGAGAGAGAGTGAGAGCGAGCACATGAGTGGGGTGCAGGGATGGGGGAGAGAGAGAAGCAGACTCCCCACTGAGCAGGGAGCCCCATGCGGGACATGATCCGAGGACCCCGACCTTGCAACCCCAGCCCAAGGCAGACGCTTAACCGACTGAGCCACCCAGGCGCCTGTGCATATAATGTTTTTGTACTCCCTTTCCCCCTTTAGTGATGCAGGATGAGCCTTTTTTGCTTGTCAGGGAATTTTCTTCTACCTTCTACGCATCATTGGCAGGGTTGTGTACTGTCCCACAGTAGGCAAGCTGATGTCCTTGCTACCCCTATTGTTGGACATCTCAGAACTTGAGTGTCCAGAGTGGAAAAGAATTAGCCCGATCCCGGAAAGTGCCAGATCTTTTGTTCCGAGGAAGGGACTGACCCAGTTTCCGAGGGACTGTGCGGGGGCACTGTCAACGCAAAGGGGTCCACAGGAGGGGGCCCGTGGAGGAGGAGGCCTGCGGGCCAGCCCTCCGTCGACCCTGCTCCCTGGGGAGTCTGGGTGTCAGCTTTCTCCCCCGTGTTTGGCTCTGAGAAGCGTGTTTGCCTGAGTGTGACCTACAAGCTGACGGTATGAATTCATGTTTCCCCCACTCCGATGAATATCTGATGTGAAACGAGGAGGGGGGAGAAAAAGATGTGCTGCTCGCCCGCCCAGCCCTGCACAGCGGGAGGATGGAGAAGTGGGAGGAAGAGATAAAGTTTCATCCCCCCAGGCATTAGGCGCTCGGTGGTTTGGAGCACATGCCTTTGATAATCGGCATTAGTATCTCTTTCATGTCACTGAACACGGAATGAGGCTACACCAAGAGGGCCGTTTCAAAGAGAAATTGTTCACCAGGCTCGGCTGGGTGGAACAATGCCGGCAGGGGCAGGGTGGGAGGGTGGGGCGAGCAGGGGACCCGGGTGGCGGCCTCCTCCACGCTGCCCCTGCAGCAACTGCCCCCCCCCACCAGCTGTCGCCCTCTGCCCGGGGACCCCCAGCAACCCCCTCCCCGGTGGCCGGCAGTGTGGTCAGGAGGAAGCACAAATCCCTCGGTGGTCCGCAGTCAGTTAGGCCCAGAGTTTGAGCGGCTGCAGACTCTCAGATATTTTTTTTTTTTCCTCTCCCTAATCTCGACTCTTTCTTAATGTTAATCTACTAGTAGATACTCGTCCTTTTGCAGACACGCTCGGGTGTCCAACACAAACATGCGAGAGAACAGCTCTTTGTTCGCTTGCCTTCAGCAATCCGGCTCCGTGAGTACCCCAGAAACTGAAAAGCTTTATGAGGATTCGCTGTTTTTGGGGCTGGAGCCTCCCAGGACCAAGGGACCGGCAGAGGTTCGATCTAGTGCCCGTGCGCCCTGGCTTTCCACTTACATCACCCAGGCAAACCGGGCTCTAAGCCCCCCTCCCCCGCAACCCTCCTGGGCTCTCCATCGCTGGCGCTGTTTAGTTTTAAATGGGCTTTGCTTCTCTTTTAATTTTTGCATTTTAAATGATGGAAAGTGAAGAAAGGCCTACTAAGGATTCCATGTGAAAATAAACACACATGATGCGTTTGAAACCCTTGACGCCCAGAAGGAAGACGCCAGGCAGCCCTTCCAATCCTTTTCCAGGAAGTGGAGGTGGGGGGCAGGCAGGGTGGGGGGGGAGATGGGACAGGTGGTTGAGAAACGAGCAAAAGCTTGGTGTGAAGTCTCCGTGGTCACTAATCAAAGGTTCAAAGCCATCTGGTGAAGTTTTATGAAGACTGCACGGTCTCCCTTCCGTCCCTCCAACGCTTTTCCTTGTCCTGGTTTCTCTTCTCTTAGATGTCCTTGGTCTTGTTCACTCTTCCACTGTTTTCCCCAGACTTTATTACATAGTGAATATATTCTTTATTTCTTTATTGAAGTTGAATTGACATATAGTGTTACATTAGTTTCAAGTGTACAACATAGTGATTCCGCAACTCTATATGTGAAGCAGGGCTCACACCCAGGGTGGCTACTGTCCCATCTGTCACCACACTATGCTACTAACGGTCTCATTGACTGTATTCCCGTGACCTCTTCGTTCCATAACCGGAAGCCCATATCTCCTACTCCCCTTCACCCATGCTGCCCAGAAGCCCCCTCGTCTGAAAGTCCCCAGTTTGTTCTTTGTATTTATGAGTCTGTGTCTGCTTTTGTGTATTTGTTTTGTTTTTTGGATTCTGCATATAAGTGAAATTGTATGATATCTGTCTTTGACTTATTTCACCTTTTTAAAAAAAGATTTTATTTATTATATTAATAAATATAATAAATATTTATTATAAAGATTTATTTTTTATATTATTTATTATAAATAAAGATTTAATTTACTTATTTGACAGAGAAAGAGAGATCACAAGGCAAGTAGGCAGAGAGGCAGGCAGAGAGAGAGGGGGAAGCAGGCTCCCTGCTGAGCAGAGAGCCTGATGCGGGGCTCGATCCCAGGACCCTGAGATCATGACCTGAGCCAAAGGCAGAGGCCTTAACCCACTGAGCCACCCAGGCGCCCCCTAGTCGGAATTTTTATGAGCAATCTCAAAGTCAGCCCGCACACGGCACCCGAAGCTAGGCGATCCTATTATCCCCTGCAAGACGTCAGGCCGTGGTGAACCCTCGTGCAGAGCTGGTCCTGGGCGCTTGCTTCCCCGCTGGCCGGCCCCTCTGTCTCACATGGACCGTGGGGCCCCTTGCTGGGCACTGGCTCGCGGAGGCCGCGGACGGAGGCCCTGTGTTCTTGAGCTTCGCCGTGGGGGTGCTGCTTCCTGCATGAACAACGAGCCCGGCCCCAGTGATCTCGATGCTTCCCACTCCTCCTACCCTCTGTCACATGCCCCTCTCCAGGACCCATCCCCGTCCGCCTTTCTCTCTCTCTCTTTTCAAAAATGTATTCTCATGTCATTCCGGTGATTTCAATCATTTCCTTTAGGTCGGCTCGTCCTGGAGGCCACTGGGAGGATCAACATTTCCTCTCATGCTTGTAGCCCTGCGGCCTCGAGCGTGGAGCCCAGAACAAACCTTGGTAAAGGAGACGTGAAGACGAGGCTGGCTGATAGTGGGGCTTTATCGTGGCTGGTGGTTGTGCCCACAAGTGCGGGGAGTGGGGACAACCGCCCCCTCTCCCCTGCGTCTAGCTCATGGCCACTCCTGGGATAGCCAGACGCAGGTCTGAATGAGTACCCATGGCAATGGCCTTTTGAATTCATGCACTGCCGTTACAACTGAAACTGCTTCCCTGGGAGGGGGAAATAATATAGGGGGGACCCGTGTAAGCTGTTGCTATCTGAAGCCCTGTTGTTTGGCTTCTCCGTACCAGTGAAGTCAGACTGTATGTGTCGGAGCTGTAATTGTATTTGTATAATTGTGTAATTGTATTAATTGCACAATTAGTGCAGTCGTATTAATCAGTGTGTGTCCATCAACACATATCATACGTGGCCTGACCTCTGGATAGTGCAGGACAGTGACGTGATCAGTAGTGAAAGGAAGAAGAAAGACTTGAAAAAGACTTGAAAAAAAAACCCAAATGAGTAAGTCATGGGTAAAGATTTTATTTTATTATTTTATTTTATTTTATTATTTTATTTTATTTTTTATGTATACAGAAAAGGTATATTTTATAAAGTATTTTGGGGGAATGATAAAATATAAGTACTTTCTTCTTCTTTTTTTAAAATTATGTGATGTTAGCCACCATATAGGACTTCATTAATTTTTGATGTAGTGTTTCATAATTCATTATTTGTGTAAAACATCCAAAGATCTGATTTTAAATTGTTTGGCTGTTAGGGTCCCTAAAAAAAAAACCAAACCACATTCTCTGTTCTAAGCATTGCCACCTTGGGTTGAGTTCCATAAATGTTCGTTGAAAGCAGCACATGTATATGTGGGAAGCATGTAAACACAGGTCATTCAATGCAGGGGATGCATAAGGTCCTATGCTAGGAGCTGTGCTTGGGTAGAAAGGTAACGAAGGCAAATCCGCTTCTCCCAAGAGGCTCCCAGTCTGGTTGGGGAGGCCAACATGGTAATAGGAGATTTGCAAAAAAGAGAGCTAAGTGCCTGCTCTTTGTGTTCAGGAACATGGAACCATGCAGAAGGGACCCTGAACTTAGCTTTGGTGGCGGAGAAGGCTCCCTGGGGGAGAAGGGATCCTAGGAATTTACAAGAATGGTGTTTCTCTGTCTCAGTATATTGTCACTTATTTCCTTGTTGAGCCTCTTAAAAGATGATGGAAAGAGGCTTTGGTGGTCTCATAACAAAACTGGTTTGGCAGGCTGAAATCTGGAAGAGTAAACCAATTTTTTTCTGGATTGTCTAACATTGTGGATACCTTGGATGAGCTTCTTGCTCCCACTCACCCAGCTTTAGTTTGCCTTCCTGAAAGTGCTGTCACTGGGGAAGTCTGGAAGCGCCCGGCGGCCTGAGCAAAGAGGTCCACATTGCCCTTCCGGCCGGCGGGCAGGAGCTGTGTGTGTGTGCTGGCACTTGGAGGGGCTCCAGCCTGGGCGGGTGTGATGGGACGAGCTGGGCAGGGAGCTGCCTTGCTTCTCAGAGGCTAGAAGGGAAGTGAGCTATGAACGGGTGCCTGGAGTGAGCGGTCCTCATTTACCGTACAATTAGCTGAAATCAAATATTCGTCATTCACTCAACCAGGAGTGGAACCAATGTTACTTAAAAAGAAAAAAATCCAACCCACTAGGAGAACAAAATCTTTAACCCTAAACCCCAGTGTGGTAGTCTGAAACCAAAACGATTTATCTTCAGTTTATTGAAGTAGGAAAAATGGAGGCGCCAGCATCTATTTACTTCAGCTGCTCGCCATTTTGCTAGACTTTGTGGCAGCCCAGAGGATAAATAGTAAGAGGATGAGAGGTAAAATAGAAGAACTTCCCTACAAAGGCTAGCCCGACTTGACTTACCCCACTCAACCTGCTAGAGGACACGTGTCATGTGCCCCCAGAGATGGGGTGTTTGGTGATGCCGGCAGTCGAGAGCCCCTGACTCCCCAAGGCAGGTGGAGGCTCTCCGTGCTCCCTCTTTCCTCCCATTTTGCTGCTTAGTTGTTTCCTCGTCTATAAAATGGAGATGATCATATGGGGGCCTGTGCTCTTGTGTCAGTCAGTTGGGATCATGTTAATTATTCACTTCCCCATTTTTTTGCCCCAGAAGTACAGAGACAAACATTCCAGTAAAAATAAAGATGATATTTGATTTCCTAAAAAGCTTGTAAGTTACTTGTAAGTTTCAGGTCTAGAGCACCTGGTAATTGAATACAGGCCACCAGCCCCTCATTCCAGGGCTATTTAATATGCACCCAGGAGGAGCCAGGACTGTGTGCTGCATGCTGGGAAGAACTACAAATATGGCGGACATGTCCTTGTCCCCCGGAAGTTCAGGACCCCCGAGCAAGTAAATGCAAGACGATGTGCAATGCTGTGAAAGGACAGTGCCTGGTGCCATGTGAGTGGGGTGAGTGATGGCAGAGTTGGAAAGTCTTCCCAGAATTGAAGCTTCAGCTGGGAGCTAAAGTAGACATAAGAGGTAATTAACCAGATGAAGGAAGAGGGACAGAATGGCATTGGGAGTCTCAGGGAAAACATTTACAGGTTTGGTCAGCAAAACGCCAGACATTTAGATGATTGGTGGCTCTGACTTTTTTTCTGATTTTTTTTTTTTAAATACTGACATTTAGGTTTCTGTCACACCGTTGAGGAAGGTGCCCCAACAACCAACTGTATAGACATCCAAGCTCGTAGCAGATCTTGGCTGGTCAGATCACCACCCTAAGTGGTGACACTCCCAGAGTGACATAGTTGTCTGTCAGTACCTGAAGTGGGACCCAAGTCACAAAGAAGGAATGCCGCTGCTGTCCCCACTGAGGGCTTCATGTGTGCTCTGTTCCCTTGTGGAGAAATGGGAAGACTCTCCTTTCCAGGGGCTGGTCACAGCTGCTCTTCTGGCTCTTGGGACAAGACTCTGAAGTCCTTGTCCTAAGCCCTGTGAGATGGAAGAGGATTGACAAAAGAGGATTTTTCTTCAGCACAAAGGGGGGATGGTCAAAATGTGACAATCTGTCACCAAAAACCTAGGGAAGAAGCATATTCCTTTATTCCCAGCTGAATTTGGGGTATTTTCTGCTATTGCCTCCCCTCACTTGCAAATAGGGTAACGGACTATCATGTCAGCCTGGGAGTAAGGTTCCTGGGACATGGGCAGCAGTGCCATTAAGGACATGGCAGCCCTTAGGACTGTCTTCTTTTGGTGGTCCCATTTGACATCACAAATATATAGGGAACAGCGATATTTCTTGTTATAGTTCTGAAAAGTTTTAAAAGGTTTTCTGTAAGTTGTAACATTTTGTTACATTCAAAACAAGTCATTCGTTTTGTTTTTGTGATTTTCAGTTTACTGTAGTTGTATATGCTTAAGAGTAGAGTTGACTTCCAGTCGATTATTGGACCTCACTTTGTATTTTATAGACTTGTGCTATCCAATACAGTAACCACTAATTCTGTGTGGCTGTTTACATGTAAATTAATTAAAATTAAATAAAACAGAGTGACGTCAGTGGAAATGGTGCCGTAAGGACTTCTGAAAATTCTTTCCTCCGTAGAAGCAATGGGAACACTGGCAAAGATAGTATGAATCAACTTTTTCAGAACTCTGGAAATGAACCAAAGGCTTGCAGCGACCCAAGGAGTGTTCAAGGAAAATAGCTAAATCTCCATAAGAATAGTGAGCTTTAGGATATTTCAACTTGTGCTATTCCTACCACCCCACGCCTTGCCCCCACTCCATTATAGTCTTGAAAATAGATAACCTGGGCTGCCTGGGTGGCTCAGTTGTTAAGCGTCTGTCTTTGGCTCAGGGCTTCCTGCTTGGTGGGGGGGGCCTGCTTCTCTCTCCCTCTGCCTGCTGCTCCTCCTTCTTGTGCTCTCTCTGTCAAATAAATAGGTAAGATCTTTAAAAAAAAAAAAAAGAAAACAAAAGTAAAGAAAAGAAAATAGCCTCTGATTATGGTGAAAACCAGCAACCTGGCAGTCACTAAAGGGGGCAGAATGGGACTGGAGCTCTTTCAAAGCCCTGTTTCCAAAGAATTGTCATTATTTGACCCATCTGCTTTTTCCCTGGGAGACCCCATTTTTTTTTTAAGATTTTATTTATTTATTGGGGAGAGAGAGAGAGGGAGGGAGAGAGGGAGGGAAGGAGCAGAGGGAAAAGCAGACTTCCTGCGGAGCAGGGAGGCTGACACACGGGGCTCAATCTGAATGTAGGGCTTGATCCTGGGACCCTGGGATCATGACCTGAACTGAAGGCAGAGGCTTTAACCCACTGAACCACCCAGGTGCCCCAGGTAGATGCCATTCTTAAGGTTGTCTTTATTTGACCTAACCTGGAGCTTACCAGATGCAAACAGCCTTTTCCCCAGGGGTGTTTGTCAAAAACAGTGAGAAGCAACTGTTGAACCTCTCAGCTGCCTGAGGCACTAGATGGCAGTTGGGGCTAACAAAATGTTAACCAGAGGGCTTAAAAGGTAAATCTGAAGAATGGGATTTCCATACGGAAATCTGAAACGTTCCTGGGACTACCGAAAGCCATATTCATATGCATGTGTAGGTTTGTATGACTGCCCAGAGATCTACATATCTCAGGAAAGACTTGATAAGACCATAAGCTCTCATCTTTGACTTACTGTGGGGCTCTGTGCAAGGGGGAAGCGAAGGAAGGCAAAGGTGTAAACTGCTTGATTGTACACAGAGCTCCTGGCAAAGACTTGGAAGACTTATGGGTTCCAGGCACTTAAAGAAATTTCTTTCTGATCATTAGCTGACTACAAAGCTAACCAGCAAGGACTTCAGTGACCACACGCAATGAAATAAAATTAGTTTGGGAAAGTCACTAAAAAACAACAATAGCAATGAACAACAAAAAAAATGAACAAAAAAAATTCTGGTAAGGGGGGACAATCTGATGTCTTGAGTTTCCACATTACATATTATTTAAAATATAAGCAGTATATTACATATAATTACAACAAAAATTATGAGATGTAAAAAAAAAATGAAATACAACCTATAGAAAGGAAAAAAAAAAACAACCTATAGAAAGGAAAAAAAAGCAATCAATAAAAACTGCCCACAAGGAAGCCCATACATTGGACTCACTGGACAAACGCTTTAGCTCCAATTGTCCTTCTGTTTGGAATCTCTCCACCTTCCTCTTCTGCCACTAGCCAGAGAAAGCACTCTGCTTTTAAGGGCCATCTGCCAATCTCCCTCAGGGTCAAGTGTGAGATACAACCTAATCTAATCATGGGAATAGTAAGGTTCTGGTGATTAGGCAAGGAGTCCCGGGAGGGGGTCCCACGTTGTTCTTTCTCCTTTTTTTTTTTTTTTCAAATACAGGCTTGGGCGGAGCTCTGCTAACAGTAGATAAAAGTTGAGCTGTGGTGGGTGGCAAGGGGGGAGGGATGCTTGGAGCCCCCCCACCAGAACGTCTGCTCAAAGTATGCCCCAAACCTGGGATCAGCATTTTGGAAGTTACAAGTTTAAGGCATTAAGGCTGTTTCTAGAATTCCGATGCTACACTGCTAAGGGCAAAGCCTCAACCAAGGAGTACCTTTCATAAACAATTTATCAGGATAGCTTTTGCTGAGGTACAGTGCTGAGCAAACGAGCCACAGGATTAATATGATTTGATAAAATAGGAGTAAAAAGAAGAAGTTGATCCAGGAGTAGTTCAGCGCTTAGCTGACCCAAACAAGATCACGCTGAGCTGAATTCAGATCCAGGTCTGTTCGACTCCAAAACCCAGAGGCTTTTCTTTCTCATATTCTAATACCACGGCCACGCATCAAGCCGGCCCAGGAGAATCATCGCTGGGAAAGAGCCCAACCCTCCTGCTTGGCCTGTCCGTGCAACACGTAGGGCTAGCTCTGACTTGGGGAGCTCACACTGCAGGGGTGTCCCAGACTCACCTGCAAAGTGATGAGCAAAGGACTTTGAATGCGTGACTCCTACATCCCTACTCAAAGAGCCCGGAGCTTCCTACCATATTTCACAGCAGAGTTGCACCTTTGCAAGTACTGGGCTGCATATGCCAAAAGAGCATTTTGGTGAGTGACTTTTGTAAAAAAGTTATTTCCCAAGTTCTAATTGGATGGATGTTTTGGTAAAGAAAAAAAAAAAAACAAAAAACCAGGCGTTCTTTAGAGTTCTTCTGGGAGTCTTCTTGGGAAATTCACGTGCTGTTCCTGCGGTTGCTTTATATTTAGAACCACACACACAGACCCATACACTCCATGGGGAGCTGATTGCAAAAAGAGGCTTGATGTTGCCTTTCAGTTGGGTGGTCTGAGTGTTTATAATGGCATCGATGCAGCGGTTTGGTAATTGCTTATTGGAGAAAGTGCCAGATACATTCTCAGACAGAAGACTTCCCCTCCCTGGACTCTTCCTCGGTCATGTGTTAAGGACTCAAAGGTGGCCATCTCTTCGGCCTGAGATGAAGCCTCCGCTCCTCCCCCAGAGTCGGCGGGAACTACCCTTGGCCACTCAGGATAAGCGGACAAGAGATGCTTTAGAAAGGTAGGAAGAACTTGAGGAACAAAGTAGAATCAGGTAAGTAAATGAAAGGCACTAAATTGTCTACAGCATCTAGCTTTACACAGATCCTCATAAATAACTCACGATTTTTAAACTTTAGGGCGTGTGACGTCACAAGGAAGCTGTTAAAATGGAAAGTGCTCATGCCTACTTCTGGTGCGGTTCTGATTCCAAAAGCCTGAGTTCCACAGTTTTAATTTTTAACAAGTAGCTCAGGTACAAAAAACAATTTTTTTTTTAAAGACTTTATTTATTTGTCAGAGAAAGAGAGAGAGAGAGCACACAAGCAAGGGGAGCAGAGGACAACGTTGGAGAAGCAGGCCCCCTGCTGAGTAAGGAGCCGGATGTGGGACTCGAATCCCAGGACCCTGAGCCGAAGGCAGATGCTTAACCGACTGAGCCACCCAGGCATCCCCACAAAAAAGAATCTTACCTGTCTGGCTCTCTGAGCTAGTCGGAAGAGGCCAGGTGCATGCAGGGGAAGGACCTCATAACTCTGTTTCAAAGGAAAAGTGGAAAAATAACTTGAAAGCCCACAATGGAGAAACGGGTTGGTAGATTGTGTACAGGAACATAATGGGATATAGTGTAGCCAATAAAAACAGCACCTACACATTCATATTGTGAACACGAGCGAAATGCAGATTCACGGTGATACCATGATGTGCACAGGTGATGGGAAGGTAATAGCAGAAATAGACAGGATGGTCCTTAATATCGTTGAATTTCATCTATTCAGTTATTTTGTAAAAGTGTTCGCCACAAGCTCCGTATTACAATCGTCCTATATTTTCATTTCGTATAGATACTGGGCTCTGTAACAAATTTAGAGAAGATGTTGCTCATATCGCAAGAAGCTGTTGGCCATGTGATGACAGAAACACTACGAGAAATCTAGAGAAAGATCACAGGATTTTGGGCCAGAGCGCTTGTTTTTGAGGTCTAGTGTTCGTACCCAAGCTGGGCATTGGCCAATATCTTAAACTCCCTTTGCTCCGTTTTTCACATGTTTAATATGAGAATAACACCAGCAACCGTAACCATTTTACCTCAGGAGTTGTGATAATGGCTGTGTGAAGGTAATGAAAATGAAGGTACTTTGTGGACTGTAAAATGTTATGTAAATAGAAATTATTTTCTTAAGCTGTTATGCAAAGTGGCATAGGGAAATGTCAACATTGAGAAGTCTTTCCCTTGGGAGCTTTTTTTTAAACCTATGAGTTTGGAAACTCCTCTTTGATTTGTTTAATAGCGTGTTCCTATAACCATGCATCTCTGAGGCGTGTGTGTGTGTGTGTGTGTGTGTGTGTGAGACAGCGTTTCCTCACAGAGGATAGAAGAGCCTCAGGATGGGCAAGCACAGGGCAGACCTCAGCCCTGGCACACCCTTCAACTGAAACCGTGGCCACGGACCTTGACATTCAACAAGCCCCATTCTCTTTCTTTCTGTACAGGTTGGTGTATGAGGACCACCAGGATGGGAGGCACGGGTCTCACGGTGTGTCCATTCCCTTCTGCCTCCCTGACACCTGCGCGGATTGTGTGTCCAGCTTGGACTGCTTGTGCAGGTCACTGTCTTGACAGGTGTGTCACCTCGTGTTGCTGGAAAGACTCTAAGTAAAGTTTGGAGAAAGCAGCAGACTGTTGTTCTCATGGGAAGGTTGCAAACTACTGCCTTCCACCCGCCCCACAACCCCCGAAAATGGAGCGGGAGAGTTAGTCAGATTTCTCCAGTGAAGCCAAGAAGTCCTAGTTAATTTCATGGTCATTTCCACACTGTTTATCAAAGAGTCTCTGCTCCAATGTAAAGCTCCCAAATATGGTACTTTCACGAGCCTAGCTGGGATGTGGCCAAGTGCCTGAGACATACAAATATTTACTAAATAAGCAAATGAGCTTGGAAATGGGTTTCTGCCTCAGCCTTAGAGCAGCGGTCATTGACGTTAATCCTCAGAGTGAGACCATTTTAGGGACTAAGAAAACGTATCCATGTTCAGAGCTTTCCAGATCCCCGGAGCCCATGGGGGACATCCGTATTTTTCTAAGGGAAGGTGACATTTTGTGTGCAAAGGGGCAGTAGTGATTCCACTCTCTTGCAAAGCAGGGCAGGGCAGAGGAGAAGGTGGCCGGTGGCCTTAGCCTCAGTCAGAGTCGGGGTCGAGTCTCAGCTTTGGCACTCTTGGTGACTCCCCGTAAATAACTCACCCTCCCTGAACTCCTGTTGCCTTATCTACAAACGAGGGACAGCAGTCCGCATTCCATGGGGGTGTTGTGAAGATTAAGGGAGATGACGTACACAAAGCATCTGGCCAATGGCACGAGCTCACAAAATACTTGTTTTCCTTTCTTTTGAATTTTTGTATTTTGTTTTTTTAATACCTTAGGGTTCTCCCCAATCTCACATTTCTTCCCCAGGATGTTCCTTGGAAGCCTCGCTTATGTATGTAAGGGAAACTGAATCCATGTGTTCCTCGTTTGTGTATATACTCAGAACACCAAAATGTTACTCCGGAAGATTTGTTTGATGTTCGAAAGTTCTACGGTGGCAGCATGGGGAGAGCGTCTGGCGCGCTCCTGAGATGGCTGTCCAGTCAGATTTCAAAGCCCCTCCAGTGACTGCTTTTTATGTTCTGTCCACTTACAGCAGTTTTGAAGATATCCACAGCTGGTATTACAGTGAAGATGGACACATGGTCGCATTTCTTTTGCTATAAAATATGATCATGAGTATTTTCTCATGTGACCCTGAAGACAACCCTGCATGACCACGTGAGACCGCGTGAGTATGTGTGTGAGTGTGTGTGACTATTGTTAAACTGGTTATCCAACGTTACAGATGGGTAAACTGAGTCTCAGAGGGATCAAGCAACGTATTCAAAGGCAAACCCCTGATATTTGGCAAAAGTGACTTTCAGGTCGTGTTTTCTGTCTCCAAACCTAGAGCGTGCCACAGTCTCAGAGGGCCTGAAAATGAGAGGTTGTTCAGTGTGATCCGGTCTTGCCACAGGGTGGAAAGGGACCAAGGGGGGGGGGTGGCAGGGACCCTGGCAGGGCGGGCCAGGAGGTGGGGGGAGCACTGAGGTCATGGGATGGGGACCCCCCAGGCAGGGGCAGGGAGCCCGAGGCAAAAAAGAAAAAAAAAAAAAAAACTACGTCTCTCCTTTTGGTTTAGTTTTGCTTGGTTTTCTCTGGGAATCCCCCCAGAGGGTCAAACATTCAGGCAGATCTTGTGGCCTTATTGCACAGTGACCATGTGTTGAGGGATTGGGCTCAGCGCAAACTGTGTAGCTGAGCAATTGAAAAAAATTTCTGGCAAGAATCACAGAATTGAGAGGCAAAGGGGTCCTTTAGAGGTTGTTCCATTCCCGCAGGCATTCCTTACTTCATTCGGCAGTTTTCACCGAGGCCCTGCCATGCCCCAGGCACCGTGTAAGGTGCTGGGGATCCAATGTCAACCGTAATGGGTGTAGACTTTGGCTTTGGGGACACAGCTGGTCTTTCATTCAATCCTTTAAACTCACCGGAGGCAGAAACCAGCAGAGAGAAGGAAAATCATTTTGCCTCGGGCCAGATGGCTGGTTAGTTACTGGTGGCTTCCCCATTTTCCCACTCCCAACTTCACCCCACTCCCACCATGGCCACCGACTCTGAAGAGAACAGTTCCAAATCTCTGGATTTTTCTTCCTATTCCTCTGACGTGACTGATGGCTCCAGCTGATGGATCCTTGCAGCCTCCATGGACGGGGACCAGCAGGGAGCTAGTTCTGGATCACAGGCCCAGGTCTGGTCAAGTTGCTGATGCTGCACCCCCCAAACATGGGTGCTAAGAAAGCATCTCAAGGCATACTTCCCCTGGCTTCCCTCTCTGTGCTTGGGATGACCTGGCCCCGTCTCTGAGCGGGACCACTACCTCCTGGGGGAGGAAACCAGCCCCAGAAGAGTTTCAGATCCTTTTAAGTGGTGCTTCGGGACCCTAGAAGACAGAGGGACATAACCCCAGGCCACAGTTGGGGGGACAAGTCCTAAAGCATCAGGTCCCGTTCCGCCTAATTCAAGACATCCGGTCACTTTGCTTTGGCAGGACAAAGAGCCTTTTCTTCCTAAACCAGCACTCTGTGTCTTTAATCTTTCCCAGAAGAAAAGAGTTCTCATTACGTCTGCATCTTATCACATGACTGTATATCATAAAGATGCTGTTATCAGCTCTTCCTTCTGATTAGCTGGCCCTGAGTGATTCCAGCTCATGCGATGAGCCGGGCTCCAAAAACAATGACTGTCACTGAGCCATCCGAGGAGGCCAGAGTGGCGGGCCGGCGGAGTAATCTGCGAGCATCTCTGCAGGCTCTTCATAATAAACAATGACGAGAGCAGTTCTGCGGCCAGATCGCGGCGAAGGGAGCCTTTCTGCGCAGATCTGCTTTGGCTCCCGCAGCCGGAGCCCCAGAGCCTCCAGAAAACTCCATTCCAATACATGGCCTCACTTGTCGGCTTTGTTTCCTGAGTCTAAACAGCAGAAGCGAAGAGAGACGCAGCACCTGGTGTCTTAGGTGGCCAAGGAGCAAACGGGGGTCATCTCTTTGTGTGTCAAAAGCGCACTTCGGAAGGGAGCCTGGTGATGGAGATGGGCATTGCCGTCGACTTGGAACTGTGAAGATCAAGGACGAAGCATGCGTATGGGAACAGCCCGTCCAGGGTTATCGGGACAGAAATGGGGATGAGGCTGAGGATCGTGGCGGGGCAGAGCCAGCAGCTCCCAGTTTATGACAAGCACTGTGGCCTCAAAGACGCTTGCTCGTTGGGGAGCAGAGGCTCAGCCAATATTGGTCAGACCTGGCCCTCTGGCAGACTCCCCCGGCCTGGGAGCACCCCCAGGGAGGTGGATTTAATTGTTGCAGGGGGAGGCCGGCCTGGGCATTGGTGCACTTTTTATTCAAACTCTCCAGGGGATTTTCATGCCGTTGATAAAAACCATGCAGTCTGGTGGGATCAGGAAAGAATACACAAGTCAGTGACTTGTCAGTGACGTGAAGAGTCAGCAAAGGGGGAAAGGGAGGAAGATGGTCTAGGGAAAGGACCAGAACAGTGGGCACGGGGCGTAGAAGGACGTAAATGCTTGTGATGCGTCCGGCAGGAATGTTGGGCAGGAGGCAGGAAGAAGTGCTTTGAGGCTGAAGGTGCAGGTAGAGACGGGCTGTGAATTGGACCCCGATCCAAAGAGCTGGCTGGGGAGCCGGCTTGGAGCAGAGTAGAGGAGAGCAGATAACTATAGCTCAAATAATCAAAGGAGTATGTGGCTGCAACATAGAGGATGAATGGATGGGAGAGGGAGACGGCAGGTGTGAGGCCAGGAGAGGCTGAGGCTCTAACCCAGGCGAGGAAGGTGGGGGCCCGAGCAGGGGAATGACCATGGAGGGGGATTCAAATTCTCTTGGAAGGTAGAGTTGGCAAAGTTTGCTGATTGACTGCACGCTGGAGGTCAAGGATTCTCCAGAATGCTTCCCTGCTGTTCTCAGGCTACCTGGTTCACATTCCCCTCCTCCTGAGCCCTGGGCCTCCAGACTTGTCCTTCCCCTAGCCAGCTGCCCTCTCTTGGCACCAATCCCCCCTGCCCCCAGCCCATCAGCCCCAGGAGCAGCGTGGCTCATTTCCGGAAGCGACCATGATGGCTGAGAGCATCTGTGCTCTTCTCCAAGAATACGTGCCTCTTCACCAAAGAGTTCCATGATCTTCCCATTCACTGGGGCAGGGACATAAGGAAGATGGATGGGTCTGGAGTGCTCCCATCTCACCTGGGGGTGGGACTCTACCTCTTCCCAAACTTCAAGATGCCCCCCGGACCCCGCTAACTCAACTGTCCTCTTTATATGGGAATGTTCCTCACCATATGGGGATGTTGGCCCAAGTCAAGCAAGGGAAGGACCCATAATTCATAGGTCACACAAATGCCTGGTCAAATCTGATTGCTTATGGGACACCTGGTTCTGACAGCGTCGCTGTGGTGACCCCGTTTCTAGGCCTGAGGTCCTTTCCTCGGTGTGGGAGGTGATTTTCTACTGGCAGGCTTGCTGGGCAGTTCCGGCTCACTGAACGTCCCCCTCTGGGATTGACACCACTTAGAGTTTACACTCTGTTGTTTTTGCAAAACAAGGAGAGGATGAGAAGATTCTGCCCGAAAGTTTGTCAAAGGGCTGAATGCTCCTTGTCGGGCTGTAACTCATGCCAGGGGAGAGGCCAAGAGGGAGATTGGCACATGACATCGGAAAGGAAGCAGGCCTCCCATCTGAGGTGGGCGAAGATCACACGAGAACACTGAGCATTAAGAGCTTACATATCTGACCTGCCCAAAGAAGTTTTGCAGGCAAGGCCTCAGCTTCCCCACGTCTGAGGGGATGCTGGTGGCAGAGACAACAAAGATGCCCACAGTTGCCCATCCGCATCCCAGGGGGGCTGCCCCTGTGTGCCCAACCCACCCCCCAGGGGACGAGCCAACAGGATGGGATCCAAACCCCGTCTGCTTCCCTCCTTGGGCCTCTCGGACGTGGCAGAGACTAGAGATACTGGTTTGGCAATGCAAACCGCGTTCATCTAACCACAGGCAAACCGGATTTCAGGTGACCTTGACCTTTCCCTCTCCACTGTCTTGTTCGAATGCATGTTATCTTTCTAATCGGATAAAAAAGCAAAGCTACATTTGGAGGAGAATTTGGGAAGGCACCACCCAAAGAGGGATGTGTGGGGGACTCCAGTCGTGTCGAAAGCAGACCTGGAATACTGAGCCCGGATGGCAGAGGAGAGGGAGACGCTCACACTGAGCCCGGAGAAGCCTGGGCTCCGGAGCCCCCACGCTTGCAGCCAGCCTCGGAGTCTCAGCCGGGCTGAGTCCTGCTGGGAGTAAAAGTAAAATGGAAAATAGAAAAAAAGAAATCCATGCATATAGAAATTTCTTGAGGCGCTTGTCCAAAAGGGTGATGGGAGGCCTGGCTTGAGTGAGCGGCGAGAAGCCCCCACGAGAGTCCCCGGGGACACCGAGCCCCCGGAGACCTGGGCCTGCTTGTGGCTGTCACATGCCCAGCGGCCTCACCTGCGTGGGACCTGCTGAGCCCAGCGAAAGGTATGGAGAAGGGCTTGTGCTACTAACGTAGGAGGCTCCGTCCCTTCGCTCCAAAGCCTTTGCACAGATCCTCTGCCCCAGTCTTCGGTGTGGCTCTGGAGTGGTTTCCCAGGCTGGAGCTGAGGCCTGGGAGCAAGCATGTGTGACGGCGCCCAGGGCTCAGGCTGTGGTCCAGCCGATGCTCCTTCGTGGCCCCAAGGGACTGCTCCTGCCATCGCTCCAGCCACTCCTGCTGGCACTGCTGCTCCGGGCACCTGCGGCCCCGGGGACACCTCAGAAGCGCTCGTCAGCGTTTGGTCCCCCTTCCCCGACCAGGTGGGCATCCACAGGGCCTGAGTCGGCTGATGTGGGGGGCCGGCCCTCGGCAGGGTGTTCAGTCCCCCTTCCATGTGACTCTGACCTGGCGGGAGGGAGCTTTCTTTGGCAGCTGAAGGGAGAGGAGGGATGAAGGTGGCAGTTACCCCGTGCATGGGGAGGGACGCTGAGTGATGAACCACAGAATCCTGAAAGTTCTGCTCCGAGTCATGAATAAGACCTCCCAGAGATGGCCATAAAGACTGAAATCGCTTGATTAATCCCTTTTTGTTGGTGGTGTTTGGTCTGAATAGGACGGCGAGCAGGGTCTGGATCCAGCACAGGGCAAGCAGGGGCCGCCATGCAGTTTGCTTCTCAGCATCGGCCTGTGCAGTGACGGAAGTTTCTAGAAGGAAATCGCCCCTCACCACATTCTGCAAGGGGCTGCTTGGCCTGGTTGGCCCGCTGTAGACGTGTGAGCCTTAACAAACGATTATGAGCTGAGGCCACTTGGGCCATATAATATGTAAAACAATATTTTAACAAAGGCTATTTAATGCAGGCCTGCTTCTTCTCTCTTTTAATTGTGGTAAAATACACAGAACGTGAAAGTCACCCTCTTGGCCATCTTTAAGTGGACAGCTCCACGGTGGTCAATTACATTCACGCTCTTGTAGGACCATCACCACCAACCATCTCCAGAACTCTTTTTCGTCTTGCAAAACGGGAACTCTGTACCCATTCAATAGCGACTGCCCATTCCCTCCTCCCGTACCCGCTGGTGACCATCATTCTACTTTCTGTCTTTACGAATCTGGCTATTTGAGGGACCTCACAGAAGGTTTAAAAATATATATATACGTATATAATAATATATATGTATACATATATATATATTTTAAAGATTTTATTTATTTATTTGACAGAGAGA
>CM053616.1:69834057-69851596 GCA_028646535.1 Procyon lotor
AGTGCTTAATCCACTGAGCCACCCAGGTGCCCCTCCATTCGTCTTTTGATGGACACCTGGGTTGCTTCTGCCCTTTTGGCTAATTGTGAATACGCTGCTGTGAACATAGATGTACAAATCTCTCTTCAAGTCCCCGCTCTCAATTCTTTTGCATATATTCCCAGAAGCGGAATTGCTGGATCCTATGGTAATTTTATTTTTAATTCCCTTGGAGGGACTGCCGGACTGTTTTCCATAGTGGCTGTACCAATGTACATTCCCACCAACAGTGAACAAGGGTTCCGATTTCTCCATATCCTGGCCAACACTTGTTATTTTGTTTCTGCCCAGCCCCGGCCCCCCCACACCACCCCCCCTTGACGGCAGCCATTTTAAAGGGTGTGAGACCCTTATCTCATGGTGTCTTAACTCTCTTTGGGCAGAAAATGAGATCACACTGCTTCTCTGCTGAAAACCTTTAACCAGTAAAAGCCACAGCCCTCTTTATGGCGTGGCACCCCCTGCCTTGTGTCCTACTGATGCCTCCCTTACCCCCGATACCGCTTCTCCCTCCCACCAACGGGGCCCCCATGCCCTCCCCTGCTTCTTCTCCCCTGGAATCTGTGGGAGATAATTCTTCTGCTTGGCTGGGTCGAGGGAAATGGAAGTAGTTCAGATTTGTTTCAGTTATTGGTGCTCCTACATCTTCCAGGATGTCACCCAAGATCAGCCCTGCAGAGAAGCATCTCTCCTTTTCCGACAAAACGAGCAACCTCTTGCCACGTTCCTCCCACGGCCTTACTTTCACCACCGACTGTCTCCGCTGGGCTGTTTCGTATCTATCGATGTCCCCTTTCCTGTCCATCCCCCCAGGAGGTACACTGCACGACGGAGAGGGATTTGGCTCTGTTCTCTGCAGGCTCTGGGACACTGGACCCACACTAGCATACAGGAGGAGCTCAGTAGTTGCCAAAGGAATGAAGGAAACCTGCTTATAGTGAACAATAAATCAAGACCTCATAGAGTACTGATTTTAGGTACTGATGGCAGACCGGGTCTTTACTCCATTCTAATTCTATCAGTTTCTAATGGATTTTTTTCTGGGTTTTCCTGTAGATCATCATAGTTTCCACAAACAATGACCATTTTGCTTTCTCTTTCCCTTCTTACTCTCTCCCCTTCTTTTCTCGAGTATTCCACCACTGAGAGGGCTGAGGAGGGCTTCTGCTCTGCAGTAAATATTTTGTCACATTAAAGAAGTACCATCTGTTCGATTTCACTAAGGACTTCGGTTAAAGTCAAGAGCAAAGGGTTAATGCTCTGCAATGCTTCTTCAGCATCTGGTGGGCATTACGATTTCTCTTGGGCTCCTTGATGTGGCAATCACGTTTAAGGGCTTCCTAAAAATCGGGCCATTCGCTATCTCTATATTTGAACCCCAAAATGCTCCTGGTTGGGGGTGGCAGTGCCAAGCCCCGCCCGATGTGCCTGGGAACTGGGCACGCTGAGGCCGTGGCAGGCTTCCCGGGGAGGGCTCAGGATGGCTTATTGTTTCTGAATTAAACAAATGAAGAATGTGATTCAATTAGAGGCAGCATAATATAAACCAAGATGGATTTATATTTAGCCAGGCAGAGACATGTGGGAAAGAATGGAACTTCCTTCGGCACGGGCTTGGAAAGTTGGCTTTGAAGGGAGGGAGCTCCACTCTTCCACGCTGTCTTCACCTCCCCCAGACTCGCCCCCAGATGTTTCCCCCTAGATAGTTCCCCATCTTGGGAAAGCATCATGGTTCATTGGAAAGCAAAGGTCTAAGATGTTCATCTAGGAGCCTCGCTGTCTCTGCCGCAGCCTCCTGCAAGGACAGAGGCCACGTTGTCCTAGTTTTCCTTGTTCCCAAATGGGAAGATGGCACCCCCAAGTCCTCCGATGAGACTTGCAAGACTTTTAAGAATAGATGAAAACGTGGCAAAGGTGTTAACACACTGCATTTATGATTCCTAGAGAGCATTAGACAGAGAAAAAAATCCTCTTTGTTACAATTCTCCTTGGGTTTCCTTTTGGCAGGAAAATGAGACGGGAGGAGAGTTTTGTGAATTTCTCTTCATTGAGGAGGGTGAACGAGTGTGGAACCAATCGCGGGGTGAGGACCACCATCCTACGCCTGTCTGCCTCGGACTCAGTGCTAAGCTTTACGTGCCTTATTCTGATCCCTGCCTCAGACCCTGCTCCTGGGGGTGGGGGCTGTCACTGTGTGAGGTTGTGTGGCGACTATGTTCACAGGGGTGGTGGGCTGGGAGTCTAGATCTCTCTCTTATAGGCAGATGTGGGTCTTTCTCTTTCACACCTTTCTTTCTTTCTTTCTTTCTTTCTTTCTTTCTTTCTTTCTTTCTTTCTTTCTTTCTTTCTTTCTTTCTTTCTTTCTCTTTCTGATTTTTGTTTATTTATTTGACAGAGAGAGAGATCACAAGTAGGCAGAGAGGGAGGCAGAGAGAGAGGGGGAAGCAGGCTTCCCGCTGAGCAGAGAGCCCAATGCGGGGCTCCATCCCAGGACCCTGAGATCATGACCTGAGCCGAAGGCAGAGGCTTTAACCCACTGAGCCACTCAGGCGCCCCCCACACCTATTTCTTTGGGGGTGATGCGTAACCTCCCGGTTTGCACCTTTTCAAACAATTGAGAGTACTTTGTGTTTATTCCAGGATACAGCAAAGAAGTGAATATATTGTAGATAATGAGAGCCACGTTTTTCACTGTTGGAGAAAGGAGTTATAAATAAGCTGAGGGGGCAGGCCGGAATAAACCCTAGGGCGCTGAACTGGAATTGAAGGTCTCGGAAGGAACTCCTGTCTTTAATATGCATGTATGTAGACAGATGCACATGTGTGGAAACTTGATAAATGACGGATTTCATTGCACACCATTGGGAAAAGGATGGACTGTGGCATCAAAGCAGCTGAGACAAATAGCTATCCATGTGAAAACAAATAAAAAGAATAGCCTACCTCATGTCATAATAAAGGCTCACTGTAATTGCATTAAAAACTTAAATACGAAATTAAAAAAATATTAAGACACTGGAAAGCATTATAATGACATATGGGGGAGAAGATTTTTTTAAAGGAAGACACAAGAAAGCACAAGCAATAAATAAGAAATAATGCTAGATTTGACTCCCATTAAAATGAAAAATTGGGTTTATCAAAAGACACTAAAAAAAGAAAAATGATAATCAAGTCACCAAAACTGGAAGAAAATGATTGTACTACATTGAAGTCCCAAATGACCGGCGTCTAGAATATGTACAAATCACTGGGTCTGACCTTTCTGAAGAGGCAGTTGGTTCCGGGAACAACCCTTCAGCTGTGGGAGCTGCTCTAAGGGAAATGAATCAGGAGGGATTATTGACACAGAGCTGCAGAGTGACTTTACTGAGCGAGGGGCACTTTAGAGTTTACATTAGCAGGAAAACAAATGCAAGTTCAGGGCCTAGGTCGCTTAAGAAACACGAAGACTGGTTCACGCTTCCGGACCTGTGGGCAGTGGCCAAGCGGTAACAGGAGGGTCTTCTCTGAAACGAGGAGCAGCCGTGTGGGAGGGAGGGAGCCCAGCCCTCGAAGATGCCCGGACACAGCCCGGGAGGGAAGCCAGATGCGGAGACCACCTTTTAGGTAAAAAGCGAGTTTTGGATGAGCCGAGATAGTAAGTCTTCCTGGAAAAATACTTCGGACCCAGGACTCTGGATTTTTGTGATCCCTTTGCCTGCAAGAGCGTTATGTTGCTTCTGAAAAGAAGAAACTTGTTGAAATATGTACAGGCTTTCCTATTAATGCTGCTTTTCTAAAAAACCCACGGCATCCTCACTTTGTTTCTGTTTCCCCTCTGTTGCGCCCCTTCCCTCTTTTCCAGAAGGCGCACGCAGGAGGGTTCAGCGGCTGACACCAGGCGCTGCTCCCAAGGGCAGCTGCGTGAGAACACAGGTTGTCTCAAGGGGCTTCCGCAATCACCCTGTTTCATGAAGATTAGGAAAAATGAATAACTTCCTTTAAAAAAAACTGGCACTGAGGCTTGTTTTCTTTTCTAGACCTCTGGAAAAAAACTCAGCGGTACTGTGTGAAGGAAAAATGAGTTAATAAAACTCTTCCTAGCTTGTCCTTATTTTTGTACGCAGGAGTGAGTGGAAAAATCAGACCTTTTCAAGATCGCAGACCCTGTGGCAGTTCGGGCGTGCTCTTGTCTGTGTACAGAAAGCATGTCAAGGCTGATTAAATTATCTCATTAAAATAATGACCGCCAAGAGCCTGCCTGTTTTGGCCGGAGGAAGGTCAGCTCGGCCAGCCCCTTCTCTGTGCTGCTGAGGAACCCCTTTCCTGTTGCAGGCTCACATGAGACGTGCACGGGCTGGGGGCCCCGAGCCTGCTCCCGGGAAGAGTGAGGGTGGGACCCACGTTCACTGATGGGGATGGGGCTCCCTCCAGCTGGGACTGAAGAACACTTGAGACCCTTTCCTTGTCAGTATCTATTCACTCTGGAGACTTCAAATAAGACAATTTCAGGCAATGAGTAATTGTAGTCCACGAACAACTTGGCAATTCGGCTGATGGACTTGAGGTCAATGTCATTTCGATTGGGTGCTCTTTGCATGATGAACATACGACCCAAGATCCAGAAAGCGTGTCCACAAGTAGCAAGTAAAGGAAAATGCCAGAAAAGTTTCTGTTGTTTCAAGATGACCAAGGGAACTCTTGGACTATTGGTTATGAAGTTGCTGGGCAGCCTTGACATTGTGTGGTACCGGCCCTAAGAGAGACATTACTGGAGGGCTATGGTTGTTCCTTTGGCCCCCAGAATCCCAGGACTGGGCATTAAAGATGGCTCGGTATATTCAAGCCAGAGCAGGTTTTTGTTTTTGTTTTTTTGTTTTTTTTGGCTGGGACTAAACTTTGGGGCATGGAATATAAATCTGTTATTCATAATTTAATTCAAATTTAAGTGCATCAAGGAATGCACTGAGCCCATCCTGTGCTCTACTCTAAGCCTTGCACAAGGTACACAAACAGATCTGTGGACATTAGAACATTCTGTTTGTCTTGCTGTTAAAGACTCAAGGGCTTCCTTTGGGCGAGTTGGTCCAGTAGCCTATAAGTCCTTAGAATAGGGGCCATGACCTTGAAAACTGGAGTGCTGGGGTTTAATCCTTTTTTTTTTTTTTTAAGATTTTATTTATGTTTTTGAGAGAGAGAGAGATTGTGCGAGAGAGGCAGGAGAGGGAGAAGCAGACTCCCTGCTGAGCAGGGAGCCCGATGCGGGGCTCGATCCCAGGACCCTGGGATCATGACCTGAGCCAAAAGCCGGTGCTTAACTGACTGAGCCCCCCAGGCATCTCGCTAAGCTTATTCTTATTTCTTCCTCCGGCACCCAGAAGATGAGGGGCTGGTGAGAGAGCACTTTGCAGAAGGAAAGCCAGGACTTCGGCTGGGCCCTGAAGGGCGCGGTAGTTTTTACAAGCAAAGGGGAGATGTTACAGCAGCCTCTGTTCACATGATGAAAGCAAATGGCCCTCAGTGCTATGTGGGTGTTTCTTCCTTCTCCCTCCCACATGACTCGATCCATTTTCCTTCCTTCAACGTTCAGCAAGTTTCTTCTCTGAGGGATCCGTGATGGCTCACTAAATGTGTGTTTTTTAATACTCAACAATATTAGCTGGTTAATATTTTCATGAAATTTTTTAAAGCTCTGTGCGCCACCAGCTCACTTTGAGATATGGGAAGAGAGCAAAGAGCAAAATGTCAGCTTCTGCTGGGAAATTGTTTGCAAAATGTTATCCTGATTATCTTTCCATTGTGGGTGCTCTTCATTCCTTCGTGTAGATCTAGATTTCCATCTGGTATCATTTTTCTCCTGCCCAAAGGATTTCCTTTAACATTTCTAGCAGTGCCATTCTGCTGGGCTGGGAATGAATTCATTCAGCTTTTATATGTCTGAAAAAAAACTATTTTGTTTCTATCTCTGAAAGTTTTTTTTTTTTTTTTCCTGGATATAGAGTCCCAGGTCGACGTTTTTTTCCCAGTACTTTCACGATGCCGAACCACTGACTCGCATTGTTTCTGAAGAGAATGTTGCTGTAATTCTTGTATTTTCTCCTCGGTATATAATGTGTGCATTTTCTCTGTTTTTAAGATTTTTCTTTTTACCACTGGTTTTAGGCAATTTGATGATGATGTGCCTTGGTTTTTTTCATATTTCTTGCATTTGGGGTTTGCTGGATTTCTTGGATCTGTGATTTAGAGTTTTTATCAGATTTGGAAAAAAAATGTGGCCAGCATATCTTCGATATTTTTTCTATGCCTACCATTGAGGATTCCAATGATATATATTAAGACTCTGAGTTTCACGGCACAGTGATGTTCTAGTCTTTATTTTTTAGCCTTTTTTAAAGTCAGTGTTCCATGTTAGATTATATTGCTAGAGTACAACTTTCCTGCAGTCCGGCTATCAATTTCATCCAATGTATTTTTCATATCGGTTAATATATTTTTTATTTCTAGGAGTTTGATTTGAGTCTTTATTATATAGTCCATGTATTTCCTGAACACATTTATGCCTTCCTCCACCTTCTGGAATGTACAGAATTATAATAGGAAATTACAATAATTGTTTTATTGTCCTTGCTTACTAATTCTATCCTTTGGGTCATTTCCTTTTTTTTTTTTTTTTTTATAGAGAGAAAGCAAGTGAATGTTAGTGGACGTGAGAGCAGAAGGAGAGAGAGAGAATCTTAAGCAGATTCCATGCCCAACATGTAGCCGGATGCGGGGCTTGATCTCAGGTCCCTGAGTTTGTGACCTGCACCCAAATTAAGAGTCAGATGCTTAACTGAGCCACCCAGGCTCCTCAATCCTTTGGGTCATTTCTTCATCTGGGTTTACTGATTGATTTTTTTTTTCATCATGGATTCCATTTTCCTGCTTATTTGCATGGTGGTAATTTTGGCTTGGATGCTAAACATTTTATCTTTACATTTTACCTTATGAAGTGCTGGGGTTCTGGTGTTCATTTCAGTAGTTTGGGGCTTTGTTCTGGAATAGGTTTTGTCACTTGCTTGGAAGTCATTTGACCCTAATGAGAACTGCTTTTAAACTTTGTTAGGTGGTATCGGAGTAGTCCCTGGTCTACGACTTGTCTTTTCCCTACTCCTGACATGCCGTACGTGATGGTCTGTATGATGGGACATTGCCCACTTTGGCTGGTGGGTACATGAAGTCGTTCCAGGCGTCTCTCTGCTACTCTGCCTTGTCAACTCCAGCTGTCCTGGCTTCCCTGATTCCTTAGCTCTCTCTTCTCAGCTCAGTGAAACCACAGGGCTCTCTTTGGCCTCTGCACCCCACCCCTTCCTTGCAGCCTGGAAGCTTTCTCTAGGCAGGAAGCTAAGACCATCATAGGGCTCATTTGTTGGTTTCCCTCTTCTCAAGGATCATAATCTTGTCTGTGGTCCAATGTCTAGAGACTAGTTTTCTCTAAGTTGTCCAGGGTTTCATTTTTTTTTTTTTAAGGATTATTTATTTATCTATTTGACACAGAGAGGAGAGAGATCACAAGTAGGCAGAGAGGCAGGCAGAGAGAGAGGGGGAAACAGGCTCCCCGCTGAGCAGAGAGCCCGATTCGGGGCTCGATCCCAGGCCCCTGAGATCACGACCTGAGCTTTAACCCACTGAGCCACCCAGGCGCCCCAGGTTTCAGGATTTTAAGATAAGAAGGTAATCTGGTTCTTATTCCGCTGTGGCAGGCTAAGCATTATTTTAGGCACTGGAATGTAGGAAACTCTAAGATCGAGTTAGCTGCTGCTCATACAGAGTTTATAATGAGGAAGCACAAAGGAATTTTTACATATTCACTTATTCATTCGTTCACCAAACTTGCTTGGTTCCTTACTATGTGCTATTCTAGGTTCTTACATTGGAGTGGGAGAAGAAGGCAAACGATGTTGAATATAAAGTGTGCTTTAAGGAAAGATAAGGGGGGATGCTCTAATGATGGGATGGGTGGATACTGATATTTTCAACAGGGCAATAAAGGATAGCATCTCGGTGGAGGCGGAAATTGACTGGAGACATGAATTGGGTGAGATTCCTGGCTAGAGGAAGAAACTTTCAGGCCAAGGGAAGAGCAGGTGTAAAAATCCTTAGGCAAGAGTTCGCTTAGCCTATTTTAGAAACAGAGAAGAGGTCAGTGTGGCTGGAACTAAGTCAAAAAATAGGTGCGGTTTGAGGTCAAAAAAGATCAGGGGCTAGATCTTGCAGGCTAGGTAGTTACAACAACCATGGGAGCATTGTGAAAGGGGACTAAGCATGTGGTGGGGTCCTAGCTTTGTTGTTTGCCGGCTCTTTCTTTACTGAGCCACTTTTTTTTAGATTTTATTTATTTTTGGGGAGAGAGAGAGAGAGAGAGCACAAGTGAGGTGGAGGAGCAGAAAGAAAGGGAAAAGCAGACTTCCTGCTGAGCAGAGAGCCTGACACGGGGCTCGATCCCAGGACCCTGGGATCATGACCTGAGCCGAAGGCAGAGGCTTAACTGACTAAGCCACTGAGGGACTGCTTTAGTGAGCCACTTTTAAGGATAACTCAGTAAACTTAATTTATAATCTCCCTGTTCTATTAATTAATTAATATTTTCTGATTTTTACTATTATTTATCACTGTGTTTCTCCATCCTTTATTCTGACAGAGACTGTTCAGAATCCTTACTTTGTTGAAGGCGTAGCTGGTACATAGAGAGGGTATGTGATATAAGACCAAAGACCAAAGCAATATGGCCTTGTTAGAATTACAAATCACATCCCCCAAATTTCAGAGGCTCTACGATGCCTGCCATGCTAAGAAGTCCCCAGGTAGTATGTGAGTGGTATTTGACTAGTTTTCTTTATGGTAGGTTTATTCTTTATTCATTAAAAAAGTAAAACTAATATATTTCGTGGTAGCAAATGCAATGGAAGTCCCATTCCCCAAAGATAACCACTGTGAACAGTTTCTTGTTTATCATTCCAGAAACTTTCATTGCATTTGAAAGCACAGACTTGAATCTGTATAACTTTTTGTTAAATAAACTGAGCTGACTTTTGCTCTCCACTATGTATTTTTCTTTGCAATGCCTTTTTTTTTTTTTTTTAGGGATCTTTGCATTTCAGTGCAGAAATAGAACAAATAATCCTAAAATTTGTATGGACCCTCAAAAGACCCCGAATATATAAAGCAATCTGGAGAAAGAAGAGCAAAGCTGGAGGCATCATGTTTCCTGATTTCAAATGATACAATAAAGCTACAATAATCAAAACGGTATGGTAGTGGCATAAAAATAGAACAATAGCATGGAATAGAGAGCCCGGAAAGAAACACACATACATATACGGTCAATTAATCTATGACAAAGGAAGCAAGACTATACAATGGGTGAAGGACAGTGTCCCATAAATGGTGCTGGGAAAACTGGATGGCTACACACAAAAGAATGAGATGCAACCACCATCTTATACTGTAGATAAAAATAGACTCAGAATGGATTAAGGGCTTAAAAAGAAGACTTGAAACCACAAAAAGGGCCAATATCCAAAACACACAAAGAACTCATGAAGCTCAGTATCTAAAAAACCCCAACAATCCAAGTAAAAAATGGGCAGAACTTTTTTTTTTCCCCAAAGAAGATATACAAATGGCCAACAAGTGCACAAAAAATATGTTCAGTGTCATTAATCAGCAGGGAAATGCAGATCAAAATCTCAATGAGGGGGCAGCTGTGCGGCTCCGTCATTAAGTGTCTTCCTTTGGCTCAGGTCATGATTTCAGTGTCCTGAGATCAAGCCCCACATCGGGCTCCCTGCTCAGCAGAGAGCCTGCTTCTCTCTCTCTCTCTGCCTGACACTGTGTTTACTTGTGCTCTCTATCTCGTTGTCAAATAAATAAATAAATAAATAAATAAATAAATAAAATCTTAAAAAAAAATCACAGTGAGATATCACCTCATACCTGTCAAAATGGCTATTATCAAAAAGACAGAAAATAACAAGTCTTGGTGAAGATGTGGAGAAGAGGGATCCCTCTTGCACTGTTGGTGGGAATGTAGATTGGGGAAACCACTGTGGAAAACAGTAAGGAGGTTCCTCAAAAAATTAACAGGAGAACAATCATACAATCCAGCAATTCCACATCTAGGTATCTGTCCCCTCCCAAAAATGAAAACACTAATTTGAGAAGACATATGTACCCTTATGTTCACCATTGCATTATCTATAACAGCTAAGATATGGAAGCCATCTAAATGTCCATCACTAGATAAGGGGATAAAGAAGATGTGGTGTGATGTACAAAGGAATATTACTCAGTCGTGAAAAAGAATGAGGTTTGCCACGTGAGATGATGCGGATAAATCTAGAGGGTAATATGCTGAGTGAAATAAGTCAGAGAAAGACAAGTCCCATACGACTTGCCTTAGGTGGTACCTAAAAAACAAAACAGGCAAACAAAACATAAATAGATTCATAGACACAAAGAACAAACTGATGGTTACCCAGAAGGGAAGGCAGTGTGGGGGATGGACAGAGTAGGTAAAAGGTATTAAGAAGTACAGTCCTCCAGTTATAAAATTAAGACTTGGGAGGTACTATACAGCATAGGGAAAAGAGACGATAATATGTAATAACTTTGTATGGTGACAGACGGTAACTGCACTTACTGTGGTAAGCATTTCATAACGTTTATAAGTATAGAATAACTATTGTACCTCTGAAATGAACACAGTATTGCGTCTCAATTATTCTTCATTAAAGAAGTTAAAAAGTGGGCTAATTTTCCCATCATGTCTTTTTTCTTTTATCTCTTTCTTTTTTTTTTTTTTTTAAAGATTTTTTATTATTTATTTGACAGAGAGAAACACAGCGAGAGAGGGAACACAAGCAGAGGGAATGGTAGCGGGAGAAGCAGGCTCCCTGCTGAGCAAGGAGCCCGATGAGGGACTCGATCCCAGGACCCCGGGATCATGACCTGAGCCGAAGGCAGACGCTTAATGACTGAGCCACCCAGGTGCCCCTCTTTCTTTTTTTTCCTAATGCCATTTTAGGGATCTTGGCATATCAGTGCTGAGGAAATGTCTCTAAAATGGCTCCAATGTGCACATTTACTGGATTTCATTCCGCGGACCTGCTCTTGGCGGAGATTTAGATATCTTTTTCAGCTTTTTTTGGGCAGCAATATTCTTGTTGGTGCATCTTCGTGTAGTGTGTTTCCTGAGGAGCTTCATCCTTTCTTTGTGGGAGCAGACCCGCGCTGACTCTTTCCCATCCTAGAGTTGAGTATTTCTCCAGCCTCATCCTTGCGTCTTGCCTTTCTTCTCATGCGCCCACCTCCTTCACCGCATGCCCCGCTCTGTGGAGATACCCACAGTGTCTTCTGTGGTGTCTAAGTGAATAAACGAGTGACGGAATGAAGAGTGAGCTGAGGAAAATGCAAGGGCTTTCTTGTGGCAGCTCTTGCTCACGTCCCTGTCCTCAGCATATAAGGCAAACAGGTGAAGCAAGTAGGCTTGCCATAAAGCTGAGTGGGCTTCAGCAAAGCCACGTCCCAACCTGCCTTCCATCATTTTTTGGTTTTTACATTCAATGGCTGTCTTCTGAAGCATGAAGTCATTCTTAGAGTCCTCGTATTAGGGTGCTAACCAGTTCTGCAGGGAGCCCTGGCTGGTCTTAGCATGGCGCCTGCTGCTAAGGGGGTAAGGGGAGAGGCACCGGAGAGGCCAACTGTAGAAAGAGATAAATCCGTTAGGAAAACCCATCCTACTTTGCACTGTCAGCTTCTGAAATGCTAGCATATCATTATGCACACCAAAAGGGGGCCAAAATCAACAGTGCCAATGGAAAACTGGTGTCCATTATGTACAAAGGAGTATCTCATACTTCAGGCTTTCAGTCCTTTGTGCCAAAGAGAAGCTTGGTGATGCACCATTGTCAGAACAAAGACCGAACCATGGTCATCCTGCTCTTCTACCTCAGATTCCTCTCCCGCTTGGCCGGGAGAGGAGAATGTAACATGAGCTTGAGGGCAAGCCTTTCAGGGCAAGGACTGTGTCTTCTCCACCTGTGGGCACCGCCTCAGGGTCTGGCTCCGTGCTGGGCATTTGGTCCAACCAAGGTCCTTGTGCAGTTAATCCAGTGATGGCTGCATCATGAATCCGTTAATCTGTTATCCATTAATCCACTAATCCAGTGAATGGAGGGTTTGACAGAATGCCACAGAGTGGGAAGTTGGGAGAAAGGAACCACCAAGTTACCTGGTTGACCTCGTCAATTTTTATCAGGATGTTTGGGGGTCATCTTGGTGCAATTTCTGTATGTAAAACACATGTGTGCACACACACACATTTGTGTGTGTGTGTGTGTGCATACAGAAAATGGAGCAATGTTTCTTGCCTAAAAGTAGATGTGAACAAAGTAGCTTTTTTGGATTTCTTAATGTCTACAGCCAATTTAACCTCTATGATTCACTTTTTCATTTTGGAAAGGAGGAAAGATGGCTTTCTTTTCATTTTTTTTTTTTTGGTAAAGATTTTATTTATTCATTTGAGAGAGAGGGAGAGAGAGAGCACAAGCAGGGAGAGTGGCAGGCAGAGAAAGAAGCAGCTCCCCCATTGAGCAAGGAGCCCAATCAATGCTCGGCTCCATCCCAGGACCCCGGGATCATGAACTGAGCGGAAAGTAGATGTGTAACTGACTGAGCCACCCAGGCGCCCCAAAAGATGACTTGTTTCTCTGTATGCAGAGCATGTATTTTTTGTTGATCTGCGGATGCTACTAAATGCTGTTTAATTGGATGTTCTATTGAGAGAGGCCAAGATGATAGGTTAGTGGCATTAGCATTTGGGGTGAAAAGATAGAAAAGATGGGATGATCGTCAGAGATTTTGGTATGTTTGTGTGTCTCAACGGCATTCCGGCACCAGTCCCTCTCTTGACATGGGACTGGTTGGTTTGGGTAATCTGGGCTCTGCTCTCAGCTGGTCCTGAAGCTAATGGAGATCTAACTCAGTTTACCCTAGGGTTCTTGCCATTGACAGGATGGGGGAGTGAAGTTGGCCAGGCACTGCACGACAAGCTAAGTTCTCTTTGTCTGACCCGAGATTCTCTAATCATATTTGTCCATAACACTTTTTTTTCTCTTTTCTTTTTAACATAAAACATATTGACAGCCCATGGAACCCTATATCCGGTGCCAGGCTCCTAAGGAAAGATCCCTATTGCCCCAAGGGCACCAGGAAGTACCTTGCAGATGGACGCTTTATTACATGGCCATTGGGAACCCATATCCCACAGAGCAGATGCCTAGAAACGTTCACCCAGTGTGGTGGTGGCTCGTTCTTACGTCCCACATTTCTGAGTAGTTTGTACTTAGTACATAGTGCTGTGATCACAGATTTCCATCAGGGAGCCTCCAAAATGAGTATATTCAGTTAGATATGAATATACGTATGACTTTACAATGTCTGGTGTTTACTTGTTGCTGCCCTTATAAATGTACTATAATTGGCAGTTATCCTAAAAATTTGATTGGTAGTTAATTTCATTTTCAAATGACTTGAGATGATATTTAAAAAGGAGCACTGGGTGTGGTGCATGAACAATGAATCCTGGAACACTGAAAAATAAAATAAAATTTAAACAAAACAAAACAAAATATCCATTACCAAGTTAGAATTAGAAGAAAGAAAACAATAACAACAACAACAACAACTGGGAATCCCTGACTCACTCATTTACTCAGGTTGGTCAGTCTAAATGGACTTCCAGATGATCAAGACTGACCAGCAAGCATCTGCCTGTTTGGTCTAAAATCACACAGACATTCGTGTTTTCTGTGGATCAAAACACGCAAATCTATACACTCTCCATAGACGTTAAACTCTGCCTCATAAATAGAGGTAGGCTTTTAAAACACACAATCAGATATTACAGCTACGCACTGATAAAACTGCCATTCCTCCCTATTTTTCTTAGAATCTAGTGGGTATTGAAAAAAAATAATGTCCTGCCTTCCTGAGCTATCAAGTCAGAAAATCTGTCTCACCCGGGCGAGGGTGAGGTGCCTGAACTCCAGGCATCCAGGCAGCAGCCTGTAAATCTTCTAGCCTCGCGCGGCCGGAGGTCCCGCAGGAAATACAATCCCCTTGGCTGGCGTCCAAGGTCAGGGATGAGGGACACCTGCGGCACAGTCACTGTGGCCGCTTTCAGCCTGATGTCCTGGGACAGACACAGGGTGCTGGGGAGAGCTTGATGTGGGGAACAAGACCTCCAACCCCTGTCCCTAACTTACCGTTCATTTCTCATGGACTGTGAAATTAACCAACCGGGAAGTGTCATAATCCTTTTCCTTTCATGCTCCCCTTGTATGTTCTGTGTACTCCAGGCTGGGGCGTGGCTCCCTCCACCCCTCCTCCTGCACCCTCTTTCCTCCCACACCCTTTCTGATCCGTTTCTCTCTCCAGCACCCCTCTTCCTATACCCGTCACACACCCCTTATTCATGCAGGTCTTTCCAGTGAGACGGAGGTACTGCTTGGGATATGTAGGGGGCAGTCAGTGAAGCAGAGCTCCCCCCGCCCCATGTGCATGATGGAGAGAAGGTGGAGAGGAGACAAGAGAGGAAGCCAGTGTGCATTGTTAGAAGAGATGATAAGGATATGGAGGAAAACCCACAGGGGCTGGAACAGGACTGAGCAAAGCATTGGTCTGCACCCATTTCTTCTGTTGGTGGTTGAAGATACTACATACCTTTGAGGACCAGAAGCGCAAAGACTTGAGTCCTGGTCCTAGCTCTGCCCACGTGTTCCGGAGTGATCTTAGGCTGGTCACTTCCCTCCCCTGGTCTTCAGGGTCCTTCTCTGTACAATGATGGGGCAGGCCAGATAACGTGTAAGGTTTCTGCTGGTTCTGGAATTCTGTACATCCCATCCTTACCCAGGGCCCCAAGGAGGAGGCTTCCTTGGCTTTTGGCAAACTGTGATCTGTGAGGACCAGCCCAGGCTTACGCTGATAGCTGCACAGTTGTAACCACGCAGGGGAACCTCAGTTCCTGATACAGCTAGTAGGTGACCAAGGAGGCAAGGAGGCCACGCCCCCTTCCTCCCGGCACCCACCCTGGTATTCTCCATGAGAGGGCACTGGAGTGTGTTATGATACGGCTGCCTTCATAAACACAGGCTCCCTTTGCATTCCCCACTAACCTTCAAATTCTGGCTCTTCGGGGCTGCACACCTTTGTTCTTTCCATGGGGGATTTCAATTTGTTGGATACGCTTAATTTTTTTTTTTAAGGGGTTGCCCTTCTCAATATTTTGGTTCTTAACTTTTGAGGGTGTTTCTGTTTTAATTAATTAATTAATTAATTAATTAAAAAAAGATTTTATTTATTTATTTGACAGAGGGAGAGAAATCACAAGTAGGCAGAGAGATAAGCAGAGAGAGAGGGGGAAGCAGGCTCCCTGCTGAGCAGAGAGCCCAATGTGGGGCTCGATCCCAGGCCCCTGAGATCATGACCTGAGCCGAAGGCAGAGGCTTTAACCTCTTTAACACTGAGCCACTCAGGCGCCCCTGTTTCTGCTTTTAATAAGGTGGTTTCCTTTTTATTTGCCTGACTCTTTTGCTGGAAAAGATCAGAGTAACGACCTGGGCTGGTGGAATTTCAGGTCTTCCACCGATAATAAAAGCCACAAGAGTAGCTGGGGAAAAAATTAGTGTGAAAAATCCCCTCCACCCCCTTTCCCTGCCCTGTCCTTATAAGCAGAGGGCAAATGTTATAGTGGAAACCATAATATTGCCCAAGTAATAAAAACATCTGGGGTTTGCCTCCTTTTCTTTCTGTCTTCAGACGGCATTTATTACTGTCTCGGGATTCAACATACCTGTTTTTGCCAGGCAAAGGGTGTGAAGGTAGTGAGCGAGGTCTTTACTACCCTTCTCCCCCCTCGAACTTCTGTTGAACCTCGGTGTGCATGAGTCGGGCCAATGAGGACTCGGTTGGCCTCCTCTGTTGGTTTTACATATCTTGGAGGTGTTTTTGTCACTGGAGTATGAGCTTCTGTGCACTTTGGGCTTCTCTTGTCCTGCGCCGTGTATGAATGGTGGGCACGAAACAGCTTCACATCCTTCCGGTTTGAGTGTCCTGGCGTTTGAGGAAGATCTCTGCACAGAGCAGGTGCCATTCTGATGGGGGCATGTCCTCGGGCCCGCGCTGTTCACGGGTCGCGTGGGGTCACAAGCAAGACAGAGCCTCCGTGTTCTCATTTATACAATGAGAACATCTGTGTATGTACCTCCTGGGGCGGAGGCCAAGGCCAAGTGGAGAGCTGCCCGGGCACATTCAGAGCTGTCCTAGTCAGCGAGGGTGGTGCATCCAGAGAGCGGGGCTGGGGTTCTCGGGACTGCGTGTTTCTCTGTTCTCCTTGCCTCACGTCTCCAATCCAGTTAAGGCTCAGGTAGAAAGTGCGAGAGCCCAGACCCCCTGCCACCCTTGACAAGAACAGGAGGGCACTGGGAAGTGTGAGGACCGAGAGCGCATCAATCGTGGTGATTCAAGGAGCCCCAAGGGGTCCAGTTTGCAACAACCATGGGGAGGTGGCCTTGGCAGGTTGGGTGGTGGACTGCCATCTACTCCCTTCCTTCCTGCCCAGGGGCTCCCTTGCCTCCCACGTGGTGCTCGGTGCATCGGGAAGGGGGAATCTTATCATAGATCCGGGGTTCCTTCACTCCAGCGGAACAAATTAAATGAGAATCTTCAGCCCAAATCCTTCTGTATTTCTGTTTTACACGTGACGTGTAGCTAACCGCATAAGGCTTTTTGCCTTTAGTCATGGGTACCGGAGACAGGAAAGGCTTTAAACTTCAGTCAGTTTACCTATGAGGGAAATGAGTCCAGAGACGTCAAACAACTTGCCAGTGGTCACACAGCTTGTTACTCGCAGATCAGGGACCAGAACTTAGCTCTCCTGCCTCTCCACCAGCTCTCCCCCGCTTCTCGGTGCTTCTGTATTCCACAAGCTTTCGCCATGCTTGTGGAATATAACTTGCCATATAATATATCCACATGCACGTGTTTATCGGTTTCTAAACACCCATTTGCCAGCATTGCCGTCCATGGCGGGATAGACAGGGTGCCAATAGCAGAGGTTCTGAGCTCCGGTCCCACTTCCACACAGTCATGGGGGGGCGGCTCCTGGGCAAGTCACCCTGCCTTTCGGGGTCCCATTTTTCTTGCTCTAGAATAAAAGGTCATATTTCAAGTCCCCTTCCAGCTACACCAATCTGAATTGGCTGCTGAATTGAACCACATTTCAAGAAAGCTTGTTGGTTAAAGATGTTTTCTAATAAACATGGGATCTTATGTTTTTTTCCTTCTTCAAAGTGAGTCCTTTATTGCATTCTGCTCCATTAAAGTTTTAAGAGTTTCTTAATCAGGGGAGGGACATATTCTTACAGGACAAAGGGTGATAAACGTGATGTGGGTGACACCTGTCTCCAGGGAACTTCTT